>JAYEVJ010000240.1:0-184220 GCA_036346265.1 Melocanna baccifera
TGCCTAAAAGCATTTCACAATGAAATATAATAAATAACTTTAAAGCGTAAAGTTAATCAAAGCGTGAAAATAAATAATCAAAAGAATAAACATGAACCACTTGTGAACACCAATTCACAAGCTAAACCCAAAGTGAACTACCTGTCCACCCCAACATAAACCACCAAGTTATAAGTGAAACACTAACCTCGGTGAAATCCCCGAGCAATGTCCATGACCGAGGACGCGCTATTCGAATAGTTTTACACTCGCAGAGGTTGCACAACTCGACCCACACGATGTGATTAGCCTAGGCCTAAGGTAATCACAACAAGGTCTTTACGATGCTCTACCTTAACTCAATCCCGCCCGCTAGGTTTCGTGATCACACCCCTTTGCGCCACATGGAAATCAAGAACCATGTTCATCACGATGGCGAATTGGAATTGAGGTATTACAAATTAATCAACCAGGTCCATCCCATAATAGACATGTGGTTTGCACGATTAAGCTCAGATCAATGGCGCACAAAGTTAAGTCCTTAACATTACCCGAGCGAGACTACCACATCCCCCAAAGTACATCCGCATTCCCTTTTATCGCACGATCACTCGCCCGAGTGCAAAAACTACAATTGTATAACCAAGCCAACGTCACACCAATGACGTGGCATAAATTTTATTAAACGTGGCACCAACCACAATTCCATATATCATTAAATCAAATTAAAATTTAACATGTGATGATAAGGCCATTCGCAATTATAAGCAGCACTAAGCATCTACTCGTACAACCCATGTGACAATAAACATACATCACTAGTAAATTTTCCAACCTATGGTGACAAGGGCAACATGGCATTCCAAAATAACAAGGAGGGATAAACTCAATTGGGACGATAACTACCGGTACAAGAGTTTGAATAAAAAGTAGCGATGCAATGTAATTTAAAATAAAATAATTAAATAATAGATTGCAAACTGGGTTCAACATGTTCAAAGGACACGACTTGCCTTGGTTATGCTCAGCGAGGTACTCCTGGTCTTCAAGCGAACCTGCTCCTCCTAATCCGAATCTAACGAGAGAGAAAACGACCAAAAACAAAGAAACACATAAAATGATAAGCAAATGAACTCCAAATTTCACAAAACTAGAACCAACAGGTAGAGCTCGATTTTAGATGAATTTAGAACAAAGAACAGGGTCAATCGGAGCTAGGACGGAGGAGAATGGGCTCTCGGAAAATTAAACCAAAATTAAATCCGAAAATCGAAAAGTTCGCGGCCGTGGACCGGCGCACGGAAACCGGGTCCACCGTAGACTCGGTCCACGTAAACAGTGCACGCGCGCACGGGCCGACACGCGGCATGCTAGGCCGACGCGGCAAGAAGATATGCCGCCACGTGGCACGGTGACGGGCGCCGACGTGGCATGTCCATGATGGCATGCCACGCCGCCTAGGCTAACGTGGCTCGGCGGGCGAGGCACGGCGCGCGCGGTGCGGGATCCGACGGCGGGCGCGGCACGCGGCCGATTCGGAGCCTCGCCGATTCGAGCGGCGACGCGAGATACGGCGGCGCAAGGGGCGGCGTTGCCGCGCTGGCATCGCGTTGCCGCGCGCGAGCGCGGCGGAGCGGCGCGATGTCGGCGTGTGGCCGGGCGTGGGGAGCGGATTCAGGACGCTGCGTGGGCGCGCGGCGAGGCGCCGCGTGCGGCGCGGCGCGCGAAAAGCGAAAGGCGCGAGTGCGGAAGCTGGCGGCTCGGCGACGCGGCGACGCGGGCGACGGGACGACGCAGCCGCGAGGACGCGCGGAGGGGCTCACCGGCAAAAGCGACGGCGACGGCGATCGGCGATGACGGCGACGACGTATGCTGCAGCGACCGCGAGGTAGCTCGGAACGGCGGGCGAGCGCCGGAGGCGAAGCTAGGGTTCGCGGCGGCGACGAACCGCACGCCGAACCAAGGTGGGCGGCGGGTTTTAACACGCGAATCGAGGCCATCCCGATTGGATACGGCGACGGCTGCAACGCGCGGTTTGACGGGTTGATGCGAAGCGTGGACGATCCGCTTGGTCACGGATGCACGCTGGTTAGGTTAGGTTAGCGCGGGCGCGCAAAGCGACGGCGGAGATCGAGCGCGGGGCGCGACGGGGCGGCCGAGGTAAGCGCGACGCGGGCGGCGAGGGCCGGGCGCCGTTGCAGCGTTAACGGCCGCGACGCGCGGTATGGCGCGGATCGGCAAGGTAGGGAGCGATGCGAAGCGCCGCCAGGAAGGGGCGACGCGGCGCGCTGGCGCTGGGATGCGCGACGCGTGGCGAGGGGAAGATCGGGCAGCGAGATTTTCAATTTCTTTTCCTTTTCCAAAATTCAAATAAACTTCAAAGAGCTCTAGAAAATAGCAAATAAATCCCAAAAATTCACCAAAAATACCAGAAAATTCCTTAAGACCTGAAGAATTCAAATAAAATATTTTTAGCTTATGTTAATGTTTATTTTAATCATATTAAATCTTTGAAAATTCTAAAAATTCATTTAAAGCTTGAATTAAATTCAGAAAATTCTAGAAAATTCATTTTTAAAATCCTGGCTTTAAAATTAACAGACAAACAGGATGTTACAACTCTGTCCAAGGTCGAGAAAACAGAACTGTGTCAGTGCTTGCATGGTGTCAAAGTTTCGCCTAGTTACTCTAGCAACATGAAGAAACTTGTTTCAATACAAGATTTGAAGTTAAATGGCATGAAGTATCATGATTATCATGTGCTGATGACACAGATGCTCCTTATTACAATTAGAAATATTTTGCCAATCAAAGTTCAAGAGACAATCATGAGGCTATGTTATTTTTTTAACACAATTGCTCAGAAGGTTATCAATTTCGAAGGACTAGATGCTCTGTAGGACGAGGTGGTGATGACTCTATGTCATCTTAAGATACATTTTCCTTCTTCGTTTTTCGATATCATGGTCCATCTCATTGTTCACGTTGTGTGGAAGATAAAAATGTACGGGCCCGTATTCCTACGTAGCATGTACCCGTTTGAGTAGTTCATAGAAATTCTCAAGTACTATGTATAGAATTGATCTCGACCGGAGGGCAGCATCATTGAAGGTTATGCAAACGAAGAAGTCATTGAGTTTTGTATCGATTATATAGCTCAGATTGAACCGATAGGTGTGCCTCAATCTCGTCATGAGGGGAGGCTCAAGAGTATTGGAACTATCAGAAGGAAAGCAATCACTCCGGATATGGACGCGTATGCTCAAGTCTATTTCATAGTCTTGCAATACATGACTTAAGTTGCCCTTATGTCACTCTAAAGACAAGCATGTGCTTCAGCAATAGAATCCAGAGTGACGGATGTTTGGATCCCGAGGCAACACAACAATCGGTTCAACCAATGGTTGAAGGAGCAAATCGCTAGAAGCATGTTAAGTGAGATGTTGATATGGTTGGCAAAAGGGCCAACATTGACACTGTGACATGGCAAGGATATGCCATAAACGGTACACATTCTATACAAAGCTCGTGATGTAAAGTGTACTAACCGTATCAGCGATGTCCGCATAGGTGCTCAATACCGATGGGGTGAGAAACTAGTACTATAGGTTCATAGAAGAGATTTGGAAGCTCGACCACGTGGTATTCAAGATCCCCTTATTTTGCTATCGTTGGGTGCATCTCCCACAGGTAAAGGTTGACAAGTATGTTGTCACTACCGTGGACTTTCAACGTGTCGAATACAAAGACGAACCATTCAGCACTCGCTAACCAAGTTTTTCAAGTTTTCTATATAATCGACCCGTAAATAAGAAGTATATGTAGTTCTTTATGGAAAAAGAAGAATTGTTGGAGTAGATAATGTAGTGGACGGGACGAATACAATCAATTTGACTAGTTACCATCTTGTAGAAATGGCATAATGGTCAATGACGAACAACATGATTTAAACTAGTTACATAACGCATATGTTCAAGTATATGTGTATGATGGCTTATTAGAACACTTGTATGAATATATGTTCAAGTATATAATGGCTTATTAGAATATATGTTCAAGTATATGATGGTTTATTAGAACACTTGTATGAATATATGTTCAAGTATATGATGGCTTATTACAACACTTGATATATATGTACTTTTCATATTTATATACTTGGCTTATTAGAACACTTGATAACTCTTGAAGCTTCAAGTATGCATTGTATGAATATATGTTTCTGTATATGTTACATATGAATATATATACTTACGAATATATATACTTATGAATATATGTTAAATCTTACTATACATATAAGAGAAGGCTAATATGTCATCTGCGCATTCTTCAACATCACCGCCGAATGCGTTCGCTCTAAAATCAAAAGGCCAAAGAAAAGGACTATCGAAAAAGCCTCAGTGCCAATTTACCATCACAGAGGTCGATGGATCTAGGACCCCTCTTCTTCCTCACCGAGCAGCATATGCATTTCAAAGAATGATCGGAATAGTTGCACGAGAACGAATTAAGATCACATTCGATTCGAGAAAGACTGTGAGTGAGACTCAGAAATGTGAGCTGTTGATAAAGATTTTTGCATCATTCGAGATCCCAGAAGAACACCACGACTCTGTGCTATGACATGCCTTACTAGCGGCGTGCAAAGCATGGAAGAACTTCAAGAGCGTGCTTGTCAAGCACTACGTCGAGAAGGATCTAACGCCCTTTCATAAGTATCCATTCCTAAAACCACAATGGGAAGAGTTCAAAGCGATGAAGATGACCGAAGATTTCAGAAGTGCAAGTGCGGCGCACAAGGCCCTTCAAGCAAAAATTACACACCTCACTGCACTTACACACCTGGTATACAGTAAAATCAAGTGGAGGAAGGAGGATGAACAGATAATCTTATGGACATCGCCCGCCATTTGCCATGATCCTGTGAGTGCGCTGAAATTGGATTAGAGCGAGGTCATCTACTACGCCATTGGGGGACATCTCCTCCCGAATCCCTACAGACCAAGAAGTGTCCCACCGCCTCGTAAGATATCGAATTTCGTAACTTGTAATTACTTCATAACTTCAGTAGGAAGTGAAATGACATGATGGGCTCTGCAGATGCATTGAGTGTATGTAACATCCCAAAAATTTATCCTTTATTTAAAATTAAACTGGAATTTATTTGATTTTCCGGAGTTATTTCAAAGTCCCGATTAAAAACTTCGTTATTAAAAGATCAAATTAAGTTCATTGCATTTCTTGTAAATCAAACAAATGTATTTCACTTTCCTAAAGTCAAATCTGTGATTATATTAATTTTTAGAATTTTATAAAGAATTAAAACTTCCTCTTAAGTCAAACTGTGCTTTTTCAAAATATACTTATCAAATTTGGTGGAAAATATTTTTATTAAGTCCCAATTAGTCCTGTAATGTTCTCTGAATTTTTCTCGATTTTTCAAAATTTATTCGGTATTTTTCTCAGTTTCCTAAAGCTTAATAGCATTTCGAAATTCAAAAAGAAAGAAAATCCAAAACCTCTCCTCGCCGACGCAGTGTCACCATCTGAGCCACCTCCACCCCGCCGATCTGATCTCGCCGCCGCCGCCACTTACCGATTCAATCCCGCCTCTTCCCATCTCTGACCGACGCGCAGCAAGCATCGGGCCGCCCACCCTCCGCCCGATTCAATCCCCACCGCACGCTCACTTAACCGCTTCACCGCCCCCTCTTCCTCCGCCGCGACGTGGCGTGATCCACACCGCCTCGCTGCCGATTTCAATCGCAGCCTGCTCCTTGTCACTTCAAACACCCGATCGGGTTAGATCTAAACCCGCTGTCGGATTGCATCTCGATCGCCCACGGCCACTTACCGTTCGACTCGATCCAGCCGGCCGCCTCCGCCTGCCGCCACTTGTCAAACATCCACCGCTTCCTCGCCTCTTTCGCTTCTTCTTCGCCGACGCGGCGGGCCCCACCTGTTAGGCCCTTCGCCTCCGCTCCTTCCTTTCTTCCTCGCGCGATCACCGCCACGCCGCTTATCAATCGGAAACCGGCTTTAATAGCTTCGGCTTGCCAAATTAATCCCCGCGCCCGCACATTCAAATCGACGCTACCCGCACTCCATCCGAGGCATAATCAGCCCTAATTGTGGCCGCTTTCGCCGCCACCTTAAACCTCCGAGCCGCTGTAACTCCGGCGAGATTTGCTCGACCGCTACCTCCTCCGGCCTATATAAAGGACTCCCCTGCTTCCTCCCCACACCGCCACCCCGAGCCTCCAGAGCGCATAATCAAGCCCCGAGGGTCTCTCGCGCCAATCCCCGCCGCTTCAAGCAACTCCGCGAGCAATCACCGCGGCTCGAGCTTCCCGCTTCGCCGGTGCTCTCGACCTTGCCGGGTGCCTGTGCGAACACCGCGACCTTCCTCGAGCCGCCTGCGCCGAACCTCCTCCGCGTGAACCCTTTCTCCGACCGCCGCCTCTCCGCCGATTTTCCTCTCCGGTCATCTCGGCCTCCGCGCAAGGTACCGGCGCACTCTCGCCCTCTCGCTCATTTTGATACCTCGCCGGCGGCCGCCACCGGAGTTCCGCGACTATCGGGCTCGCAGCGCCGCCGCCGCCGGGCCACGCCACCCGCCGGGCCGACCGGCAGCTGCATGGCAGCCGTGGCGCCGACGGGCGCCACGCCACGCCGCCACCACGCACGCCTCGCCACTCGCTGCAGCCGCCACGCCGGGCATAAAGCCGCGACGCGGCAGCCACGCGGGCGACCACGCTGCGCAGCCCCGCGGCGCCACGCCGCCGCACCGCGCCCCCGCCCGCCGCGCCACCCGCCGGTCCATGGACTCTCCATGACACCGGCCCACCGCCACCGCCAATATATTTCCTAGGGCTGACATAATCTATAATTTCCTTTAGAAAATAATCGTGCTGACGTCATAAATCCTTTTCGGTTTAAAAATAAATCCAAAATACCCTTTTCTTTTATTTTGAATTTAAACTTTGGAAGGCTATAACTTTTGCATTTTAACTCCAAATTGACCCATTCAAATTTCTAAATTTTTCTAAAATCATGATCTATCCATTTCTGGAATAATTTTGAAATTTTGAAATTTATTTAAATTTTGTTTGAATATATTTTGTAATTCCAAGGTTTAAATTTAAATTAAAACTTCCAATTTCTTTTAAAAGCCTCAATTCCTTTTAAGAATTGTTGACCACATCCAAAATTCAAAATTCTGTCTCCCAGTTTATTTTATAATTTTTGGAAGTTATTTGGATTTCATTTGAATTTTGTTTTGAATTTGCTTTGAATTGACTCTTTCGTTAGATATTGACGATTCCGAGAGTTTGAATTGATTTAATCGCAGCAAGACTTCGATCAAGGCAAGTTACACCATTGACCATGTTGAACCTAATATTTGAAATTATTTATATTGTTTTATCAGATATGCATGCGTATCTTTACTCAAATTTAATTCAAATTTGTTTTAAATTTAGTTATACCCATAATCCTTTGATTATAGCCCAATTTGAATCTCGAATTCTACCTTGTCACCCTAGCTGAAAACTAGTGAGTACCATAGTATTGACTAGAAATTTTATAGAATGCTTAGCCTCGCTTAGTATAATTTTAGGTGGGATTAATGTCTTCACAGAAATGACGATTTAAAATTGAGTTCTTGACTTCGTGAGTCAAGGATGGATCATGAAAATTGTTTAAAAATGAAAATAGAAACTTATGTTTTGGACTTAGGCTAATGGTTAGGTGGTGGGTACCGCATGCCTCGTGTTTGGTGACACCGTTGATTGTCGTGCACGGGAATGTGGTTGGGCCTAAACCAACATAAGGACCATTTTGTGATTCATTTTACGGTCACTTCAGACTACCACAAGTCCGGTATGGGACGGACCGCTAAGTAATTTGTGAAGCTCCAAACATAGTCTCGCTATAGGTCAATGTGAGCGACGTAGGTCGGAAGTCTCACATGGCACCAGAGGGGCTCCAACTCGTGGATTCGAGTTGTGGTGAAACCTTAGTGGCGGCGTGATTATTTTGGCTATGGATCATCGGAATGCCTTGTCATGAACTCTCCGCCGCACACCTAAGGCAAGGTGTTTATCGCGTGGCTCAAGTGAGAGGGAATGTCTTGTGGGTAAAGTTGTACACCTCGCAGAGTTAAAAACCTATCTAGATAGCCGTGTCCACGGTCATGGACATGCTGAGTAAAGTTGTCACAGCATTAGACTTGGATTTTATAAACTTGGGTTTTGAGCAAACAAATAGCGCCTTGGTTCTCGTCCGTGGATTCCCGTGATAGGTTAGTGTGGGTTGGAGCCTACACCAACGATAATACTTGTTAAAATAATGTTTCACATATCGTATTAAAGCTCACTTTTCAGATTTACATTATTGTATTTAAATTCAAGTATTGCTTTCCGCACATTGCCCTATTAAGCCTTCCTTTGATATCCATTATGCATGCATCAACTCGTTATAATTCCTCGTGTGACTTATGTAAGCATTTACTTGCTTACCTTGGGAGTACTTCAGACTCACCTTGCTAAAACTGCTACTGCCGCACTCACGGCGACACGACGGTGAGGACTACTTCAATGAGTAGGACGCGCCTTACGCTCATTCGCCTGGAGGTCGGATGGGTGGCCGCCACCTTTACTATCTTCCGCTGCTTTTGTTTATTTTGTTGGCCTTGTGCCCTTATTGTTAGACTTGGCCTTAAGGCAGATTTTCGCTTAATAATATCTCGTGGTTATTTTTGCATGATATACATTGTCGTAAAACCCGTGTGCACTAGCTTTTCCCGATAGTGCGATTTACACTGAGGGCTCTGAGTTGTTGTTCCGGTCCCGGCAGTAAATGGTATCGAGCAACAATGGCCCTAAGACTTGACCTAAGCTAGAGACCAACCTTAAGAATATATTTTCATAAGAAATGCCTTTAAAAACATCTCTTCCTTTTCTCAATCTCTTTACCAAAACTGTTTACTAACTCCTCTCCTCCTCCAAAATTTTAGATGGAGCAACCCACCCACGCCTCCCATGGAACCCTTGCCGACTTCTTCACGATGACCTGATAACCTCATGCAAGAGCTCAACTTCCGCCTGCACTCTCTACCAGTGGGTATGTTGGCATGTATGGAGACGAGGAACGCTGGAGGGTAGAAGTGAAGATCTTCAGAGATTTCGAGCAAACGGAGCCATCTACGTGTTCGACGCACTCCCTACCTCGAGCCACCTTCTTCGACGGAGTACGTGATGCAGCCCGAGAGGCCATTCGCCACCGCGGAACATCTACGCCGAGACTTGCCGCGCACCGATTTTCGCTATTTCCCATGAAGACTACTCAGGCTGCCAATGACTTCTCGCCTACACGAGTATGAGAGCAACCCCGCCATACGATCGGGTGGAGTTCACCAAGTCCATGGATCACATGTACTGCATCACTCGACGAGCCGCACACCGCATGCCAGAAGCTCCGCGACGCCAAGAAGAACTTGCCGAGCCCGCGTCAAGATGCAGTTCCACCGATTCCGGCCTTTTCCGAGGAGGCTTGAGCGCAGCGCTAGTGTGTAGACAACCCCGAGTCTTAGAACGCTATCCGTGAGTCAGTAGTCCTTGTAAACAAATACGAGACTATTATAATAAAATAAAAGTTTTGTTTGGCTCTTATTCGTGTTTTCCTTGCTCTTGTGTGTTATTTCTGGGATTGTTACTAGAACCTTTCTTTAGTTTCTCTCTAAATCTGAAAGCCTCAATAGATGGTGAACACAAGAAGGAACTCCAAAGATGGACAACGCCAACCCCGAGCACAAGGAAGCCCACTCCGATTCCACCACCCGCCAAGCAAAGCAGACCAGATTGGGCACAATTGATGGCTAATCAAAACCAGCTTGATCCAATCATAGCTCAGACGATCAACAACCCTCGTGCTCATCATCAACCCGCCAAGTACCTCCAAATCGCCTTTCCGAGTTCCCGAGGATCAAGCCACCCACCTTCGCCGGCAGTTGTCGAACCAATGGACGCCGACGATCGCTCAGTCGATTGGCAAGAAGTCGGACATATCGCAGTGCATCGATCGGAGCGAGTCCTCGCTCGCCTCCCATCAACCGAACGGGCCCGCATCTCAATGGTGGGATACTTTCACCGCCGCACGCCAACCCGCAAATGGTGACTTGGAATGAGTTCGAGCAAAGCTTTCGCAAAGCTCATATCCCCACCGCACCATGGCCTTGAAGAAGAAGGAGTTCAGTGTCTCGCACAAGGAAGTCGATCACAATGAGTACGCATAAAAGTTCAACCAACCGCCCGCTATGCGCCGAAGATGTGGCTTCCGGCGAAGCCAAGCAAGAAAGGTTCATGGAGGGCCTGAATGACAACATATCAAGATAAATGATATCAGTGACTATACCGACTTCCACCAAATAGTCAAGAAGGCCATCCGCCAGAGGGCAAACACATGGAAATGGAGACTCTAAGAAAAGGATGGCGGACTGAGGAACAACTCGAGGTTCTTTCAAGAATCGCAGACTCTCTGACTCAAACAAGTTCGCACCTGTGGCAAAGAACTTCAAGAACCGCTGTAGGTTCAAGTCTTCCACCACCTACCACTGCTTTCAGTGCCAACCGCCGTTAGCCTCCAAAGCAACCGCACCTCCCAAAGAATCGGTGCTGCAGTAAGAGCAAATTCGCCAACCGACGGACTAACTCGCATTATCGCAAGGAACCGTGGCACTTTGCCAAGGCGTGCCCTAAGAAGACTCAAGCGGCAAAGAACTTTGGAGCCTCGAAGTCGTAACTGTGGCCAGCAGGCCGCAGACCTTCATCAAGGGGCGAGTGAACCACGTGATAGCGTAATAGCTCCAGCTGCACCGGATGTCGTGGCCGGGTATGTTCCTTGTCAATTCAGCACCAGACGCTTCTTTTCGATTCTGGAGCATCACATTCCTTTGTATCAAAAACTTTTGTGGATAAGCATGGGTTGGGCATGGTAACTCTTAGTAACCCCATGATAATTCACTCCCGAGCAGTAAATGAGATCGTGGACCTTGTGCCCGAAAGTAGAATCGCTCATAGATGGAACCCGATTCTAGCCGACCTTTTGGTCTTGGAATCGCAAGGATTAGATGTCATTCTCTAATGAATTGGTTAGCCAAGAACCAAGGTCGATCGACCGTGCTACCAGATCCATCACCCTCACCAATGACCAGGTATAGAAGTGGTCTTCTCCTCAAATCCCAAGGCGTAAGAATGTGCCCTTTTCCATCTCCAAGTCTTGGAAGAGGTGCCGATAAAGGGAATACCCGATGTTTTTCCCGAGGAGCCGCCAGAATGCCACCGATAGGGAGATCGAGTTTGTGATTGACCTAGTCCCGTGCACCGCCCCAATTTCCAAGAGACCATATCGATGCCTCGCTAACGAAGTTAGGAGAATTGAAGAATCAACTCAAGGAATTAGAAGACAAAGGGTACATCCGACCCGCTTTGTCACCGTGGGGAGCATCCGTCCCTGCTCACAAGAAAAAGGACGAGAGTTTGAGGCTATGTGTGGACTACAGAGCACTCAATGACGCCACCATCAAGAATAAATACCCCTTCCTGTGATCGATGACCTACTCGATCGCTTGAAAGGAGCCGTGTCTTCTCCAAGATTGATCTCGCGATCGATACCATCACCAAGATCCGTGAAGAAGACATTCCCAAACCGCCTTCTCCACCAGATATGGACATTATGAGTTCACGGTCATGTCATTTGACCGACCAATGCACCACCTTACTTCATGAGTATGATGAATGTTGTATTTATGAAATACTTGGACAAGTTTGTAGTAATCTTCATCGACGACATCCTCATCTACTCCAAGAATGAAGAAGAGCATGAGCAGATCTCCGAACAACGTTGGAAAAGCTTCGAGCATCAACTTTGCCAAATTCAGCAAATGTGAATTCGCTAAAGGAGGTTGCCTTCCTCGACATATCGTGACACCAAGGAATCAGAGATCCTTCCAAGGTAGAAGCAAGAATGGAGAGGAAGCCACCAAAGTCCGTAATGTAAGTCGAGTTTTCGACTTGCGGGTTATTACCGCTTGCTCATAGCAGTGGTTCTCCGAGACGCCCAAGCCAATGACCCACTATGAAAAAGGAAAAGAAGTTCGAATGGACGAAGGCTTGTGAGCAGAGTTTCCAAACCCTTAAGAAGAGACTAGTCTCAAGACCGTGCTTGTCTTGCCGACGTGCATAAAGGCTTCGAGGTCTTCGTGACGCCTCGCGCGGGCTTAGGCCGTGTCTCGATGCAAGAAGGCAAAGTGGTAGCCTCACGATCCCGCCAACTCAAGCCTCATGAGTGCAATTATCCTACTCATGACTTAGAGTTAGCCGCAGAGTGCACGCCTTAAAAATCAAGCGCCACTATCTTATTGGTAAACTGCTGTGAAGTATACACGACCATAAGAGTTTGAAGTATATCTTCACCTGCAGTAACTCAACCTCGAGGCAACAAGATGGTTGGAGTTGATAAAGGACTACGACATCGTATACATTACCACCCCGAAAAGCGAATGTGGTAGCCGATGCCTTAAGCAGAAATCTTATGCAAACATGGTGATATCGAAGAAGACCGCACCGACTTCGTGAGGGAGTCGCCTGCCTAAGTCTAAACCCGATGGGACCAAGCACTCGCCACACTCGAGATACAACCCGCTTGCCCGAACAAATTAAGGAAGCTCGAACATGGACGAGGATATTCAAGAAATCAAAAGAATATGAGAAGAGGCAAAGCACCAGATTCAAATAAGATGAGCATGGCACGCTTTGTTCGAGAACCGCATTCAGGTGTACCAAACAATCGTGAAATCAAAACCCCGATTCAAGGAGGCTCATGACACCCCATACTCAATCCACCTGTGTCGCACTCAAGATGTACCAGATCCGAGGGAAAGATATTGGTGGGTTAGTATGAAAAGGGAAATCGCGAATTCATTGAAGCCTCACGACACTGCCAACGAGTCAAAGCCGAACATCGAGGCCAGCAGGACTCTTGCAACCATTGCCGATTCCCATTGGAAGTGGGAAGAAATCGGTATGGATTTCATAACCGACTTCCAAGGACGCAATCGGTTATGATTCAACTGGGTAATCATAGACCGATTGACTAAAGTAGCTCACTTCATACCGCCAAAACCACTTATTCAGGAGCAAGTTAGCCGAGTCTGACATGTCTCGAATTGTGTGCCTATATGGCGCATCCAAGAAGATAGTGTCGATCGAGGTAGTCGGGCTCACTTTCGATTTTGGCAAAGGTCGCATGAAGAATTGGGTAGTAAGCTGGCCAAAGACCGCTACCATCCCTGCATGCACGGTCAAACAGTAAAGAGTTAATCGATACTCGAGGATATGCTAAGGGCTTGTACGCTGGATTTCGGGAACAGCGGGACCGCTTCAACGCCTATGCGGAATTCTCGCACAATAACAGCCTACCAAGCCGTCGCAGATGGCACCCTTCAAGCCTTGTATGGTCGAAAGTGCAGACCCTTGCTTTGGGATCGCAAGGTGAGCCCCAAGAAGCTGGATCAAACCCGCCGCAAGACGCAGAAGATCAAGTAAAGAAGATCGAGATGACTAAAGATAGCCCGCCTCGACATGAAGAGCTATGCGGATAACCGCCGCCGACTCGACCTTCGAGGTCGGCGACACGCCTATCTTAGAGTATCCCCACTCAGAGGTGTGAAAAGGTTTCAAGTTAGAGGGAAGCTAGCACCACGATATGTGGGTCCTTTCAAGATTCTGGACCGAAGAGGTGCAGTTGCATATCAGTTAGACTTGCCGCCAAGCATGTCAGGGGTACACGATGTCTTTCACGTCTCACAGTTAAAGAAGTGCCTCCGAGTACCCACAGAGCAAGCCGCACTGGAAACCCTGGACCTCCAAGATGACCTCACCTACCAGGAGCAACCAATCAAGATTCTCGAGACAGCACAACGTCAGACCAGAAGGAAGACCATTAGATTCTGCAAAGTTCAGTGGAGCAACCACACCGAAGACGAGGCCACCTGGGAGCGAGAAGAAGATTTAAAGACTAGCCATCCCCATCTCTTTTGCTAGCCATTGCAAATCTCGAGGGCGAGATTTCCTTTAAGGGGGGTAGGTTTGTAATATCCCAAAATTTTATCCCTTTATTTAAAAATTAAACCTGGAATTTATTTGATTTTCCTGGAGTTATTTCAAAGTCCTGATTAAAAACTTCTGTTATTAAAAGATCAAATTAAGTTCATTGCATTTCTTGTAAATCAAACAAATGTATTTCACTTTCCTAAAGTCAAATCTGTGATTATATTAATTTTTAGAATTTTATAAAGAATTAAAACTTCCTCTTAAGTCAAACTGCTTTTTCAAAATATACTTATCAAATTTGGTGAAAATATTTTTATTAAGTCCCAATTAGTCCTGTAAGGTTCTCTGAATTTTTCTGGATTTTTCAAAATTTATCCGTATTTTTCTCGAGTTTCCTAAAGCTTAATAGCATTTCCGAAATTCAAAAAGAAAGAAAATCCAAAACCTCCTGCCGACGCTGTCGCCCATCTGAGCCACCTCCACCCGCCGGATCTGATCTCGCCGCCCGCCGCCACTTACCGGCTCAATCCCGCTCTTCCCATCCTCTGACCGACGCTGTGGCAAGCATCGGCCGCCCACTCTCCGCCCGATTCAATCCCCACCGCACGCTCACTTAACCGCTTCGCCGGCCCTCTTCCTCCGCTCTCGACGTGGCGTGATCCACACCGCCTCTGCCGATTTCAATCGCAGCCGCTCCTTGTCACTTAAAGCACCCGATCGGTCGATCTAAACCACGCTGTCGGATTGCATCTCGATCGCCCACGGCCACTTCACCGGTTCGACTCCGATCCAGCGGCCGCCTTCCGCCCACGCCACTTGTCAAACATCCACCGCTCTCTCGCCTTTCGCTTTTCTTCACGACGCGGGCCCCACTGCTAGGCCCTTCGCCTCCGCCCTTTCCTTTCTTCCTCGCGATCACCGCACGCGCCGCTTATTATCGGAAACCAAGCTTTAATAGCTTCGCTTGCCAAATTAATCCCCGCGCTCAAGACATTCAAATCGACGCCCCGCACTCCATCCGAGGCATAATCAGCCCTACTGTGGCCGCTTCACGCCACCTTAAACCTCCGAGCCGTTGCAACTCCGGCGAGATTTGCTCGACCGCTACCTCCTCCTCGCCTATATAAAGGACTCCCGTGCTTCCTCCCCACACCGCCACCCCGAGCCTCCAGAGCGCATAATCAAGCCCCGAGGGTCTCCTCGCGCTCAATCCCCGCCGCTGCTTCAAGCAACTCCGCGAGCAATCACCGCCTGCCGAGCTTCGCTTCTCGCTGGTGCTCTCGACCTTGCCGGTGCCTGTGCGAACACCGCGACCTCTCCCCGAAGCCTGGGCTGCCGAACCTCTCCGCCGCCGTGAACCCTTCTCCGACCGCCGCCTCTCCGCCGATTTTCCTCTCGGTCATCTCGCCCGCGCAAGGTACCGGCGCACTCGCGCCCTCCTCGCCATTTTGATACTCGCCGGCGCGCCGCCACCGGAGCTCCGCGACCATCGCCTCGAGCGCCACCGGCCGGCCGGCCACGCCACCCGCCGAGCCGACCGGCAGCCGCGGCAGCCAGTGGCGCCGACGGCGCCACGCCAACGCCACCCGCACGCCACCACTCACGCGCTGCCGCCACGCCGATAAAGCCATGATGTGGCAGCCACGCCGCGACCACGGGCAGCCCCGCGGCGCCACGCCGCCACCTCGCTCTCGCGCGCCGCCGCCACCTCACCTTCTCGGTCCATGGACTCACCATGACACCGCCCCACCGCCACTCGCTCAATATATTAATCCTAGGCTGACGTCATAATCTATAATTTCCTTTAGAAAATAATTTGTGCTGACGCCATAAATCCTTTTCGGTTTAAAATAAATCCAGAAAATACCCTTTTTCTTTTATTTTGAATTTAAACTTTGGAAGGCTATAACTTTTACATTTTAACTCCAAATTGACCCATTCAAATTTCTAAATTTTTCTAAAATCATGATTTATCCATTTCTGGAATAATTTTGAAATTTTGAAATTTATTTAAATTTTGTTTGAATATATTTTGTAATTCCAAGGTTTAAATTTAAATTAAAACTTCCAATTTCTTTTAAAAGCCTCAATTCCTTTTTAAGAATTGTTGACCCACATCCAAAATTCAATCTCCCAGTTTATTTTATAATTTTTGGAATTTATTTGGATTTCATTTGAATTTTGTTTTGAATTTGCTTTGAATTGACTCTTTCGTTAGATATTGACGATTCCGGAGAGTTTGAATTGATTTAATCGCAGCAAGACTTCGATCAAGGCAAGTTACACCATTGACCATGTTGAACCTAATATTTGAAATTATTTATATTGTTTTATCAGATATGCATGCGTATCTTTACTCAAATTTAATTCAAATTTGTTTTAAATTTAGTTATACCCATAATCCTTTGATTATAGCCCAATTTGAATCCCGAATTCCTGTACCTTGTCACCCTAGCTGAAAACTGGTGAGTACCATAGTATTGACTAGAAATTTTATAGAATGCTTAGCCTGGCTTAGTATAATTTTAGGTGGGATTAATGTCTTTCACAGGAAATGACGATTTAAAATTGAGTTCTTGACTTCGTGAGTCAAGGATGGATCATGAAAATTGTTTAAAATGAAAATAGAAACTTATGTTTTGGACTTAGGCTAATGGTTAGGTGGTGGGTACCTGCATGCCTCGTGTTTGGTGACACCTGTTGATTGTCGTGGTACGGGAATGTGGTTGGGCCTAAACCAACATAAGGATCATTTCGTGATTCATTTTACAAAGTCACTTCAGACTACCACAAGTCCGTATGGGACGGACCGCTAAGTAATTTGTGAAGCTCCAAACATAGTCTCGCTATAGGTGAATGTGAGCGCAGCAGAGGTCAGGGAAGTCTCACATGGCACCAGAGGGGCTCCAACTCGTGGATTCGAGTTGTGGTGAAACCTTAGTGGCGGCGTGATTATTTTGGCTATGGATCATCTGAACAACCTTGTCATGAACTCTCCGCCGCACACCTAAGGCAAGGTGTTTATCGCGTGGCTCAAGTGAGAGGGAATGTCTTGTGGGTAAAGTTGTACACCTCGCAGAGTTAAAAACCTATCTAGATAGCCGTGTCCACGGTCATGGACATGCCGAGTAAAGTTGTCACAGATTAGACTTGGATTTTATAAACTTGGTTTTTGAGCAAACAAATAGCGCCTTGGTTCTGGTCCGTGGATTCCGTGATAGGTTAGTGTGGGTTGGAGCCTACACCAACGATAATACTTGTTAAAATAATGTTTCACATAATCGTATTAAAGCTCAACTTTTCGATTTACATTATTGTATCTAAATTCAAGTATTGCTTTCCGCACATTGCCCTATTAAGCCTTCCTTTGATATCCATTATGCATGCATCAACTCGTTATAATTCCCGTGTGACTTGCGTAAACATTTACTTGCTTACCTTGGGAGTATTTGACTCACCTTGCTAAATCTGCTGCACTTCGACGGCGACACGACGGTGAGGACTACTTCAATGAGTAGGACGCGCCTTACGCTCATTCGCTCGTGGAGGTCTGGATGGCCAGGC
Organism: Melocanna baccifera; assembly: GCA_036346265.1. Taxonomy (NCBI): domain Eukaryota; kingdom Viridiplantae; phylum Streptophyta; class Magnoliopsida; order Poales; family Poaceae; genus Melocanna; species Melocanna baccifera. The sequence goes on from JAYEVJ010000240.1 coordinate 17,658, forward strand.
CGCCACCTTTACTATCTTCCGCTGCTTTTGTTTATTTTGTTGGCCTTGTGCCCTTATTGTAAGACTTGGCCTTAAGGCTGTATTTTCGCTAATAATATCTCGTGGTTATTTTTGCATGATATACATTGTCGTTAAACCTGTGTGCACTAGCTTTTCCTCGATAGTGATTTACACGAGGCTCTGAGTTGTTGTTCCGGTCCCGACAAAGTAGAATCTTCCCAAGGATCATTCCACTAACTAGGAGAAAGACATACTCCGCGGCATTGGAAAATAAGGAGCACTGGTCGATTTGAGAGGCCTTGAGCTTTATGTTCATTGGAAACATGGTTTCTCATATAACTACAAATTGTACTGAGTAGGTAGAGAAACAAAGCCGAGCGTGAGGCACATGCCATACGAGAGGAGATCAAGGCATCTCTTAGAGAGAAGCTTGCTGATTACGTCAGAAATGAGATGCGAAGATTTACAGAAAATCAGTAGGCCACCGCCGCTCCTGTGCTAGCTAGCCGCCCAACCGCTTCGAGTAGCTGCAAGGCCCAATCTTACGATGTAAAGTGAGGCCGATTTCGTGGGACGACATCCTAGTAATAATTAATATCTCCGAATGCTCAATCTGTTGATATATCTAAAATTCATATAAGTAGTATACCTAAATAAATTTGCTAATTATAATTAGAAACACTAATTAACCGGGCTACTTGGGTGGCGCACAGCCACCGTGTGGCACCTACTCCACTGCACAGTGGCTGTGTGGCAGCCCTTTGCCACACGGTGGCACTACTACATAAATCATCATCACAGACGGTTCAAAAATATCATCACAGACGATTTTATGAGCCGTCCAATTGATAGGTCAAGAATGATACGAGGTCATCATAGACAATTCGAAACCGCCTATGGTGTAAGTATCACGCATTTGCTTTAACTCAAAATTGTCTGTGATATGCTTTTCTACCCCTAAATATGTTTCTGTTTATTAGCTAGCCTCAGGAAATATTAACCATGCCCTCTGAAACAAGCAGATCAACACGTACATGTATACATCCAATTCACATCTCAATTTATTTCATAAACATAAAACATCCAATTCACATCTCAATTCATTTCACAAACATAAAACATCCATTTCGCAAATTAATTAATTAAAATAAAATAAAATATCCATTAACAAATACGTAATTACAATTAATGTCAATCTTATCCCAAAGATACCTTTTCTTCCATCATAAACAGACAATCGTCCATGCAAGCATTGGTAGCTTGTGCAGCCTGATAAGTTTATCGATTATGGATCTGTTCCTTTCGCGAGACCTCGATTCCAGAGTGATAGACCAATAAAAAAATCTACACGAGAATCTATAAATAACAGAGGAGGGTTTTCGAACCGTTACCCGAACCCGACGATTAGATCAGGCCACGATAGTTCGTCCCTAGACTAGATCTGGCAGATCTGGCACCGGATCTGGCAGATCCGCGCCGATCCGCAATCCCTTTCTTTTTTTCTTTTCTTTCCTTTCCTCTTCTTTCTTTTCTTTCTCCTCCTTTCTTCTTCCTCCCCTCTTTTTCGGTGCCTGGCCGCTGGCTTCTTCTTTCTCCTTTATCGAGACCCGAATATGCAAATTCGGACTCTCTGTGTATACTGCACTAGTCTCAGGATCACGCTAGTGCACACAGCCAAACATAGATGTGATTACAACCATATACACGCTAAAATAAAGGAAAAAGTCAAATATCGATAAATCTCAAAAGGTACAACCTTATGGTCAAGTTTAGAATAGACTAGCCCGAAGGGCTTAACAAAAACTAGCAGCGGAAATTCAAAATAAAGCATAGTGGCCAATCGACAAACCCACAGGCTATCGAGTGGAGAATGAAGCCTAATCCGCGTAGTCGTCGAAGTACTCTCCTTCTAGAACCTCCGCCGGTGATACTCCTTCCTCAACCGAGCAACATTGGGCATAAAGCCGTGAGTACATTGGTACTCAGCAAGTCGTTTGTAACAAATGAATGCAATATAATATGCAAGACTTACCAAAGGATAGCTGAAAGGTTAATTTGCATAAAGTGACATTTAAAGGTAAATACAGTAAATAGATTGAAAGCGCAACTTTAAATAAAATAATAATGAATAAGTAATCAAAGGGATTGAAATAAACCACTTGTGGACATCCAAAATTCCAAAAATTTATTTTTAAAGTCAAAGTTTTAAAACTCCGTAAAATCAGATGCTACATCCTTTCTCTTCTCTCTTCTCTTTATTTCTCACGCACAACCCTCTCTCTTCTTCTTTCTTTCTTTTTCTTCCTCCTCCTATTTTCTCACGCCGCACCGGTGGCTCCTCTCCTCCTCTTCCCACACCGTTGGCTCCTCTTCCCCTTCCTCTCTCACGCCACGGGCTCCCTCCCCGCACTCCTTCCCAAACCGGCTCCTCCTTTCCCTCCATGGTCGTCCTCCCCTCGGTACCGACGGCAGAGCGACGACGCGCAGCCAAAGTGAGCAAGGGTGAGGGAGCGCGTTGCCAAAGTGAGCAAGGGGTGAGGGTGAGCGGGGTTGGTGGCCGAGACCCGAATATGCAAATTGGTCTCTCTCGTGTAATCGTGCACTAGTCCAGATCACGCTTAGTGCACACAACAAACATAGATGTCATCACAGCATACACACGACAATAATAAAGGAAAACTCGAATATCGATAAAACGTCAAAGGTACGCACTTATGGCCAAGCTTACAATATTCTAGCCTAAGGGCTTAATAAAATAGCAGCTGAAATCCAAAATAAAGCGTAGCTTAACCAATCGACAAGCCACAAAGCTATCGAGTGGAGAACGGCCTCAACTGTGAAGTCGTCGTAGTACTCTCCTTCCGCACCTCCCGCCGATAGTACTCTCTCCTCAATCGAGCAACATAGGCGAAGCCGTGAGTACATTGGTACTCAAAGAAGTCGCTTGTAACAATAAATGCAATATAATATGCAAGGCTTACCAAAGGAAGGCTGAAAGGTTAATTTGCATAAAGGCATTTATTGATGAAATATATTAAATAACTTGAAAGCTAAAGTTAATCAAAACAAGAATAATAGATAATCAAAGGAATAAACATGAACCACTTGTGAACACCAATTCACAAGTTTAAACCAACAAGGAACTACCCGTCCACTCCCAACATAAACCACCAAGTTATAAATGAAACACTAACCTCGTGTGAAATCCCCAGCACCGTCCATGACCGAGGACGCCGCTATTCGAATAGTTTTACACTCGCAGAGGCACAATAACTGCACTCCACACGATGTGATTAGCCTAGGCCTAAGGAAATCACAACAAGGCCTTTACAATGCTCTACTCTCAACACAATCCTCGCCCGCTAGGTTTCAGATCACACCCTCTTGCGCCACATGGAAATGCAATATAATATGCAAGGCTTACCAAAGGAAGGTGAAAGGTTAATTTGCATAAAGGCATTTATTGATGAAATATATTAAATAACTTGAAAGCGAAAGTTAATCAAAACAGAATAATAGATAATCAAAGGAATAAACATGAACCACTTGTGAACACCAATTCACAAGTTAAACCAACAAAGGAACTACCCCCACTCCCAACATAAACCACCAAGTTATAAATGAAACACTAACCCTCGGTGAAATCCCCAGCACCGCCCATGACCGAGGACGCCGCTATTCGAATAGTTTTACACTGCAGAGGTTGCACAATCGCACTCCACACGATGTGATTAGCCTAGGCCTAAGGAAATCACAACAAGGCCTTTACAATGCTCTACCTCAACACAATCCTGCCCGCTAGGGTTTCGTGATCACACCCCCTTGCGCCACATGGAAATCAAGAACCATGTCCATCACAATGGCAATTGAATTGAAATATTACAAATTAATCACCAGTCCATCCCATAATAGACATGTGGTTTGCACGATTAAGCTCGATCAATGGCGCACAAAGTTAAGTCCTTAGCATTACCCGCGAGACTACTACATCCCCAAAGTACAATCGCATTTCCTCATCGCATCATCACTCGCCTCGAGTGCAAAACCAATTTGTATAACCAAGCCAACGCCACACCAATGACGTGGCACAAATTTTAATACACGTGGCACCAACCACGTTCCATATGTCATTAAGTCAAATTAATAATTTAATATGTGCGATGAGACCAAACGAAATATAAACCGCTAAGCAATCTAATCGCACAACCCATGTGATAAATAAACTAGCATCACTAATAAATTTCCCAACCTATGGTGACAAAGGCATCATGGTATTTCAAAGTGTCAAGGAGGTGTAATTGCAATTGGGACAATAACTACCGCAACGGTTTGAATAAAAATAGCAATGCAATGTAATTTAAAGCAAAATAATTAAATAATAGTTTGTAAAATGGGTTCAACATGATCAAGGACACGACTTGCCTTCGTTATGCTCGGTACTGGTCTTCTCAAGAAACCCGCTCCTCCTAATCCGATCTAACGAGAGAAAGCGACCTAAACAAAGAAACACATAAAATGACAAGCAAAGAACTCAAAATTCACAAAACAGAACCAACAGCTAGAGCTCGATTTTAGATGAATTTAGAAAAAGAACGGGTCAATCGGAGCTAGGACGAGGAGAACGGCTCCTGAAAATTAATTCAAAATTAATTCGGGAAAATTGAAAAATCGAACCTCCACCAATTTCGAGTTCAACCCGGTCCACATGCTGTGCAGAAGATATGCCGCCACGTGGCGGCCGAGCACCGCAATGCAGGGAGAATGGGGCTGAGGCGAGGCGGCGGTCGCCTGAGGGCGACGAGTGGCGGCGACGGGCGACGTATGCTGGGCTGCGCGTTGGCGCTGAGGTGGATGACGGCGGAGCGCACGGGAGGCACAGCAGCTCCGGGAGGCACACGCTGGCGAGACGGAGACACCGGCGCTACGATCGCGAGCGTGACGCTGTCCGGCCGGGAGGGAAAAGCTCAGAGAATAGGGCGGGGGAGAAGCAAAGCCAAATGCTTCCTTCCTCCCGCCCCTTAAATGGGGCGATATGGGCTGATGGCTAGGGTTCATTGGCCTGTAAGATATTCTCCTCTACGATGCGCGACGCGCGGGCGCGGGATCGGCGCAAGCAGGCGCGGAAATTCGAATTTCCAATTCTCTAGAAAATAGAATCTCGATAATCTACGCGGGAAACATAGCGAACTATATCAAACAACAAACAATCTAACTCATACCCATAGTGCACCACCACTCAATCTCGATAATCTACGTGAAAAACATAGCTTAACTATATCAAACAACAACAATTCTAACTCATACCCATAACAACTCGTACTTTTCGCTCATGCGGACTCCACTCCCACGCCGCTTCTCGCCGCATCACAGACCACTATACTTTAACATACTTTAACATCCTCGTGCCTCAACGCCTTCTCCGATTCCTCTAGAATCCGAATCGACAGTCTCGAAGGTGAGGTCTTGCTTAAGGGACAACGGTTCTACAACAATCCCGTGCTCCGATCCTTAAGTATTTTCTCAACATTGAAACATGAACACATTATGCACTCCTTGCATGGATTCAGAAGATCTAACTCAGATATGCCGACTTTTCAATTGCGTGCTGACTGAAAATGGCCCAATGTACTGTGGGCTAAACTTCCCTTTGCTACCAAATCGCACAATTCATTTAGTGGGTGATACGCTCAAAAGGCACATGATCTCCCACTTCGGATTTTAAATCTCGCTCTTATTATCCGCATAGCTCTTCGACCTACTCGTAGCTAGCGTTTCTATTTAATCTCTCGCCTCATTCCATCGGCCCACTAGACCCAAATCACCTTGTGTTTGGTCTAATACGACTAACGATCCTAGCCAACCTTAACGTCTCATAGCATACGAAATATTTTCCGATCTTTCAGGAAAAGCACTCTCATTGCTGGTACAAAAGAGACCACGTCGCTTTTGCTTATAGCAAAGAGGGCTCTTCTCTTTTAAAAGAGAAGTAACACCTCACATTCATAAAATAGACTCTTCTACAAAGCTAAGTCTTTCATAAAGTTAAATCCGATCATAGGATCAACCACTCTCCTACAAACAATCCCCAATCTCCCCACGTAAAGATCGCTCCATCACAATGAATCCACCGAGAGGGTGAAAACCGGATAGGAAATCAGTCCTCCGACAAAGACTACTTTAACTTTACCCCAATCTTTTCGCTTACTAATCAGTAACAAATCTAAGGCTCATATACTAAAATATCTAGTACCCCACAAAGACTCCAACCATATTGACATCTCTCGATCCATGTCATAGGAATCAAGCAATCCAAAACATCAACTCCAAGTGATGATACCTACCACAAGGCATGTAATTCAAGGAAATTCATTCCTCAAAATTTTGCACTTCCACGCTACCGATAACTCACTAGCTTAAATATCTCATAGGTAACCATCATTCTCCGTAGATGTTACTGCTTGCAACATCACAACTGGTTTTGCCCCTAAGGTTGACTTTATTCTCAATCAATCTTTCACAAAAGATTATAGCCTAAAATCAGCCCATATGCTATTGGCCACACAAATCTTTGCAACCATCTCACTAATCATTTAGGCCCCATAGCCATGACAAGCCAAGACATCTTGCATCTGCTTACAGTTTAGCAAACATCAATTCGCTAATACCTAAGTCATTGACTTTCAAGATCCCGCCTTGAACCTTTCCAAGTCTCACTAAATACTTTATTCCCTCATATTTACTCTACAATTTATCGAACTCCGCTACCTTACTGCACATGACAACACAGTCACCGCGACTATTTAGTGCGCAAAACATACGATTCGGACAAGGCTCTTTAATCAAAAAGGTCATTTCTCAATAAATAATCTCACAAGCACTTGATTGCAAGGCGCCCACTAAATTACACCAGCTCAACTTTAAGGATGATTATTCATCCAGGTTTCAGCACGAATCAATTGTACTCCCAAAAACTGCATTTACTATGATCTTAAGCATGAGATCCATTTGCTCTACGTTTGTAAGCATGCACATAATTTTCTACAGATGCAAAGAAGAACTTTACTTCAATTCCATGCTTAGAAATTGGCACCAAATCCCACTAAGACCTGTACAACTTCATCTTCTTAGAATTTAAGTCTCACGACTCTACAACCATTCTCTGTTTAATTTAGCCGAGGCTATCCCACATCATAATCTCCATTCTAGTCTTTCCAAAAATTCCAATAGAATTCTCATATCACAATTATCAAAACCTCCAAGACATCGATCGGGCTCAGAATCAATCAATCACGTGCGAGATTGGTGGTTTTATGGTCATTCACCTATTACCCATGGAAAGGATAACTCCATGAGGGATTTCCACCAAAACAATAAATCAACATGCTTCTTAGCATGTCTAAGTCACATAGCTAGATTCATCGATTGGGACCACACAAAACACATCATTCAATGGGGCTCAACTATCTAAATAATCTTAATGACCCATCGCTCACTAGCATTCTAGGTCCCACTATTAAGCAGAGATGGGTATGCCCTCTACCCCCTCTTATGCAAATACTAAATCCCCATTGAATTCAAATCAATTTCGATCCCAAAGCATAGCTAAAGTCGATTACTCTCCTTAGTTCTCACAACCAGAAAATTCCACATCCAACCATCCAGCTTCTTTAATCACAACCTCTAACATGGGCTTAACCCGATATTACTATAACTATTGGATATTATCCTCTCAGGACAAAAGCATCAAGCCTCAATATGCAAGTTACTCCAAACATTCGCAGGACCAGCTCCCACCGAACATTGGACTTACCAAGGGCACCACCCATTATCAACTATATTTCAACAGCTCCAGGAGCCATCAACCCTAGGGTACTCACGACCCAAAACTAGGGCAAAACAACTCATGAACTAGCCATCGTGATCTCTACACTCAAATGGCAAAGACGACCTAGCCTCTCTAGCACCACCGTCTTTGCCACTTTTTCATTGCTACAATACAACCATAGCAGCAGTGTCCACTTGACTCCACAAGTGGCAAATTCAACAATTTGCCATTGACACACAAGCATTTATCATAAAACATTACAAATCAACCATATAGTTTGGGAAAGCGCATATGCAATGCAAGTCCTGCACTCCCAACCTACTATGCAACAAGGTGTGTCAAGTTTAATTTAATTATTAGGTCTAAATCATGTTTTAGGAGACAATTAAGCTAAGTTGACAAGTTATCTTTACCACGGACCTAACACCCGCTCCGATACCAATCAGAACACCCCAATTTATAGGGCCCAAGATGCTACCACCACTGCTATCGTCTCACATAGGCGCGCCATAAACAGAGTTAACGCGACAAGAATCAGATTAACAAGAGAACCTGTTCTCCAAACATATCAGAATTCAGAAAAGTTTGCATAAATTTCTTAACAAAGGATTAATCATAATGCTCAGTACGTGACTAAGCAGTTATCTCACATGTGCGTGCAAAAGGAACTACTCCCATTCCATGCATGCCGTCATTCTGGATCACCCTAAAAAAACAACAAAGCAAGAGTGAGTCCGAAGACTCAGCAAGCACACTGTAAAATAGTACATCAATCCATATCTCGAAACTATAATCCAACTCTACTTACTGTAGTCAGAAACACATCTACTGGAATCGAAGCCAATCGATTGTAAACTATAAAGCACCTCTATTGTGAACTATAAAATCATCTACTGTGAACTGTAACTGACATCTACTGTGGATTGTGAATCAATCTACTGTAGTCTATGAATCTACTATGAACTATAAATCAATTCATCAGAATCTGTAAATCCAATCTATTGTCACCTGTAAATCTCCGTAAACTGTAAATCTAATCATCGTGGATCTGTAAATCTTACTATGAACTATAAATCAGTCCACCGTAGCTTGTAAATCCAATCTACTATAACTGTAAATCCAATCTATCGTGAAATCAGAATCACCTCACCGTAAACTGAAACCAATCTATTGTAAACTATAAATCACATCCTCTCGTGGAATCAGAATCAATTATGTGACTGATTCAGAAATCATATCTACTATAATCAGAAATCGTAAATCAAACCTAGTGTAAACTGTAAATCAACATCGTGGATCAGTATTCTATAAATCACATCTACTATGGTCTCAAAGCCAATTGACTGTAAGTCTGTAAATCACATCTATCAGACCGTGAAGCCAATCTACTATAATCGTAAATCACGCTTCATCGGAATCGTTGAGCCAATCCATCGTAAGCTAGAAATCAATTGCGTGAACTACAAATCACATCTATCAGAAATTGTAAATCGATCTATGGTCGTGGATCGTAAATCTCTCATTGTAATACGAAATTAATGGCTATGTAATCGTTAAGTGATAATTCAATTCTATGTCTCGTAATCAGAATCGATTATCATCGTTCTCACTCAGTATCATTTGCATGCAATGCAAAGGCTATGCGATGCATCTCAGAATCGTAGCTTATATGCAGATAGCGAGTGTCCACCCGCCGTGGACCACTCAATTGCCCCCGCCTCTTTCGCATAAGGGTTCCATCTCCACTTCCCGGAGTCTCCTACCGGCAGGCCCTCGTTTCACCGTATGAGTGCAATACAGATGCACATGCTTTCACCGCTGGTACTTAATTATAATTTGCACTCATCTGTATTCACCTAATCGTAACTCGATCTTAGCCTATAAACTCAGAAATCATGTATCTCGTGCTAGAACCACTGTGAAATCATGTCGTAAACGATGTAAATCATATAACCTTGTCAGTAAACATCAGAAATCAAGTCGTAAATGTAAATAATAATCATTAACCACATCTGACTATTCTACCATGCACTTGCTCGTTAACCCAGCAGTGGTGCGCGACAAGACTGCACTGATCCGCACCGAACAAAGCATTACACATTTCAATTTATTTTGCTATTGCAATACATACACATGCAAACAAATAATGTGGCTCTATGCATAAACCCGTGATAGCCGATCACTCACACACCGACAACGCCTCGCCCCAGCAGTTAAATCAGACTACTTTACACAAGAATCTATAAATAACGAGGAGGGTTTTCAACCGCTACCCGAATCGGATTTACTAGATCGAGCCACGACGGGTCATCCTCGACCTGGCCAGCAGATCTCGCATTGATCCGGCAGATTCGCAATGATCTGGCAATCCCCTTTTTTTTTCTTTTTCTTTTCTTTCCTCTTCTTTCTTTTGTTTCTCCTCCTTTCTTCCTCCTCCTCTTTTTCCACGCCCTGCAACGCTTTTCTCTTCCTCTCTTCTCTTTATTTCTCACGCATGCACTTCCCCTCTTCTTCTTTCTTTCTTTTTCCTCCTCCTCCCTCCTATTTTCTCACGCCGGCGCTGGTAGCTCCTCCCTCCTCTTCCCACACCGTCGGCTCCCCCTTCCCCATTCTCTCTCATGCCACGGGCTGCCTCCTCGCACTCCTTCCCCAAACCGGCTCCTCCTTTCCTCCATGGTGTCCCTCTTCCTCGCCACTGGGAAGAAGGGCGATGGTGCGCACTCAGTGCAGCAAGGGTGAAGGCGAGCAGGTTGGCCAGGGGCGGAGGTGCGTAGCAAAGCAACAAGGTGCAGTGAGTAATCGCAACAGTGGAGAACGGGCGAGGCGACTGGCCGTCGGAGGGCAACGAGTGGCGGCGCTGGGAGGTGGATGACGGCGGAGCACACGGGGAGGCACAGCACTGGCAAGAATCAAGTGACGAGAGCACTCCGGGAGAAGTCTGTGAGAGAATAGGGGAGAAGCAAAAGCCAAATTGGCTTCTTCCTCCCGGCCCCTTAAATGGGGCGAGGAGCAGCTGGGCCGGGCTTCCATTGGCCCAAGTATGACATCTCGTGCATTAAGTCGCTGCCGCCCGATTCCCATCCGTGCCGCGTGTCGCGATCCGAGGTGCGTGGGCATCGTTCATCATCGTGTTCCTCCCGAACTCTCTCCCATGTCCGCACTCCGGCTCCTCGGTTCACGTGCTTGAAAAGCCGAGCCACCGCCATCGCCTTCCCATCGCACACCTCGTGCCACCGCCGCCACCGATCCATGCACCGGCGCCACTCGCCACCTCTCGTTGTCGAGACCGCCTCGCCGGAAGTTGCTCCATCGCCCCCGCTGCCATCAAGTCACGCCGCCGACCGCTCTGGGTTTTCTCGCCGTGAGCCACCGCCATTCCCGCCGCTTCCTCCACCGCCGTTTTTCTCTCCCCATGCGCCGCGCGCATCGGATCGCGTTGTTCGCCTTAGTTCCGCTTCACCCACGCCGCGCCGCCCGCGCCGGTCTTGCGCTCGCGCCGTGATGCTCGTGACGCGAGCCACCACGCCCGATATCCACCGCCGATCCCGATCTAGTATCGATAACCAAGATCCAAGCCATGTGTCACCTCCCGGCCGTCCGATCTTGCCGCCGCCGCAGTGCCCAAGCCAGCCACGTCAGCCCTAGGTGCCACGTCAACATAAATCCGTCCTCGCATGTCATGTCGGGCCGCCACGCCAAGACGCCACATCGCCAGCAAGCACGGTCGGGCCACCGTGCTACTACGCCAAGAGCTATGTGTACCGTACATAGACCGAGTCCACTGCGGAACCTCTCCTCTCCGCACCGAGTCCACAACACAGTAACATCTTCGAATTTCCAGTATTTTCTTTAGATTTAATTTTTTGAGAGCCCGTTCTCCTCCGTCCTAACCCCGATTAACTCATTCAAGGTTCTATCTGTTGGTTCTGGTTTCAAGGTTTTTGGAGTTCATTTGAATTTTATTTGATTTATTTTTGTTGTTTCGGTCATTTTCTCTCTCGTTAGATTTCGTCTTCGAAGGAGCAGTCATTAGTCGTGTCATTTGATCATGTTGAACCTAGATTTAAATTTATTATTTATCTACTTTGTTTTAAATTATTCTGCATCGCTATTTTTAATACCACCTTTGTACTTGGTAGATATTACCCTATTTGATTAAATTCCTTTTTGTTAACTTTGTACACCATGATGCCATTGTCACCATAGATTGAGGAATTTCATAGTGATATTATGTTAGATGTCGCGTGGGTTGTACGACTAAAATGCTTAGCCTTGTTTATTTTACGAAAGGGTTTATCATCACATGTGAATAATTAATTTGATTTAATGAAACAAGGAATCGTGGTTGGTGCCACAATTATAAATTTTGTGCCATGACATTGGTGTATCATTGGCGTGGTTATACAAACTTGATTTTCACTTTGACGCAGTGATCGGCAAAGAAAGGGGGAAGTGTTGACTTCACTTCGTGGGATGTGAAGACTCGTCCGTAATATTAAGGACTTAACTTGTGCGCCATTGAACTCGAGCTTTATCGTGCAAATCACATGTCTAGTATATGATAGATCTCGTTGATTAATTTGGGATATTTCAATTTCAATCTTGCCATTGTGATGAACATGGTTGCTGATTTCCATGTGGCGCAAGGGGGGTGTGATGCAAAACCCTAGCGGCTGGGATTGGGTTGGAATGGAACTTTGTAAAGGCCTTGTTGTGATTTTCTTATATCGAGGTTAATCACATCGTGTGGGTACAGCCTGTGCACTCTCGCAGAGTGTAAAACTTTTCGAATAGTCGTGGTACTGGTTATGGACAATATTCGGTGATTTCACACGGGGTAGTGATTTCATAAAACTTGTGGTTATGATCAAAAAGTGAACAAATAGTTTGTCGTTAGTTTAGCTTGTGGATAGGGTTCACGAGACCCGAATATGCAAATTCGGTCTCTCTGTAAACTGCACTAGTCGAGGATCACGCTAGTGCACACGATTAAACATAGAAGTCATCACAGTCATACACACGACAATAATAAAGGAAAACTCGAATATCGATAAAATATCAAAGATGCGACCTTATGGCCAAGCTTACAATATCTCTAGCGGAAGGGCTTAACAAAATAAGCAATGAAATCCAAAATAAATCATGGCGACCAATCGACAAAGCCACGAGCTATCGAGTGGAGAAGCGAAGCCTAATCCGTGAAGTCGTCGTAGTACTCTCCTTACGGAACCTCCTGCGATAGTACTCCTCTCCTCAATTGAGCAACATAGGCGTAAGCGGTGAGTACATTAATTACTCGGCAAGTCGTTTGTAACAATGAATGCAATATAATATGCAAGGCTTACCAATGAAAGGCTGAAAGGTTAATTTGCATAAAGGCATTTATTGATGAAATATATTAAATAATCTTGAAAGCGAAAGTTAACTAAAGCAGTAATAATAATAATCAAAGGAATAAATATAAACCACTTGTGAACACCAATCCACAAGTTAAACCAACGATGAACTACATCACTACCAACATAAACCACCAAGTTATAAATGAAACACTAACCCTCATGTGAAATCCCGGCGGTGTCCATGGCCAGGGGCGGCTATTCGAATAGTTTTACACTCTGCAGAGGTTGCACAAGCTGTACCCACACGATGTGATTAGCCTAGGCCTGAAATCACAACAAGGCCTTTACAATGCTCTACCTCAACCCAATCACGCGCTAGGGTTCGCATCACACCCCCTTGCGCCACATGGAAATCGGCAACCATGTCCATCACAATGGCGAATTGAATTGAAATATTACAAATTAATCAGCGAGTCCATCCATAATAGACATGTGGTTTGCGATTAAGCTCAGATCAATGGCGCACAAAGTTAAGTCCTTAACATTACCCAGTGAGCTACCACATCCCCAAAGTGCAACTGCACCTCCCCCTTTCTTGCACGATCACTGCGCCGAGTGAAAACCAATTGTATAGCCAAACCAGCGTCACACCAATGACGTGGCACAAATTTTAATACACGTGGCACCAACCACGATTCCATATATCATTAAGTCAAATTAATAATTAACATGTGTGATGAGATCCATCGTAAATATAAGCGGCTAAGCAATCTAATCGTACCAACCCATGTGACAAATAATCTAGCATCACTAATAAATTACCCAACCTATGGTGACAATGGCATCATGGTATTCCAAAGTATCAAGGAGGTATAATCTCAATTGGCGATAACTACCGGTCAAAGGTTTGAATAAAAATAGCAATGCAATGTAATTTAAAACAAAATAATTAAATAATAGTTTGCAAAATTAGGTTCAACATGATCAAGGACACGACTTGCCTTCGTTATGCTCGTGAGGTACTCTGGTCTTAGGCGCGAAACACGCTCCTCGGAATCCGAATCTAACGAGAGAAAGCGATCGAAAACAAAGAAACACATAAAATGATAAGCAAATGAACTCCAAAATTCACAAAACCAGAACCAACAGCTAGAGCTCGATTTTAGATGAATTTAGAAAAAGAACGAGTCAATCGGAGCTAGGACGGAGGAGAAGCGGGCTCTGGAAAATTAATTCTAAAATTAATTCGTGAAAATCGGAAAAATTCTTGTCTTTGTGAACCGGTCCACGGATTACGAGTCCACCGTGAACCCAGCGCCGCGGAACGATGCGGGCGGCGGCGGCCGGCGGCGGGCGCGGCGTGGCAGCGGCATCTGCTGCCACGTGTCACCGGCTGGCGTGGCGCCCACGTGGCTCGGGGGGCGGCTCGGTGCTGGCGTGGCGGCGGCGTGGCGGCGACACGTGGCATGCCACATCGGCTAGAGCGATGTAGGCGCGGCCGACAACGGCTGCGAGCGCGGCGCGAGCGGCGGATCCAGCGGTTGCGGCGACCGCAGCGGTGAGATCTGGATCTCGATCGAATGCAGGCGCAGCGGAGCGTCTGGCCGCGGCGCGGCGGCGGGCGGATGTCGGCAGCGTCGGCGAATCCGGCAGCGGAGGCGGCGAGTGGCGTCTTGGCCCGGTGCCTCGCGGCCTCGTCGCAGGGCGGGCCAGCGCGGATCGCGTGGCGCGAGGCGGGGAAGCGGCGATTGCCCGGCGCGTGGCGGGCATGCGCGCGGCGTCGTGCACGCGGCCTTGGCGCGCCGAGTGCGCGGTCGGCGGCGGCGAGGCGGCGAGACGCGCGGAGAAAGACGGCGGGGCTCACGGTGAGTCTCGGCGGCAGCGGCTACTCCGGCGACCTCGAGCGGCAGCGGAGGCAGCGGCGGCGGCGGCGGGCAACTCCGGCGCGGAGCGCGGGGCGAGCGAGGCGGCGGCGGGCTTCGGGTGTCGGCGCGCGAACCGAGGGCGAGCGGCGGGTTTTATCACGTGAAGCGGCGTCCAATCCGGATCTGGCGGCGGTGCGCCACGCGAGGCGGGATGAACGGCTGAGATGCGGCCCGCGCGGCAAGATCGGACGAGCGGCGATTAGGGTTGAGTTAGGAGCTCGCGGGCGTGAGGCGGGCGGGAAAGCAGCGGCGCGTCCAGGCGGCGGAGGCGCGCGGCGAGGCGCGGCGGTCTTGGCGTGGTGCCTTGTAGCGTCAGTGTGGATCTTGCGACAGCGTGGCGTGAGCGAGATCCGGCGTGAGCGCTAGCGAGAAGCGAGAAATCTGTGTGGCCTTGCGCGCGCGGATGGCGGCAGCGTGGAGAGAGAGGGAGATCGGGCGGTGGGGTTTAATTCTTTTCTTTTCTTTTTTGAAATTCAAATAAACTTCTAAAGGCTCTAGAAAATAGCAAATAAATCCCAAAAATTCACCAAAAATACCAGAAAATTCCTTGAGGCCTGAAGAACACAAATAAAATATTTCAGCTTATGTTAATGTTTAATTTATTCATATTAATTCATTTAAAACTTTAAAAATTCATTTGAAGCTTCAATTAAATTCAGAAAATTCCAGAAAATTCATTTTTAAATTCAGGCTTTAAAAATCTCGAAAAAACAGGATGTTACAAACCTTACCCCTTAAGCGAGATCTCGGCCCGAGATGCTGGGCCAACTAAGAGAATAGGTTGGGAACTCAGCTCACGAGATCCTCCTCGCGCTCCCGGTGGCTTCCTCCTCGGAATGGTTGCTCCACTGGACTTTGGAAAAAGCGGACTACTTTATTCCGGTGACTCGCTCGACACTTCCAAGATTTTGGTGGATGCTCTTTGTCACAATGATCCTCCTGTAGGTCAACGGCCTCGTAGCACAACCTCCTGCGGTACGCAAACACTTCTTGGTGGGACACATGAAGCGTCATGTACCCCTGAAGGACGTGAGTAACTCAAGCGATAAGCAACCTCTCCCTGCGTTTGAATCTTGAGCGGACCAACATATCTCGGTGCAAGCTTCCCTTTTAGCTAAAACCTCTTCACACCCTTGAATGGTGTGATCTGAGATACACAAAATCATCGGCTCAAAACTCAACTCGGCGTGTCAGTATACGCATAGCTTTTACATGCGGCACAGGCGATTTTCAACCTTTCTGTATCAAGCGGACCTTATCCTCGGCTTCTTTCAAGCGATGCGGACCAAAAACGACCTTCCCGTCTCTTTCCAATTGAGAGGGTCACGCATTTCTGCTATACAATGCCTCAAATGGTGACATCTGCAGGTGGCACGATAAGCGTTGTTGTCACGAGAACTCTGCAAAAGCGGTCGTGTCCACGGAACCATGATCAAGCACACGGGCTCTCAACATGTCCTCAAAATCTGATTTACTCGCTCTGTCGACCATGCATGCAGGGTGATATCTGTCTTGAAATTCAGGTGAGTTCCCATAGCCTTATGGAAACTACCCCAAAAGCGGGAGGTGAAGCTGCGATCCACGATCGACACAATCTTCTTGGGCACACCATGCAAGCGATAATTCTCGACATATATAGTTTTGCCAATCTGTCACTGCTTGTAGGTTGTCTTAGCGGAATAAAATGAGCAACCTTGGTCAATCGGTCCACGATGACCCAAATCGAATCATAGCCCTCTTTGGTCTTAGCGGACCGACTATGAAGTCCATACTGGAATTTCTTCCCACTTCCACTCGGGAACTTTCAATGGCTGTAGCAAACTGCAGGTCTCGATGCTCTGCCTTTACTCTCGACAAACATCACAAAGGGCTACATACTCGCGATCTCACGCTTCATGCTTGGCCACCAATACTTATCCTTAATGTCTGGTACATCTTGGTGCTTGCTGGATGAATCGAATCTGACTCATGAGCCTCTTTTAACAACACATCCTTTAGCTCTTGCCTCACGGGCACACACTGGTGCTGCTTGAACCACAAGGTTCCTGGTCATCCATGAAAATCCGACTCTTTACCTTCACTTAAGTTCTTTACGATCATTGAAATGCCTCATCATCAGTGAACTGTGAATCGACCATCAAAGTAGTGCATCTCCATAGTGCCAAAATCTGCTCAACCAACTCAAGGCTAAGCACAGGAAATTCCTCATGCAAAGGTGGTGACTATCTCGAACCATCAGAATTGCGGTATACCTTTCTGCTCAAGGCATCTGCAACAACATTAGCTTTCCCGGGATGATAATGTATGCCTACATTATAATCCTTTATCGGCTCTAACCACCTCCTCTGCACTGAGTTAAGCTCGGGTGGGTAAAGATGTATTTCAGACTTATGATCCGTGTAAACCTCACATCTGTTGCCCATCAGATAATGACGCCAAATCTTTAAAGCATGCACTACGGCTGCTAATTCCAAATCATGGGTAGGGTAGTTCTCCTCATGCGGTCTCAAGCGGCGTGAGGCATATGCTACCACTCTCTTGTCTTGCATCAAGACACAACCCAAACCTTGCGAGAGGCATCGCAAAATATCTCAAAATCCTTGTTAATATCGGGCAACACAAGCCTTTGGGTGTGGTCAAACTCTCCTTAAGTTTCTGAAAACTTTTCTCGCACTCTGGTGTCCAAGCGAATTTCTTTTCCTTCTTGAGCAACTGTGTGAGAGTGCAGCTACTTTGGAAAATCCCTCAATAAAGTAGCGGTAGTATCTGCCATACCAGAAAACTCGACTGGAGTAGCGAAGTGGGTGTTGCCAATCCAAAACATCACTTACTTTCCTGGGTCAGCTGCAGACTCCTTCTGCTTTGTCAACACATGCCCTAGAAAGCGACTTTCTTCATCAAAACTCACATTTGCTGAACTTTGCATACAAGTGATTATCTCTCAATTTACGCAATGCTAACCTCAAGTGCTCTGATGTTCCTCCTCATTCTTGGAATATATCAAAATGTCATCAATGAACACAACGACAGAACTTGTCCAAATATTCCATAAACACCTTATTCATCAAATACATGAAATATCTTTGGGGCATTGGTCAAACCAAAAGACATCACCGTGAACTTCGTATAGACCATAACGAGTCGAGAAGGTTGTTTTGGGTATGTCCTCCTTGCGTATCCTCATCGATGATATCGACCTCAAATCAATCTTGGAGAACACTCCTGCTCCTTAAGCTGATCAAACGGGTCATCAATCTTGGCGGAGGTACTTATTCTTGTGGTGACCTCATTAAGTGCTCTGTAGTCCACACACATCTGTGACTACCATCCTTCTTCTTGACGAACAACCTTGGCGCTCCCCACGGGGATGAACTCGATGCGATGTAACCCTTATCCAAAAGCTCCACGAATTTGCTTCTTCAACTCTGCTAAGTCATTGGTGGCATCCGATAGGGTCTCTTGGAAATCGGAGCTGTACCTAGCACAAGCTCAATCAGAAACTCAACCTCCCTCTTTGGTGGCATACCTGGAAGATCATCTGGAAACACGTCGGGGTACTCTCGACCATTGGTACATCCTCCATTGGATCACCTTGCTCACGGCAAATCATGGTAGCTCAGGTGACACTCGGCTGGGTGCAGAATCGCACATAACCCCATCTGAATTGGTTAAGATCAACGCTCTGCTTCCACGATCTAACATTTGCTGCTTTGCGAAGCCAATCCATCCCCAAGATTACATCTAGGGATTGCATATCCAACAAAATCAGGTCGGCCCTAAACTCAACTCCCTGAATGGTTATCCTAACTCCGGGACAACCTAGGTTGGATCTCAACTCGGATCCGGGGGATTGGATTAAAAGAACAGATCAAAACAACGATTTTCAATTGTTGCTTTAAAACAAAACTACGAGAAACAAGCGAATGCGAATCTCGGAATCAAATAAAGCGGTGGCGGGGCCCAGATATGCGAGAGCGTCCGATCACAGCGTCGGTGGTGCTGCCTGGGCATCCTCTGCGGTGACGTGGTTCACCTGACCTCTCACCACCGGCGTCCTGCTGGCCTGTCGATGCAGGGGTGCTCCTCGTCTGCTCTGGGGTAGGAAGTGCGGCCAGGGTGTGGCTCCCAAGTCCATGAGCGGCGTCGGGGCACGCCTGCGAGGGCACTTGCTAGCATAGTGTCCCACCTCATGACACTTGAAGCAAGTGGCGACATTTGCTGAATTATTGCTCTTCTCTGCTGCTGCTGACCACTGGAACCACCGGGGTGTCTGTCTGGCCCAGCGCGATTATGCAGTGGGGTCGGAACCACGAGGGCTAGCTGCTGCTTCTTCTTTGTGGCTTTCGTGCAGTGGTAGGAACCAAAGCGAGGCCTCTGGGACTGGTGTGATTGTGATCCTGCTTTGGATCAACCTCCTCTTGCGAGACTCCTCGAGCTGCGTGGCGACTCTCCTCGATGAGAATGGCCTTATCCACCAACTACTGAAAAGCGGCATAGTCGTTGCCTCGACTTGCACCTTCAAAGCTGGGTTCAAGCCTTTCTTGAACCTCTTTTGGAAACTGCATCGGCGCTACATCCTGCAGCGCGTGGCGAAGCCAAGTGAGTGAATTTATTGAGATATTCACTCCTTGGCGAGTTCCTCTTTGGAACTCCGGAACTCATCCTTCTTCATCTCGACCACTCCATCCATGACATGAAGCGGATGGAAAGCCTTGGCGAACTCCTTCCAAGTGATGTTGTTACGGTTCTCATGGCGACACTGATGGATTCTCCACCACTCTGCTGCTGGTCCCTCAGGTGATGTCTTTGCAAATAATACATTCTCTCTGCCGATTGCAGGCCAAGTTGATTTCTTCTCAGTGAAGCGGACACAATCATCGACCTCGAGCTCGTGGCCTGGAGAAAGCAGGCGGTCTCGTCCTCATGAACTCTGCGCCATTTGGCTGCGGCGAGGTCTTTGGTGGTGGTCTTGGCTCTGGTGCGCCATTGCATCATAGTCTGCATACCACTGCATCATAGTGCGCATCATCGAGTCCAGGCCATCAAAAGCGGCGAGGCGAGGATCCAAGGTAGGTGGTGCAGCTGCGCGCAACGACTTCTCTCTGAGTCTGGTTACTTTGATTGCTTGGTGGAGGAGTTCTGGTATCAACCATCTTGCTCTGAAGAAAACAAGCTGCTGGTGACCAAAGGTAAAATCGAGAGAGAAAAGCATAGATAAAGAGGTAAATGCGTCTAAGGGGTTTTGCTTAATGGAAACCTAAACTAAACAAACACTTAGCCAAAATGGCTAACAAAGAGCTGAACAAAAATAAACTCCATTAAAGATTGACATGATTGCAATATAATGCTTTTAAGGCAATATTTGCAGCTCACATCACCTGGCGCAAATAAAATCCAACGTGTCTACTCGCACTATCTACTCTGAAGGCTCCCACTCGGGTCCTAACAAATAGGGTACCTGCTATCGTCCTCGAGAATATTGTAGACAACCCACGAGTTGCGGATCGGCTGTTGCTCACGGCGAGGGCTGGGTGAACCGGTGAGGTAAGCGCGGCGATCTCGGTGATCTGACGTCTCTCCTCGGGCTTGGCGGTGTCGGCGGATGAGAGTCTTGTGGCTGCGGTCGGGCACCTCACGGTAGCTCTGGTAGTCTCGGGGTGGCTCGTCTTGCTCCTTGAACTTCGGACGAGTCGACCATGTTGATCTTGTATAGCTTGCAAAGCGACGAATGGCTTTGTGCGCAACTCCTTGTCTTGACATCTCTCCGCGCGCACCGTGATCTTGAAGCTGTGATGTAGCACGCTTGCCGATTTCGGGTGGTGTAGTATACCACGGAGATGCTCCGATCGTTGACCTTTATGCTTTTCGTCCTTGGTGAGGTAGGCAGGCAATCTCTTCATTCCGAGGCTCCGCATTGAGCAGCGTAGAAGTGATCTCCATCCTCACTCGGGCTGTAAGCGTGGGACATCTAATGCATTTATAAAGGAAAGATCGGTTTATAACTTTAGGAAAACAAATTTTGCAAGAGTTGGGGCGAGAGACAAGAATCCTTAAGAATGAGGTAAGAAGATAAAGATATTACTAAATATCAAATTTAGTTGGTTTGATTTAGAAAATAAATTTTTGAGCTACGACTAATCTAACTAGGGCGTCCTCTGATCCAACTTGGCTCGATAACATCTCTGTCCGAGACCGAATATGCAAATTCGGTCTCTGTGTAAACTGCACTAGTCGAGGATCACGCTAGTGCGATCAAACATAGATGTCATCACGATCATACACGTGACAATAATAAGGAAAACTCGAATATCGATAAAATATCAAAGTGCGACCTTATGGCCAAACTTACAATATCTCTAGCGGAAGGGCTTAACAAAATAGTGAAATCCAAAATAAAGCATGGTGTCAATCGACAAGTCACGGGCAATCAGTGGAGAAGCGAAGCCTAATCCGTGAAGTCGTCGTAGTACTCTCCTTACGGAACCTCCTGTGATAGTACTCCTCTCCCTCAAGCCCGAGCAACATAGGCGTAAGCCGTGAGTACATTAATTACTCGGCAAGTCGTTTGTAACAATGAATACAATATAATATGCAAGGCTTACCAATGAAAGGCTGAAAGGTTAATTTGCATAAAGGCATTTATTGATGAAATATATTAAATAATCTTGAAAGCGAAAGTTAACTAAAAAGCAGTAATAAGGAATAATCAAAGGAATAAATATAAACCACTTGTGAACACCAATCCACAAGTTAAACCAACAGTGAACTACCTGTCCACTACCAACATAAACCACCAAGTTATAAATGAAACACTAACCCTCATGTGAAATCCCCGGCAGTGTCCATGGCCGAGGGCGCGGCTATTCGAATAGTTTACACTCTGCAGAGGTTGCACAACTGTACCCCCACGATGTGATTAGCCTAGGCCTAAGGAAATCACAACAAAGCCTTTACAATGCTCTACCTCAACCCAATCACGCCCGCTAGAAGTTTCATCACACCCCCTTTGCCACATGGAAATCGGCAACCATGTCCATCACAATGGCGAATTGAATTGAAGTATTACAAATTAATCAGCAGGTCCATCCCATAATAGACATGTGGTTTGCGATTAAGCTCGGATCAATGGCGCACAAAGTTAAGTCCTTAACATTACGGCGAGGCTACCACATCCCAAGTGCAATGCACCTCCCCCTTTCTTGCCACGATCACTGCCCGAGTGAAAACCGATTTATAGCCCAAGCCAGCGTCACACCAATGGCGTGGCACAAATTTAATACGTGGCACCAACCACGGTTCCATATATCATTAAGTCAAATTAATAATTAACATGTGCTGATGAGATCCATCGTAAATATAAGCCGGCTAAGCAATCTAATCGTACCAACCCATGTGACAAATAATCTAACATCACTAATAAATTACCCAACCTATGGTGACAATGGCATCATGGTATTCCAAGGTATCAAGGAGGTATAATCTCAATTGGGCGATAACTACCAGTGCAGAGGTTTGAATAAAAATAGCAACGCAATGTAATTTAAAACAAATTAATTAAATAATAGTTTGCAAAATTAGGTTCAACATGATCAAGGGACACGACTTGCCTTCGTTATGCTCAGTGGGGTACTCCTAGTCTTCTGGCGCGAAACCTGCTCCTCCGGAATCCGAATCTAACGAGAGAGAAAACGATCAAAAATAAAGAAACACATAAAATGATAAGCAAATGAACTCCAAAATTCACAAAACAAGAACCAACAGCTATAGCTTGATTTTAGATGAATTTAGAAAAAGAAGCAGGGTCAATCAGAGCTAGGGCGGAGAGAAACGGGCTCTGGAAAATTAATTCTAAAATTAATTCAGGAAAATCAGAAAAGTTCTTGTGATGTGAACCGGTCCACGGGATTACCGGTCCACCGTGAACCGGCGCACGGAGGCGATGCGCGAGCGGCGGCGGTCTGAAGCGGCGGGCGCGGCGTGGCGGCGGCATGTCTTGCCACGTGTCACCGGCGGCGTGGCTGCCCGCGTGGCTCGAGGGCGGCACCGGTCTTGGCGTGCAGCGGCGTGGCGGCGACGTGGCATGCCACGTCGGCTAGAGGCGGCGTGCGCGCGCGGCGACGCGCAGGCGCGATCATGGCGGCGGCGATCCGGCGGTTTGCGGCGAGGCGGCGAGTCTGGATCCTCGATCGGTCAGGGCGGCAGCGAGAGATGCGGCACGAGCGCGGGCGGCGAGGCGGATGTCGGCAGCGTGGCGGCTCGCCCGCCGTGGCGTCGTGCGCAGCGGCGGCGAGTCGCGTCGGCCGAATCCGGCAGCGGAGGCGGCGGGTGGCGTCGCGGCGGTGCCTCGCGGCCTCGTCACGGGCGGTCAGCGCGGATGCGCGAGCGCGGAGCGAGAAGCGGCGATTGCCGGCAGCGTGGCGAGTGCGCGGGGTCGCGCGCGGCGGCAAAGCGGCGTGGGCGGCGTCGGCGGCAGCAGGCGGCGAGCGCGGAGAAAGGCAGCGGGGGCTCACGGAGGTCTCGGCGGCAGCGGCCGCTCTGGCGACCTCGGGCGGCAGCGGAGCAGCGGCGCGGGCGGCGGCGAGCAACAGCGGCGTCGCGCGAGCGCGGGCAGGCGAAGCGGCGGCGGCGGGCTTCGGGTGTCGGCGCGAACCGAGGCGAAAGGCGGGTTTTATCACCGAACGAGAGCCGTCCAATCCGGATCTGGCGGCGGTCGCCATGACGGGATAGGCAGCTGAGATCACGCCACGCGGCAAGATCGGACAGGCGGCGCGATTAGGGTTAGAGTTAGGGTTGCGCGCGCGGCGCGGGGCGGGCGAGGTGAATCGCGCGGCGCGCTGTGTCCGAGGAGCGGAGAAGCCTTGGCGGGCGCGAGCGGCGCTGGTGTAGCTTGTAGTGCCGCTGTGCGTCAGCCAGTATGATCTGTGACAGCGTGGCGTGGGCGGGTTCGAGGCGGCCCTTGAGCGTAGGCGAAAGCAGAGAATCTGTGTGGCCGCCGCCTGCGCGGATAACCCGGCGTGTGGAGAGAGAGGAGATCGAGCGGCGGGTTTAATTCTTTTTCTTTTCTTTTTCGAAATTCAAATAAACTTCTAAAAGCTCTAGAAAATAGCAAATAAATCCCAAAAATTCACCAAAAATACCAGAAAATTCCTTGAGACACTGAAGAACACAAATAAAATATTTCCAGCTTATGTTAATGTTTATTTTATTCATATTAATTCATTTAAAACTTTAAAATTCATTTGAAGCTTTAATTAAATTCAGAAAATTCAGAAAATTTATTTTAAATTCAGGCTTTAAAAATCTCGAAAAAGCAGGATGTTATATTCACGAAGCGAACTCAACTGAGGCGTGAAGATGGTTGGAGTTGATAAGGATTCTGACATCGGTATACATTACCACCCGAGCGAATGTGGTAGCCGATGCCTTAAGCGAGAAATCTTATGCAAACATGGTGATATCGGAAGAAGACCGGACCCGACCGGGAGGAGTCGCCCATCTAAGTCTAAACCCGATGGGACCGGGCACTCTCGCCACTTTGGAGATACAACACGGCTTGCTGAACAAATTAAGGAAGCTCGAGAACATGGGCGAGGATATTCAAGAAATCAAAAAGAATATGAGAAGAGGCAAAGCACGAGTTGTGAAGATGAGCATGGCGCGGTTTGTTCGAGAACGCATCGTGTACCAAACAATCGGAAATCAAAACCCGATTACGAAGGAGGCTCATGACACTCCATACTCAATCCACCCAGGTCGCACCAAGATGTACCAGGATCTGAGGGAAAGATATTGGTGGGTTAGTATGAAAAGGGAAATCGCGAAATTCATTGAAACTGCGACACTGTCAGCGTGTCAAAAATTTGAACATCGAGGCGGCGGGACTCTTGCAACCATTGCGATTCAGTTGGAAGTGGGAAGAAATCGGTATGGATTTCATAACCGGACTTCTAAGGACGCAATCGGGTTATGATTCAATCTGAGTAATCATAGACCGATTGACTAAAGTAGCTCACTTCATACCAGTCAAAACCACTTATTCAGGGAGTAAGTTGGCTGAGCTGTACATGTCTCGAATTGTGTGCCTATATGGCGTACCCAAGAAGATAGTGTCATATCGAGGTAGTCAGTTCACTTCTCGATTTTGGCAAAGGCTGCACGAAGAATTGGGTAGTAAGCTCAGTTTCAGCACCGCTTACCATCCCTAGACAGACGGTCAAACAGAAAGAGTTAATCGAGATACTCGAGGATATGCTAAGGGCTTATGCGCTGAATTTCGAGAGCAGTGGGACCGTTCAACGCCTATGCGGAATTCTCGTACAATACTTGACTACCAAGCGATCTGCGATGGCACCCTTGAAGCCTTGTATGGTGAAAGTGCGAGGACCCCCTTGCTTTGGGATCGGCAAGGTGAACCCCAAGAAGCTGGACCAAACTGCTTTGCAAGGCGAGAAGATCAAGTAAAGAAGATCGAGCAGGACTAAAGATAGCCGGTCTCGACGGAAG
Organism: Melocanna baccifera; assembly: GCA_036346265.1. Taxonomy (NCBI): domain Eukaryota; kingdom Viridiplantae; phylum Streptophyta; class Magnoliopsida; order Poales; family Poaceae; genus Melocanna; species Melocanna baccifera. The sequence goes on from JAYEVJ010000240.1 coordinate 43,250, forward strand.
AGCTATCACGGATAACCGTCGTCGAGACGACCTTGAGTCGGCGACTACGTCTATCTTAGAGTATCCCCACTCGAGGTGTGAAAAGGTTTCAAGTTAGAGGAAGCTAGCACCACGATATGTGGGCCCTTTCAAGATTACGGACCGAAGAGGTGCGATTGCATATCGATTAGACTTGCCGCCAAGCATGTCGAGGGTACCACGATGTCTTTCATGTCTCACGATTAAAGAAGTGCCTGCGAGTACCCATAGAGCAAGCCGCCTTTGGAAACCACGGACCTCGGGATGACCTCACCTACCGGGAGCAACCAATCAAGATTCTCGAGACGGCGAGCGTCGGACCGAGAAGGAAGACCATCAGTTACGCAAAGTTCGGTGGAGCAACCACAGAGAAGCGAGGCCACAGGGAGGCGAGAAGAAGATTTAAAGACCAGCCATCCCCATCACTTTTGCTAGCCATTGCAAATCTAGGCGAGATTTCCTTTAAGAGGTAGGTTTGTAACATCCCAAAATTTTATCCCTTTATTTAAAATTAAACCTGGAATTTATTTGATTTTCTGAGTTTATTTCAAAGTCGATTAAAAACTTCATTATTAAAAGATCAAATTAAGTTCATTGCATTTCTTGTAAATCAAACAAATGTATTTCACTTTCCTAAAGTCAAATCTGTGATTATATTAATTTTAAATTTTATAAAGAATTAAAACTTCCCTCTTAAGTCAAACTATGCTTTTTCAAAATATACTTATCAAATTTGGTGGAAAATATTTTTATTAAGTCCCAATTAGTCCCAGAAGGTTCTCTGAATTTTTCTGGATTTTTCAAAATTTATTTGGTATTTTTAGAGTTTCCTAAAGCAATAGCATTTACGGAAATTCAAAAGAAAGAAAATCAAAAACCCTCCTCGGGCCGACGCGTGTCAACCATTGGAGCCACCTCCACCCGCCGGATCTGATCTCGGCGCCGTCGTCACTACGGTTCAATCCGCCCCTTCCCATCCTCGGACCGGCGCGTGGCAAGCATCGGCCGTCCACCTCTCGCCCGATTCAATCCCCACCGCGCCTCACTTAACCGCCGCGCGTCCTCTTCCCTCCACTCGGCGCGTGGCGTGATCCACACCGCCCCTCGTTGCGATTTCAATCGCGGCGTTCCTTGTCGCTTAAAGCACCCGATCGGGTCGAGATCTAAACCGTTGCGGATTGCATCTCGATCGTCCACGGTCACTGCCGGTTCGACCCGATCCGGCGAGTCGCCCTCTCGCTCGCTGCCACTTGTTAAACATCGGCCGTTCTCCTCGCCCTTTCCATTTTCCTTCTCGTGGCGTGCGGGCCCCACCTATCGGGCCCGCCGTCTCGCCCCTTTCCTTTCTTCCTCGCGCGATCACCGCGCTGCCGCCGCCGTGTCGGAAACCGAAGCTTTAATAACCGGTTTCTTATAAATAATCCCCGCGCCGGCACATTCAAATCGACGCCTCCCACTTTTAAGCGAGGCATAATCAGCCCTAATTGCGGCGTTTCGTCACCACCTTAAACCTCAGAGCCGTTGCAACTCCAGCAAGATTTGCTCGACCGTTACCTCCCTCCTCGGCCTATATAAAGGACTCCCGTGCTTCCGCTCCCCACGCCACCCCAGAGCCTCCGGGCGCATAATCAATCCCGAGGGTCTCCTGCGCCGAATCCCGCGCGGACTTCAAGCAACTCCGGCGAGCAATCGCTGCCGGCTCGAGCTTCCCGCTTCTCGTGGTGCCTCCCGACCTTGCTAGTGCGAGCGAACACCGGCGACCTCTCCCCCGAGCTGCTGCGTCGCCGGAACCTCTCCGCCACCGTGAACCCTTCTCCGACCGCGCCCCTCTCCGCCGATTTTCCTCTCAGATCATCCTCGGCCTCGCGCAAGGTACCGATGCACTCCCGCGTCCTCCTCGTCATTTTGATACCCTCGGCGGCGCCGCTCACGAGCTCCGGCGACCATCGCCCGGCGCCGCCGCCGGTCGAACTGCCGGCCGTTGGGCGACTGGCGGCCGGTGGCGGCGGTCGGGCTGCGTCGGCGCCACCCGCCGCCCCTCGCCACCTCGCGGCGTGCCGCCACGTCGGCATAAAGCCGTGACGTGGCAGCCACGCGGCGACCACGCGGCAGCCCCGTGGCGCCACGTCAGCGCAACCCCGTTCCCCGCGCACGCGCGCCACCTCACCTTCCCTCCGGGTCCATGGACTCGGTCCATGACACCGGGCCCCACTGTCGACCTGCGCCGAATATATTAATCCTAGGGCTGACGTCATAATCTATAATTTCTTTTAGAAAAATATTTTGTGCTGACATCATAAATCCTTTTCAGTTTAAAATAAATCCAAAAAATACCCTTTTTCTTTTATTTTGAATTTAAACTTTGGAAGGCTATAACTTTTGCATTTTAACTCCAAATTGACCCATTCAAATTTCTAAATTTTTCTAAAATCATGATCTATCCATTTCTGGAATAATTTTGAGATTTTGAAATTTATTTAAATTACTTTTGAATATATTTTGTAATTCCAAGGTTTAAATTTAAATTAAAACTTCCAATTTCTTTTAAAAGCCTCAATTCCTTTTTAAAATTTTTTTGACCCACGTCCAAAATTCAAAATTCTGTCTCCCAGTTTATTTTATAATTTTTGGAAGTTATTTGGATTTCATTTGAATTTTGTTTTGAGTTTGCTTTGAATTGACTCTTTCGTTAGATATTGACGATTCCGGAGAGTTTGAATTCGACGAATCGCAGCAAGACTTCGATCAAGGCAAGTTACACCATTGACCATGTTGAACCTAATATTTGAACTTATTTATATTGTTTTACTGTATATGCATGCGTATCTTTACTCAAATTTAATTCAAATTTGTTTTAAATTTAGTTATACCCATAATCCTTTGATTATAGCCCAATTTGAATCCCGAATTCCTGTACCTTGTCACCCTAGCTGAAAACTAGTGAGTACCATAGTATTGACTAGAAATTTTATAGAATGCTTGGCCTGGCTTAGTATAATTTTAGGTGGGATTAATGTCTTTCACAGGAAATGACGAGTTAAAAATTGAGTTCTTGACTTCGGTGAGTCAAGGATGGATCATGAAAATTGTTTAAAAATGAAAATAGAAACTTATGTTTTGGACTTAGGCTAATGGTTAGGTGGTGGGTACCGGCATGCCTCGTGTTTGGTGACACCTGGTTCATTGTCGCGTACGGGGGAATGTGGTTGGGCCTAAAACAACATAAGGACCGTTTCTGTGATTCATTTTACGAAGTCACTTCGTACTACCACAAGTCGGTATGGGACGGACTGGCTAAGTAATTTGTGAAGCTCCAAACATAGTCTCGCTATAGGTGAATGTGGCGCGGCGTGAGTGTGGGAAGTCTCACATGGCAGAGAGGGGCTCCAACTCGTGGATTCGAGTTGTGGTGAAACCTAGTGGCGGCGTGATTATTTTGGCGACGGATCATCGAACGACCTTGTCATGAACTCTCCGCCGCACACCTAAGGCGGTGTGTTTATTGCGTGGCTCAAGTGAGAGGGAATGTCTTGTGGGTAAAGTTGTACACCTCTGAAGAGTATTGTGTTTATTGTATTTAAATTCAAGTATTGCTTTCCACACATTGCCCTATTAAGCCTTCCTTTGATATCCATTATGCATGCATCAACTCTGTTATAATTCCTGGTGTGACTTGCGTAAGCATTTACTTGCTTACCTTGGGAGTACTTCGTACTCACCTTGCTAAATCTGTTGCCGGACTTCACGGCGATTCGACGGTGAGGACTACTTCAATGAGTAGGGCGCGTCTTCTGATCATTCGCTGTGGGAGGCTGGATGGGCGTCTTTGCCACCATTACTATCTTTCCATTGTTTTTGTTTATTTTGTTGGCCTTGTGCCCTTATTGTAGACTTGGCCCTAAGGTTGTATTTTCGTTTAATAATATCTCGTGGTTATTTTTGCATGATATACATTGCTGTTAAACCTGTGTGCACTAGCTTTTCCTGGGATAGTGCGATTTACACGGAGGGGCTCGGAGTTGTTGTTCTGGGTCCCGAAAACTGCGGGAAATTGGACATCTTCGCACTCTCTTGACGTCCAGTTACAGTAGTGTTGATGCCCTTCGGGCCCAGCTGGCAGGGGTGGACGCCGCCCTTACTTTTGCAGAGTAGGAGCAGATTTCCACCAAGACTGAGCTAGAGCGGCTCTGATCTCAGGTGGACTACACACCGTCTTCACCCTCCTACACACCCTCCTCACCTGTCCGGGTCTCGTACCGGCACCGGCGGCACAAGTACCAAGGCGGCACCAATACGGCGGCGATGCGATGCAGCTGATAACACAGTACTAGCCCCAGCACCCATAGTAGCAGTACCAGCATCATCACTCGCAGCCCCAGTGGTAGCGTCTGCACTAGCAACTGTGGTATCGGCCCTAGCACTTGACTCAGCGATCTTCAACTGGCTTCTTCCCCTACCTGCCCCTACCGTGAGAGGCTCTGCACCTTCCAGCTCTCAGAGACCACGTATTAGGCTCATGACTTAGAAGAGCGTGCGTTCGCCCTCGGGATTTACTGCTACCGATACCAGAGGATTCAGCAGGGGTTTAGGTCGCTCCTGATCACCGGCTAGCTCCAGTTCCCGCACTGCCAGTCCCCCACAGAGAGCTAGTCGCAGTCGCTCTCGTTCACAAGGTTGTTCCACATGTGGAGGCGACCACCCTTAGACAGGATAGGTAGCAAGGACAGGATAGTAAGTGGTTGCCAGTATTTTGCTTGCCCCCTTTTGTTCCTTTTGTAGAAGCCTCCTTATGTAGACGCTGTGTGTGGGCTAACCCCATAAAGGCTTGTAAAGACTTCCTTGGGGCATTCAACCCTCTTTTGTAATGGTCAAATCTACTATTTCATGCTTTTTATTGCATTGCATGTCCGAGTTTCGTTGGCCTTTCTGTTGTGTTACCAGAGGGCTAGTAAACCCTCCAATATACTCTCTCCCCCTCTCCTTTTTGGTAACATCTACTTTGGTTGCAGATGGCACCGCCAAGAGCCACCACCCAAGGTAGGGGTCGCGGCCGAGGCCGTGGAAGAGGCCAAGGACGTGGCTGAGGATTACCACCTCCACCTCCTGCACCTCCAACAATGGCACAAATTATGGCCTAGCAGACCCAAATTCTTCGTGCCATGTTAGCCAACCAACAGGCAGGGCCATCCAACAAGAGTTCAAAATTGGCAGATTTTATGAGAACTCGACCTCAGACTTTCTCATTAGTTAATGAGCCATTAGAGGTGGATGATTGGCTATGAGACACTGAAAAGAAGCTTCGCTTAGCCCGTTGCACGGATGAAGATAAGGTTGACTTCGCTACCCATCAGCTTAAAGGCACCACGGCCGCTTGGTGGGAAAACTTTCTCGAAGTTCATACAAAAAGGGAATCTTCGAAAAGCGAGGCGAAAGAAGAAGATGTGGAAGAAGAGGAAGAGGTGGCAAAAACCCCTGCTGCCGATACTCAGTAGTCAGGACAGCATGAACAAGATAGCACTGAAGTAGGAGACGAAGGGGAGGCAGAAGGATTGGGTGGAAAAGGAGTTGCCCTACCCCAGTTCTCTATCTCCTGGGCAAAATTCAAGGTGGTATGTCGACAAAACTTTGTACCCACAGGGATCATGAGAATGAAAAAGAACGAGTTTCGTACCCTAAAGCAAGGAAACATGTCGGTTAGCCAATACCTCACAAAATTCAATCAACTCGCTCGCTACGCCCCTAAGGATGTGGCATAAATGAGGAGAAAATAGACCGATTCTTGAAAGGAATGAACGAGGAAATGAGAGCACAGTTGATCCTTCATGATCACCCCACCTTTCACCACCTGGTCAACAAAGCTCTTGTTTGTGAAAATGAAAGAAGATAATTGGAAGCTAGTCGTAAGAGGAAATGGGCATCCCAGCAGACTTAGGGTAGCTTTCAGTCCCGATCAGCATATCAAGGCAACCCTTCCTTCCGACAGGGGGCAACATCCACCTTCTGAGCTCCAGCTCCACCTCAACGCTCCAGTGGAAGTGTCGCAAGAGTACCCCACCCGGTGGGGCAAGCTCCTGCGGCAAACCCAGCAGCAAATCTTTATTGTTTTAGCTGTGGAGCCAAGGGGCACTTTGCCAATAGGTGCCTAGACCATCAGACCGTGCTAGCCAAGACCAACTTGAGTACTACTCCAGTGAAAGGACAGTCTGCTGTGCCTAGCAAAGGAATTCAAGTATCTCAAGCGTCTCGGACTGCGTCAACTCCCCACCAAGGCCGAGTCAACCATGTGACCGCAGAAGAGGCCCAGGATGCCTCAGGATTATTGATATCGGGACCCGAAACAACAACTCCAAGTCTCTCTGTGTAAATCGCACTATCCTAGGAAAGCTAATGCACACAGGGTCAACATCGATACATATCATACATAACAACCACAAAATATTATTAAGCAAGGGTACAGACCTTATGGCCAAGTCTTACAATAAAAAGGCACATGGCCAATTGAAATAAAAACAACGGCAAATAAACAACAGAGGAACAGCCCATCCTGCCTGCCTACAGGCGAATCACTGTAAGACGCGGCCTACTCGTCCAGGTTCTCATCGAAGTCATCGGAGTCGTACTCTGGCAATAGATTTAAGTAAAGTGAGCACTTTAAAGTACTCCACAAGTTACACCAGGAATTATAATAGAATGAATGCATGCATAAAGAATTTCAAATGAAGGCTTAATATGGTTATTTGTGCGGAAAATCAATACTAAATTTAAATATAAAAACATAAGTACAAAAGCTAAATTTTTAATACATCATAAGAACAGTATTATTGTTAGCGTAGGCTCCAACCTACACTAACCTAACCACAGGCATCCCACCCGGACCATCAAAACTATTGTTGTTTGTCCATAAACCAAATCTTATAAAAAATCAAGTCTAATCTGTGAAAACTCTACTCAGCATGTCCATGACCGTGGACATGGCTATCCAGGATAGATTAAAACTCTGCAGAGGTGTACAACTTTACCCACAAGACGTGTTCTCTCACTTGAGCCACGCGATTAACACACTACCTTAGGTGTGCGGCGAGGAGTTCACAACAAGGCCATTACAATGCTTCATAGCCAAAATAGTTACGCCACCATTAAGGTTTCACCACAACTTGAATCCACAAGTTGGAGCCCCCTCTTGTACCATGTGAGACTTCTTGCGACCTACGCCACACTCACATTCAACTTATAGCATTTCTATGTTTGGAATGTTATAAATTACTTAGCCAGGTCCTTCCTATACCGGACTTGTGGTAGTACGAGGTGACTTTGTAAAATAGTTCACAGAAATGGTCCTTAACTTGACTTAGGCTCAACCACATATCCATGTGCTCGATAATCAACTACATGTCACCAAACATGCAGCATGCTGGCACCTCACCACCTAACCAATAGCCTATGTCCAAATCAACGTTTCTATTTTTATTTTTAAACTATTTCATAAGCTATCCTTGACTCACCGAAGTCAAGAATGCATTTTTTGAATCATCATTTTATGTGAAACAATTGATCCCACCTAAATTCTTCTAAGCATGGCTAAGCAATTTACTAAAATTTTCTAGTTAATACTACTGTACCAACTAGTTTTCAGCTAGGTGACAAGGCAGGTGATAATGACATCGAAATTAGCCATAATCAAAGGAGTATGGGTATAACTAAAGTTTGAAATGGTCTTTAACTACCATTGAATAAAATTAAGCGTGCATATACAGTAAAACAACATAATGAATTTTAAAATAGTAGGGACAATATGGTCAAGGGTGTAACTTGCCTTGCTCGAAGTCCTGCTGCGAAACGTCGTCGAAATCAAACTCTCCCAAATCGTCAAAATATAAACGCGAAGAACCAATTCAAATTCAAAAACAAAATTCAAATAAAATTCAAAAATTCAAAAAGAAGCCAGCAATGGATAGTTCAGGATTTTAGAAAAATTTAGAAATTTGAACGAATCAAATCGGAGTTAAACAGAAATATTAAATACAAAGAAAAAGACTATTTTCTGGAATTATTTTTATAATGAAAAAGCATTTATGACATTAGCAGGCAATTTTATCGAATTAATTTTCTAAAGGAAAATAGAGATTATGACGTGAGCATAATAATTAGTTTTGGGCCAAATTAATTTTAAACAGAAAATCAGGTTTATGACGTAAGCATGACATCAGCCCTAGGATTTATTTAATCGGTACTGAGATTGACTCATGGGCCCGATTTTTGGTGGACCGAGTCCACAGATCAGGGTGAAGATGAGGTGGCGCGTGCGGCTGACTGGGTGCGAGGTGGCACTGGCGTGGCCACACGAAGCTGATGTGGCATCTGAATGGGGCCACGTCGGCTGCCACGTGGGCGCGGCCGCTGACGTGGCTCGCTGGCCGGAGGGAGGCGCACAGGACCCTAGGGTTGCCGGCGATCTAGCGGACGGCGGCGTCGGCCGAAGCGCGGAAAATAAAGAGGAGGTGAGGAGGAGGGTTTGGTTACCGGTGGCGTGTCCCGAGGGTGGATAGAGCGGCTTGTCGACAGCGAAGGACGGCGGTCGGAGGTGGCCTATAGCGACGGGGGTGTTCCAGCAGCTAAGGAGCTCGGGGAAGCGGTGGACAATGATCACCGAAGCATAAGGGAGGTAGGGGTCATGTCGGCGAGGAGCGAGGAGGTCCGAATCCTCCCCAATTGCTCACCGGAGTTCGAATTAGGCCGATGGCGGAGAAAGGGTGTGGGGCGGCTTTGTAGGACCGAAGATGGCAACAGAGGGGGGGTGAATGGTGCCCTCTAATTTTTTAAGCACACAACAATCCTTTACTCCATAGCTACAAAGCTAAGAAGATTTAGGATGGGAAACCACCACAAAAACCCATGATTCGATACACTGAAAATCCAAAAAAAATCAGTAAAATTGGAACTACTGCAGTTAAACTTGCGGTATTACCGCTTGCTACAGTAACTGCGGTACTACCGCTACAGTAAAATCAGGATGAACAGTGTTTTCAGCACGATTTCAAAAACAAGAATTGATGCAACTTTTGATCCGTAGATCCAAATGCCATGAAATTTTGTATGGATGTTCTCTATGTTATTGAGAACATATCCCAATAGATTATCATGAAAAATATGGTCAAATATGGGATCTTTTTTAGTTTGTTGGAAGGTTGCACCAAAACCGAGCCAAAACCCCAATTTGTGAAAATAACTTGCTCGTGGGTAGATGATAACTGAGATGATTCTAGATGTATTCCCACATGTCACAACAAGCTAGAACACTAAGGATCACTACCCAAAAACCCTTAAAATAAGAGGTCACTTGATGAGATCAAAATCAACAAAAATCGGGTTTTCTCGTGAATCTTGCCATTAAAGTGCCTAGATGGATGGAGATGGATTCCTGAGGTTTTTCTCCACCTCTTACACGTTCTTGGCATAGCAAGATCATAAGAAGAGAAAGAAAGGATCAAAACCAACCAAATCAAGGGTAAATCAATCAAAAACGCACAACAAACAAAGAGATCGTCAAAGATCGATGAATGATTACTTGAAGAGTGTAACATCCCCAAAAATATGGGACTAGTGTATTTTGCAAAATAATAAAAATCTTTTTTTATTCTATGTGTATTTCAAAAATTTTCATCTATTTGAGTTCTTGATTTGGAATTTCTGGTGGCACAAATTTAATTAAGAAAAACAAAACTTCAAAAGTGAGAATCCAGATTTTAAAATCAAAATCAGAATTCTCAAAACCCTTGGCAAATCCTAAATCCAAAATTTCTAACTATTTAAAACATCAAGGTTCAAGGTAATGTTTAATGCTATCATTCAAATTTCTTGGTACTTAATCTTTTCAGCAGGAAAATTTTATTATGAAAATCCCAAAATTTGAAAATACTCCTTCTAGGCTGGGCCCATTTCCTTTTGGCCCATCTGGCCCATTCGGCCGATCCCCTTTTTCCCTCTGCCCGTTCGCCTCATCCCTTCACCCAGCGCCGTCGCCAGGCTCCTCTTCTTCCTCCTTCTTCGCCCGCCCCATATCTTTTCTTCTCCTCCTTCCGACCCAGCGTTGTGGATCCATGGCACCCTTCCCCAACCGCCCGGCCTCCAGCCCCATCGGTGCCCCTGCTCCTCCACCCTCCTCCCTGGCACTACTCACGGCCAGCCCAGCCCTAAGCACCAGCTGCCCTCCCCTTCTTGGCTCCGCTGCCTAGCCCCCTGTGCCGTCCACCCCACACCCGGGATCCACATCGCCCCCGATTTTGCCCGACCCCATATGCCTAGCTGCCGGCCTCCTCCTGCCACTCGTTGCACGTCGCATCATCTTGGCTAACCTAACTGCCACCGGCATTACTCCTCTCCCCACTTCGCCGAGCTAAGCATTCTCGAAATTGTCTAGCGCGACGGTGTCTAGTCGATAAAATTCAAATATATGCAAATAAGAGCTAAAAATATTTACAAAGAGACAAAACTTAAATATTTTTGCATATTTGGACAAATAATGATTTTATAAAAAAATAGAGACAAAAATCACTAAATCTGGAGTTCATATTCAAAAATTATGGCCATTTGAATTTTATTCAGTTTGAAAAATACTGAGAAAATGAGAAATAGTACTGTGCATGAATTTTGATTTTAATTTATATTTTTATTTCTAAACAAAATCCCATATTTATTACATCATTAGACTAACATGTAGGGTGCATTTGTTAGGGTTTTGTTAATTTCCAAAATTAACTGATAGGTGGCTATGTATGTCAAACTCCCTTGATTTAAACCACGTTTTACTTATTCATTTACTATGTGGGTCCCATGTGTCAGGGACTCATATTTTAGTTTTTGGTTTAATTAAAATTTCTTAATTGATTTTGATTTGGCCCACTTGTCATGGACTCATTAGGTTGAGATTTGTTATTAAAGTTAATTAGCATTTTGACAGGTGGGTCCTACCTATCATACTCTCATGTTTTGAAACCTTATTTGCATGTGGGTCCTACATGCCATATTCACATGTTTTAAATCAAGTTTTAAATATAATTTTAATTAACTAATTGTCTAGGGCCCACATGTCATACATACATTAAGTTTCACTACCATAGAAACCGTCATCACAGACGGTTCAAAACCATCATCACAGATAATTTTTGAACCATCTGTATTTATGTGTTAGTGATAACAGGTGGTTATCACAGATAGCTCTCAAACCATATATGATAAGATACAACATAGACGGTTTTTAAATACAACCGTCTGTGATATGTCAGATAACACAGATAGTTTTTAAATACAATCGTTTGTGATATGTCACATATCACAAATGATTTTATTTAAAAACCATCTGTGATAGCGGACATATCATAGGCGGTTGTATTTAAAAACCGTCTATGATAGTGGACATATCACAATCACGGACAGATCATAGACAGAATCGCGGACAGATCATAGACGGTTGTATTTAAAAACCATCTATAATATCAGACATATCACAAATGGTTGTATTTACAACTGTATTTACAAATTGTCTATGATAGCTATGTAAAAACCTACATTACTTTTTGTTTTTTTGCTACCCTCAGGAAATGCTAGCCATGCCCTCTGAAAACAAATAAGTAGATCACACACACACACACACACACACACACACACACACACACACACACACACACACATATATATATATATATATATATATATATATATATATATATATATATATCACAGAACACAGATCTCACAAATGAATTAAACAACGCAAGCAAATAACACATGACAATCATTACATGTACAGATCTCACAAATGAATTAAACAACAGAATGAAGTACAATTGAATTAATTGTTTGATTAAGCACAACTGAGTGAATTAGAATTGAATCAAATGTTTGAACAACTAATTATGATCTCCATCGGGGTAGAACTCTCCATTATGGTGAATGACCTCCGCCATCAAGAATTCGGAGAGCTGTCCCCAAACTTCGGTGAGGTTGGCAAGATCGTATGTACTTGAGTCGAATTCTATGCCCTGTTGCTAGGAGTGTTAAAATCATTAGCATATATATACATATATAGAAATTGATAATCATGAAATAAATATTGGTAGGTTGACAAACCTCTAGATCTTTCGTCTTATTGTCCATGATTTTCCAGCATATGTTTGCAAATGTAGAATCCACATATGTTGCCCTGTAGATGCTGGTGGCACTGCAAAAATAGAATTACATACATATGTATGGTTAGTTTTAGAGGCATTATTATGAAGTGTGATATAGGATTGTGTTATAGCGGGTACTGAAAATTGCATCCTGTGTCACAGTGCGGCACAAAATTCCCTATGTCTCTCTCCCTGGACAATGTAAGTGCTGAACGACCTACGTGATTTCAAAAAGTTAGCCTCAGCCATTGTAAACGAAGGGAGGAGGATATAGTTACGTATGGAGGAAATGAGTTTAATTACCTATGAAATGTTTGTTGCACAAGGGTAAAATCGTGGTTGCTACTAAGGAATCAAGATATATTACCTTACTCCACTTTGGTACAATCACTCTGATGAAGGATGAATTGTCCTTGATGCATTGCTCAAAGACCAAGTGTGGGTCGAGGAAACCCATGGGTTTTCATCGGTGTCATACTTTTTGGATCACAAATCTATACATAAGCAATAAGTTATGCAATTTATCAGTATTACGTGAATGTAAAACTGTAATATCCTAAACGTCGATTCGGCATCGGTTTATAAAATAATTGTGGAGTCGCCGAATTTTCGGTAAATCACGGGAGGTGAAAATAAATTCTTTGAAATAGTATAAAATAATAAAAAGAGAATTAAAATAATTAATTTAGACATTTTGGGTTTTTCGGAGTGGTGGGCCATCCCAAACGGGGACCCGTAGCCCCTCCCAAACCCTAGCATCCCCTTTATAAACCCCTTGGGGAGCCCTCCCTCCCACTTTTCCCACCCCAAGCCGCCACCCCCCCACCCTCCTTGCGCCCTCTCCCTCCCCGTTGGTGCTACCCTTGTGCAAGGAGAAGAAGGAGAAGAGGAAGGAGAAGAAGGAGAGGAAGAGGACGAGAAGAAGGGAAGGAGAAGAGAAGAGGAAGAAGAGGGGTGATACCAAGGCTAGGTAATTTTTTTCCATCCCAAAATCCTCTGTTTTTACTGTAATTAGGGTTCATAGCACGGGATTTGGTGGAAATTAGCAATTAGATTCTCCAATTAGAGAGTCCCTGTTGTCTGCCTGTAGATTGATTCGCGCAGTGTTGCTGTTCGTGCGGTTTAGACCCCTAAGACGATTTGTTCCGAGGGTCTGCGCAAAAGGACAATTGTAGCGGACGACGAGGCGCAACTACTTTAATTTGTTCAGAATTTTTGGCCGTCGGATCTGGGCGTGCAGACTGGGGCTGTTTACTTATCAGAGGGGTATTAGGGGTAGAAGATGATTTTTAAATTTTTGGTCATAATTGAGAAAAAGGTAGGGAATTTGGTAATCTAGCTTCTATAAAAGAACCAGAATTTTTAGAGCCTTGATCTGTTCTGGGGACGCGTTTCAAGTCGGCTGTCCAGACTTTCAGAACAGAGGACGTCCTCTGTTTTGTGCATTAGATATCAACTTGCTAAGAACAAAATAAAAATATATGATCTACATGAAAAGTGTAGGTATTTAAGTGAGGAATCCAGATATATATCTTTTGCTGTGATTAGTGTTATATTTTTAAAGATAGAAAAATGTTAAGCAGCGCCGCTGCAGTGGGAAGATTGTAGAACCATTGCGCGGGGAAGGATGTTGTGGGATTTTGGGGCTTAGCGATATCTTTTATTTGAGAGTCGCGTTTTCATTGTTGTATTGTGTGCTGAGAGGTACCTTTTTGGACAGGCGGTTTTGCTTCTGAACGCGCGTGATCTCGTCGCTTCGTCGGTAGAGGCAAGTAAACGTAGCGGATGTGCTACCGTTTAACCCGTTATTCTTACTACTTGCAATATGCATGATTTTTCGTAATGTTAAATGATATGCCATGGTTACATGACTTCTAAGTAAGAATGTGATAGCAAGATATGAATCAATTGCTATGTTTGGATGAGTTTTGGCAGTATTGTGGTAATTTACTTAATGAGCGAATTGTGGTATACGAAAGTAAATGCATGGTGGATATGATGATATTTTCTTGTTGTTAAATTCATGAGGTTCATATTGATGCCCTTGAAGTTGGTATAATTGTGGCCTTAGTGGTAGTATTCTTAGTGGATACTTGTGGTTGTGGTGGTAGCAATCTTGATGAATATATATTGTGGTCTATGTTGTAGAATTCACTATGGATCGATTGATTATGATCTTGGTGAATCGAATGTGGGTTATGTGGTTGACCTTCGTGGTTAAATCCTTGTGGTTTATGATTATCATATCATTCATAACATGTCATGACATTGCATTGTGAATGTTGCTGCTTATAGCCGCGACCGTACCGGTACAGCATCGTGCATTGCCGTAGCACGATGCACACTTTTACCTTGTTGGGTAAAGGTGCAGTAGAGCATAGCATGCATATGCATTGCATTGTGGAAAGATCATTTGCGTACTTATGCAATATATTGTGATGAAGTTATTTTACAAATAACTGCAACTTTATAGTTGTAATGTGGAATTGGCTCATGAGAGTCACTTATGGTATGAGGAAAGTGGTTGTGGTCGTGGATTGGGGTTCATCCCTTGTGGTATGGTAGGAGTTGTGACTGTGGCATAAGATTCTTTTCTCTTGTGATAATTGTTGATAACAGTTGTGGATGCGAGAAATAATAAAGTTAATGAGGTAAAATATGTTAATGCTTTATTGTCATTGGTAGTGGTAGATTATATGAAGTAGTTAAACAAAATTTAGTTGCTAATGTTTTACTATTGTTGGTAGTAAATATGGTTGAGGCTATAATCGTGGTCATTTTGGAAAATGGATATTGATGCTTAATACTATTGTAGTTTAATTAGCTTGATAATAAATGTGGATGTGGACATGTGGATACTTAAATGATGTTATATTTGTTTGTAGTCTGAATAGCCTGTTAAACAGTTTGCTTGCTGAGATTTTTATCTCACCCTTGTTTTCCCCCCTACAGGTGATTCATGAGCATTCATGGGATGGGTCGAGTGGCACCACAATACTGCACTTAGTTCATAAATTCATGCTGTAATAAAGTCGATGGAATTCTAGCCAAATGCTTAGCTATCCGTGGATGATTGTTTTAGTTAATAATGATGAACTTGTGATCTATTCTTTGATTAATCTGCTAGAGGTTGTTTCAAATATTGAACTTGTTATCGTTATCTTTATTCCCTTAGTTGATTATGCTTCCGCTTAATGCTTCATGTCTAGAAATTATTGCTGAAAATAAATTATCTTGAAATTTTTGGCTAGCTGTAGAGTGGTTTAGTGGCATCCCAGGGTGATGTGGATCCTGGGGTGTTACAGTTGGTATCAGAGCGGGCGTTAGGTCCGTGGTAATTAAAATACTAAATTGACACACTGGTGCACAGTAGGATGGGATGGGTCAAGCATTGCATTGATAATTTATGTTATGAGATAATTTTGTATGATTATGATTTTTTCTATGACTGCTATGAGTGTGGATAGCTTTTGATAAGAGATAGAGGTTGTAGTTGTTACCTTGGGCATTGATAATTCATACCACCATTCGTGGTATGGGAATAGTTGTGTAGTTATCTCGGGTAACTTACTTGCAGATGTCGAGGGTGAGTTTCTTAGAAAAAGTGTTATTCCCTTGGAGTTGATTTTGCCAATTCTTGGCCTATTGCGGTTAATGAGTTTTCTCTCGGGTTACCGGTTCAATGCAATTGTTTGGTGCCAATAGGCCTCTAATTGTTCTTGAGACCAAATATTGTTTCTTTCTGATTGATGAGTTGCTTTTGCTGCTCATGAGCGTTGTTAATGGATGAGATTGGTTTTTCGTGTTGTTCTATCTTTCTTACTGGAAAAGGTGAATCATTAATTCGTTGATATTTTAAAAAGAAATCAAAGTTTTATGTTGGAAGTTCGTTAACTTATGGAAGTATTGGCTCTATGCATTTCTTTTGAGTTATATTGGTTATTGAAGTTTGAATCCTCTCTTTTCTAAAAGGAAGTGTTAAAACCCTTTGTGATATTTTGTTGTATCTAAGTAGGAGTTGGCAATTATGTAAATCATTGATAAGCTGTGAATTATCAAGTTGAGATGCTAGCGTGGTACATGATTAATTTCTACTAATATCCTTAGAAGTGAGGTTGATTAATATGATGTTGATCTGTTGTAGTTTCTTGAAGAAATATGATTAAGAATTTGTCTATACATGCTTAGAACTCATGCAGTTATTGAGGAATATAAAAAAACTGGTTTGATTGTTGTGGTTGTTTAAATTTCCAACTTGTTGGATAGATTGGATTGATTGATCTTAAGTAATTAATCTGACCACGAGGGATGGTTAAGTAAGGAGTTGTTAGAATATTGTCTTAATAATATTAACCTTTAGTATGTCCTCTCTTTAAATACTTAATGAGCATGTACAACTGCTAAATTTATGTAACTTTTGCCATGCTAAATTATTGAAACATGTATAAAGAAATGGATAAAGGTTGATGTATTGACTTGTAGAACCTTGTCTTATAAAGCTGGTATTATTGAATTTTAAAGTTATTTTGTTCTAATTTCTGAACATAAGATGGGATATTGAATCTGTGCTCATAATTATTTTTGTGATTGCAAAACAGAGATAGGATCATTAATTATACGATGATGAAAAAAAATGATAATCAATTATTGACAGTAATAGCTAGAGTGCACCTAATTTTTGCTAAATTAGAGTTGGGCATCAGTAAGAAGTTAAATATATGAAATCTAATAAGAGTTTTATACTAGCATGTTTGCGAGGATGTCATGTTCTAATATCATCTTGGTAAAGAGATTTGTTTTAATATGGTGGCTTATGCACTAGGTGTTTCCTAGATTAAGTAGTTGGAACCTTATTTAGATAATAAGAACATGATGAAGTGATATATGGTGTTCCTTTTTGGAAGATATGAAGTAGTAAGATGATATGATGATTCTTACAAAGAATATTTTATCTTGTTGTTAATACAATTGATAGTGCATAGTTATGATTATGGTGTTGAATGTTCTAAATAAAGGAATTTGTTAGTTCCATGATACTATTTCGATTAAAGGATTTGAGATTTGCGGTTGAGATCTTTTGGACCTTATGACTTGTGTGGTAGCCGTTATTACCTTGAGTAAAGCAGCGTGTTGAATGATTGTATTGGTTTTTATCTGAATCTTGCGTTGTGGATTTCAAACATCTTTTGTTGGAATTGGCGGGATGCTGTAATCAAAGGAAATTATTTCTTGTTGAAAGAAAGAGTTGTACTAGAAGTATTTGAGGTACAGATGTTCTCATCTTGTGTTTTCCAACCTCATTGCTATTTATTTTCTCAGTCTTTTGGCTACTATGAATGATAGCGAATTTCTGTGTGCTGGAATTTATTCCTTCTTACCTCTTCTTCTAAAAAAACGGTAACCAATTCGAGTTGTGAAGTTCCCTTTGTTGCGTGATGGAAACTAGATAGTGGTGGTCTGGTAGATGTTTTATTGGAAGCCTTAAATATCACAATGATTGTGGTGCATTGGATATATATTGTCTCCGTAGGATAATCCTTGGGAAGAATTTAATTTAAATAGAATGTTGACTTAGAGTCAAATAATTTGTTGATGTGAAGAATTGAGCGTATGTTAATTAAGGAGTGGAAGGGGTTTCCACCTGAAGTTTTCCCTATCTTTATACGGGGAGTTGTTGTAGGAGTCTTGAAAGCTGAGTCTGATCTTTACCTTTTGTTATGCTAGAACCTCAGAGGCTCTGTGTTGCTGTGTAGGAATGGTGGATCAGAATGGATCCCAAATAATGTGATGATCGTGGGTAGCATCTTTGAGGTGCAGTAAATGCGTTGGTGTGGTGGGCGATGATTTGGAAATTCTTGGTTGAAGGAAGCTAAATTATTGAAAGAAATAGATTGAGAAATATTTATTTTCTCGAGTAGTGAAATGCTCTCTTGATTCTTGTTTATGCTGTGTGTTTCTGGCAAAGGTCATCTGCAAATTGAATTGTTTTTTTTGTGGAGGCGTATTCTTTTTTGGCTGGGAAAAAATGATTGTTTTGGTCTGTCGAGTGATTTTCACTCTTGGCTTATGTGGTGTGGTTTCTCCAATTGTCTACTTGGAGAGTGAAAAATATTTTATGGTGAATCCTTTAATTTGGATTGTGGTCCTTGAAGGGACAGCTAGTTGCTAGTGTGTTGCTTGAGAATCCTTTACTCTTTTTTTATTGGGTTCTATTTGTAAAAGATATTGTTTGTACTTCGAGTAGAATGTTGTAAATGGAGCCAATGTGACGGGCTTTTGAAGCAGAGCTTGAGGTGGAGCCACAGGAGCTGATATGACGGGCTTCTGAAGCGGAGCTTGAAGTGGAGTCATAGAGGGTTCTGTTTGATAGGGATAGTCATGTGGAGATCACAGCATGGAAGGATCCAAGGTGATATCCCTCTTAGGCCACTGAATGAATGTGTTGACGACATCCTCTAGTGTCATAATCTCTTTGTTTGGGGGCTTCTCAAGAGGGATAACTCTAAAAATGTCGTTAATCATGTCCACCTGAACCTTCACGAAACTAGTCTCTAGCTGGGCACCGTGCACCACCATCCTTGGCAAGTATGGATACACCATCCCCTACACAGCGTTAATGGGAATGGAGCCAATAAGCCTGACTCTGAGGATGCATAGCGTAGGCTCCTATATAATGATACACGATGAGCTAATACATCCACTAGGTCTATCTATGTAGTATTCTAGAGAGGAATATTACCTAGATATCGTCGATAGGTAAGTGAGCATTACTATGTTCAGAAATTGGTGTGGACGCGTAGCTACTCAGACGTTGAGGGGGACTGGGTACCGTATTAATGGGGGTGGGTTGCGATTGGTTGCGAACTTGTCTCAGTTCTTGCATCAATGCATCTATCTGTCCTCGAAGTGAGGCCATTATCTACTCTCAAAGTGAGGCAGATAGTTATTCCCCAAGTTGTGCACGAAGCTCATATTTCATTTATTCCTCGCAATGGGCCTTGAATCTCTTCCTAATCCTATACATCTCGGAGTCGTTTGGGAATCCGTGGCTCTAAGGTATGTAAACCCTAGGCCTCATGTGCGACCTAGGTGCTCCTTCTTTCCTAAGGCCTGTGATAGTATATCCCTCTCCCTGCCTTCTTCAACAGAGCCTTGGGAAGATTCAGTAGTAAATATTTGCTGCAAGAGGCAATTATGTTATTTTAGACCCCATGAAGTTATGAAGTTATTAACTAGGTAGTTTAACATATCTTACCAAGTGTTGGGATGCTTCCTCGTCTGCAGGGTTAATGACCTCGCACTTAACCATTTTTGGGTGCACTCGTTTGTGATCCCGACAAATGGCGGAGAGGCCTCCGATCGGATTACGACCTTGTCCTGCATCCTCCATTGCAGATTTTACCTGCATACCTAGCAGTGCCGAGTCTGTGGGGTGAGTGTTTTGTGCCTGGAGAGCCTTGTGCATCATACTTTGCTGTTAAAATATGATCGTCATTTTCATCTGCACAAAGGCCTCCCATGTTTTCAGTGACACGAAAAGATACCTCATGAAGGGCGTATGATCCTTAGTCATGTACTATGTGACAAGCATGCACTTAAAATTCTTTCATACTTTTCCCATCGCTAGGAGCGCCTACCGTCGCACGAGTCCCTAGACTTCTACTAGGATCTCGAATGACTCTATTATTTCCACCCATAGCTAACCTTTCTGTTCTTTTGTCTAATCTTTCTATCTTGCTATGGTGATGGGGACCTGTTGTCTTCTAATTATCCCATATATAGTCAAAAATGATGTCGTTACTTTCTTTGGTTGCAGAGGGACCCCATCTGGAGAGACCACTATGATGGTCATTTGGCCTTCTAGCCTTTTCGATAATCCTCTTCCACGCCTAGTTACCCCAGTATTCGGAGCATTAGGCTCACTCGGTGATGTCGATGGCGATGACGATGACTGTCCGAATGTCATCTCTTACAAGAAAAAACTAATTACAGTGAGCTGTGAGCATAAACATTGGCACATGATTAATCTCACAAGAAATAAGAATATTCGGCGACGTATATTATTGATACAAGGTCTCTTTGCAATACTAACATCCCAAATCACACAGTTCAGTGTCTCAGGTTCTATAAAGTAAGTTATGGCTGTAGTCTTTTCCTCCTCATCATTCTGCATGTTGGACTTGGTTGTTATCTTAGGCATAAAAAACTTTTGAGCTGCTGTGCCCTTTATTTACCAATGAATGGCACGGTAGCCTAAAGGTTCTTTTATACCTAAAACAGTAACCAAGCCAAACACACAACATGATGAGGAGGAAGAAACAATAGACACAACTTACTTTATAGAACTTGACACACTGAAATGTGTGATTTGGAATATATTATTGCTATAAAGTCTTGTTGGCATATATTATTGCTACAAGGTCCCTTTGGAACAGTAATATGCCATTCCAAATAGATCTTGTAGCAATAACACGACTCTCCCTTAATGTTGTCTTTAAGAACTCCAACTCACTTAGAACAATAGCTCCAACAATTTATCTCTAAATTCATACCCTACATATTTTTTTTAATATTCTCAACAATTACAAGACGAACATTAAAGCACCATACACTTGAGCTGAGCTTCAATCCTTTTGAAGCCCAATTGTTTAGTGCTTTAATGTTCCTCTTGTAGTGAGTATGTAGTAATCGGCCTTGTACATGGCCAATATAGGAAATAATTAGGGGTGCAAACGGATCGGATTCGGACGGATATTGCTTAAACCATATCCTAACCCACATTTTTTCCCGGATTCGGAGTTGGATACGGTAAGACCGGATACAAATACGAATTCAGAATATTTGGAGTTTCGAATACGGTACCATCGGGATGGATATATAACGGATTTGGCTCAGAAACGGATAATATAGGCAGATAATACAGATGATTACAGTTCCAAAAGCTATAGTTTTGTGCAAGGGAGAAGATACCACAGCTCATGGTATATCATACAAACTCCTTTTTGGGGGGGGATCATACAAACTCCATACTAAACATTTTGCTGTATTTTCTAGCATATCTGTGAACCGTAGGATTGGCAAAGCTGAAGCAGGTACCGTTCTAAAATACACTACATAAAACATGAATGGAAACAATTCGACAAACATATATAGAAGATGGCGTCATAGAAATAATAACGACTGAAGCTTATACTTTAGTAAATTCGAACGAAGCAAAACGCAGTTCAACTAATTATAGGAACAAGGAACACAAAGGTTCAGCAAAACGAAGAATAGAAGGAAGCAGTGAGAACAATAGGAACACAAATTATACATAAGTGGTAAATTCATACAAGCCACAATAGGAACACAAAGGTTCATACGAGATTACGAGTACGGAGTACCATACATAACATAAGTTTATCTTGCCATAATAGAAACACAAAATAACAATAGTATAGGCTTATAGCCTCAAGCAGACAACAACTGAACGCTTAAAGTGCCTTCACGCTCTATGGCTCGTCATCACTAGCTATTTCTTCTTCCTACAATTCGCCAATTAATATGTCAAACTAAGTTAGAAGCAACTTTGTAATAAAAAATGATGAAAAACATTTACAAAAAGAAGAGTGCAATACCTGAATCAACATATTAGTAACAAGTGTCTCAACAACCTCCAAATCAGTAGTGATAGATGCAACCTTATTCTTAGAATCTAAAAAATGTAATGAAAGGTACCTTAGAAAAAAACATAACTTTTTTCAAACTAAAAGATAACAAACTATTAAAATTATCACCTTTTCTAGATGCAGCTATCCAATCTTTGGTACAGATCAATGCTTCTACCATCTCAGGCTTGAGGCGACTGCGAAATGGATCAATGACCCGGCCACCACCACTAAAAGCAGATTCTGAAGCAACTGTTGACACTTGAATTGCCAACACATCATGAGCAACTTTTGAGAGAATAGGATATTCATATTCCTGGTTCTTCTACCATGATAAAATATCAAATTTATGATTGCTAGATTTTGAAAGCTTTAGTGGTTGTTCTGCCATGTATTTTTCCAAGTCATTTGGCTCATCCTGACCAGTGCCATCTTGAGTGTCATATAAGAAGTTATGAAGTTCCTCATTTTCATTGTCCATAAAGAGATCTTCTATTTCTTCACTAGGAGCAGGTGTAGTAGTACTCTTTGGGACAGTAGATGCAACAGAAACATATGCTTCACAACATTCATGAATTTTTCAAGTTCAACTTTATACAATAACTCACCATAAAATATTTTCATGTAATATTCCACTATTTTTTTTCTTGAACCTAGGATCGAGAAAACTTGCCACAACTAGAGCAATATTGGACTTCTTCCAATACTTTTTGAACTTACCACTCATAGATTGTGCCATCTCTTTAATAATGGTATTATTGCTAGCACACCACTCAGATATCAACATCTTAATATCACAAAAACTTTGGTAAAATAAATTTGCAGTTGGATATAAAGTACTAGAGAATAGCTCGGTAACATCATAGAATTTGCAGTTAGAGCTTTATCCCATTCATAACTGGAAGGAGCAATATTCTCATACCTGTGGCGTTCCAAGCACAAAAGCCTCTCAAAAGCACTCCTATAATACAGGGCATTCCTCAACATGGTATAGGTGGAATTCCACTTTGTAGCAACATCCAATGAGAGACCCATCGTTGTTTTTAACCCACATTTTGTTGCACACTTCTGGAATTCCTCCCACTGCAATGGAGAGCCTTTGACTGCTAATATAAATGATCTAATGTTCTGAATTGTAGATGCAATTTCTTGCAAGCCATCTCTAGCAACAAGATTCAAAATATGATTGGCACATCTCACATGGAAAAATAAACTATCACACACTAGTAGACTTTGCTTTCTGAGCTCAGCTATGACATCTTTAACATAGACTTTATTTGCAGATATATTGTCCAAAGATAAAGAAAATATTTTCTTTTCAATATACCATCTCATGACACAATTAGTAAATTCTTTAGACAATTTAGCACCGGTATGTCGTCCTTCTACATGCATGAATTTGATAATTATTTTATGAATTTGCCAATCATCATCAATCCAATGCACAGTGACACACACATATCCTTTATTCTGATTTGATGTCCACATGTCCATAGTTGTGCTAAAGCGACACTCAACGGTTTTAAAATACTCATACAATTTCTTCTTTTCTTCTAGAAAGAGGTCCATTAGCTCTTTCCTAACAGCGATGTGGCTCTTGATTGGAAAATTAGGGCGTAGGGATTTGATGAAGTCAACAAAATATTCATGCTCAACAATATTGAAAGGGTACTCATGCCTGATTATCGCTAAATAAAATTTTCTCAAGCTAGCTTCTTGATTATACCTGTACGGTTCAATGACAGTGATATTGTCTTCATGATTTTTTTCTACTTTGAGTTGCTGCTGGCCCGGACGGATGTTATGTTTTTTCTTCAAATGATTCCAAAAGCATGTTATGCCATTGATGGTCTCACATCTTGCACTGTACTTGCAATGGTTGCATTGTGCCCAATATTGAACAACCTTCTTCCTATTCTCTTCAACCGTCTTTGTACTCCTGGTGTACTCATCCCAAACAGCTGATGTACTCTTCTTTTGCCTCTTTGCACTAGGCTCAACATCCTCATGCTGTACTACATTCTCTTGCGTGACACTTCCAATGGACGGTGCCTCTTGACATTCAGTTGGCGCTTCACGAGATGCAACTACACCCACACTATCACTCACACTTGCACTTACAGATGCCATCACAATTCACAACTGCAGTATGCAGATATGCTGCAAATCACAATAGAGAAGAGCTAATCAATCAGCAAGCATCATAAGGCACAAAATATGCCGAATCTCAAACATGATGACACAATGAACATGATGACAAACCTGATAATGAACCCACAGATTCAAGATCCAAAATCCAACTACAACTACACTCACCGATCGATGCAAGATCCAAATCCAACTATTGAAACAGATAGTTCTAACCCACAGAACTATCTGAGCTACCAATCCAACTATCAATCATTGAACTATTGCCCTAACCCAATCATTGAAACCAAATTTTGTCTTTTTACTATATCCATTAGAAAGGAAATACCACACATATTACTAAATTTGGTGTATTATCTTAACCATGACCTACACCAACCTATATCTACCTCAGTTTATATGCGAAAGTTCATAGGGCAACAACATTGAAATTATGAGTGGTACGGGGAAATATAGAATCACAATGAAACCAGTAGGGCATATTGCCAACATAGGTACTGGAAGCACAGGAAGAAACCAACTCACAGATTGTAGGAGTTGAAGCACTGGAAGAACAGATCTTTTAACACACAAAATTCCTTTTCTCAGAGGAAGTTTTGGTCATTTTCAGCATCACGCACTTTCATCCATATTGGCACTTATTTCTATTTAAAGATATAAACAGTAATATACAGGGCTACAGGCCAACTAAACTGACACACAGGACTGCAGAAAAAGCATTAACAGTTTCACTTCAAGCTGACCAAAAAACTATGATAAGATTACATTGCCATAGCACTTCTTATTCAGGTTGCATATAGAACACAATGTAGCAGACATAAGTAGGCACAGATGCCCTTAGTGAGCTTCAACAGCTTGATTTCCACCTTCTGTCTTGAGAAGTTTGCCCAGATACTCCTTTCACACAATGCCATGTTTGTTTCTAGCCCACAGAACTATCTGAGCTACCAATCCAACTATCAATCGATGCAAGATCCAACTCACCACAGATAGTTCTAACCCACAGATAGTTCTAATCCAACTATCTGAGCTACCAGTCGATGATAGATCCAAAATCTTAACCAGCTAACCCACATATCTAATCCTAACCAACTCACAGATTGTAGCGGCATGCGAGGAGAGAGAGCGAGAAGAGGGAGGGGAGCGCCTTACGGGAGGGTACTGGCCGGGAGGGGAGCCACTGGTGCCAGCGCGGTGGCGCTCGGTAAAGAGAAGAATGGCGATACGAGCGCCGATCGGCGGTCGCCACTGGAGTCGCCACTCGCCACTGGAGTGAGTCACTGGTGGGTACTAGCCTACTGGGGTCACACCATCACGGGATGAGTCATCAGTCACTGCGGTCTGCGGATGAGTCGATGACTCGATGACGGGAGTGCCGACTGCCGAGCGCATGGGCCGGCTGGGCTGGGCGAAAGTGTGGAAGTGGGCCAAGTGGCGAACCGAACAAGTGAAGTGCGAACGGCGGACCGATGCGGAGAAGTTCAGATATTTATTCAGATTCTATTCGAATAATATCCGATTTACCGAATACCGAAGCTATTCGGTCGAATATCAACAATACCGAATCCGCTACCGAATCCGTCTACACATATCTATATCCAAATCCGAATCCGACCGGATACCAAACCAATTTACCGAATTCGCTACCAACCGGATTCGGTATCGGATCGGTCAGGAAAAACCTCACCCGTTTGCTCCCCTAGAAATAATGTACTCAAGGCATAGAGAAAATAAATAATTAAAACCAGAAAAAAAAACTCATGTTGTAATGATTGTTATTGCTCTTAGAGCTAGAGTTGCTCAAGATTAATTCTTGGATGTAACAGCCTAGCTATTTATTTCAAAAATTAGGGTAAAAAATTAATTTAAATTAAAATAAAACATTTGCTTTTCGTTGCTTAAGTTTTTAAATTTTGATTTGCCTATTTTTATGCTTTTAAAAAAGCCTTTATTTGAAAAGTAATTTAAGTAAAAACTCCAATATATAATTGAATAAAAGATATTTTGAATTTATGTATAAAAACTAATTCAAATTAATTATTTGAACTCATTTGGCTTCTAGTTGGATTTCCTATGATTTTTTGGAATTTAAAAACTTAATTTCAAATTTAGAAAGTATTTTATTATAAAAACTAAATACCAAAATAAGTTAAAAATATTTTTACTAAGTCTATAATAGTTCTAGGAAATTTCCTAAATTTTTCTAGAATTTTTGCACTTTATTTGCTATTTCCTAGAGTTTTTAAAAGCTTCCTAGTATTTCTGAAAAATATAAAACAAAATTTAAATCTCCCTCTTCTCGGGCTAACACGTGTCTGTCCCTGGTTTAATCCACCACCGCCTGATCTAATCCCAGCCTTCCGCATTCACCTACCCCTTCGTTTCTCATCTGATGGCCGATGTGTTTCTTTTGCCACGTGTCCCAATCTCCACCATCCGCCTTCACTTAACGCCTGACGGCCAGATTCTCTTTCCCGGGCCACACGTCGCTATCTGAGCGGCTGCTCGCCCACGCCTCTCTTTCACTGGCCACCGGGGCCCGCCTGTTAGGTCTTCCTTCCTCCCCTTTCTTCCTCCTCCGACCGCTCGCCATTGCTACCCACCCCGAGCTCTTAAATGGCGACCGTTACTTCTCCGGTGGCCCAAGAAATTAACGGCATTAAAACCCTTGCCACTCTGCTTTCACTCCGACAGTTTTCTCCCACTTAAATCCCATTCATCATCACCATTTGTCCCACTTTCGGCCGTCATTACTCCGACGAGGTAACTCCAATCCTCCCTTACTCCCTACCGCCTATAAATACCCCCGAGCCTCCCCTCACTCCACACTACTTCTTCCCGCTCCCAATTTCCTCTCCTGCTCACCCGAGCTCACTAGCACTATCTCTCTCTCCTTCTGCAGTGGTGATCTCTTCTGGCGAGGAATTTCGGCCGACCCCTTCATCCCCACGCCTCGGTAACTCCACTAACAGCTTCATCACACCAAGGTGAACCTCGACCACCTCTCTGCCAAGCTCGGCCACCACTAGAGCACCATCCTCACCGGCACCCCGAGTCACACCGCCACCTTCCTTGTTGCTGATGGCCCTCCATCCATCCTCGATAATGCGCTCTTACGCCAACGCATTCCCCTCGCTTTCCTCTTTAATTTGCGTGCCTCACCGACCACCATCGTGCCCCACACCGTCGGCAAACCCTTAGGCCCAGAGTGCTGCTCACCATCGGCTTCGCCATGTTAGCTAGTCGAGCCATGTGGCACCACAATACACCACGTTGCATGCCACACCAACGCCCAGGCACCACACCACCCTCACTCCTCTCTCAATCGCACTTCTTAGTGCCTGAGTACCTTCTACATTGTCTTCCCCTTGTTCGCATGTCGGTGAGCAAGTGACGAAGAAATATTCCCTTCCGAATCTCGAAGCTGGCACCAACACCTTCTCCACCCCGTGCTTTGACCTTTTCGACCACCGGAGCACCGCCGCTGCCAACGACCGAGCCACCTCTGCCGCTTCTTCTTCATCACCGACCACTTGAAGGCCATACCAAGGTACCTAACCCTCTCTGTATTTCTCCAACCATGCCTTCGCCTTCAACCATGACCGCACTCCGACCTCTCCGACCACTCCAAACTGTCTGATCTCTTCGACTACCCTAGACCGCTCGATCACTTCGACCGCTCCCGGTAGTCCGACCCCTCGAACGTTTGGACCATCCTTGTTTCTGACCCTCTGACCATGTTGTATCTCTGATCTCTCCAAAACAGCCAATCGCTCAGTAATCCTTCGACCACTGACCACTCACTC
Source organism: Melocanna baccifera (assembly GCA_036346265.1). NCBI lineage: Eukaryota > Viridiplantae > Streptophyta > Magnoliopsida > Poales > Poaceae > Melocanna > Melocanna baccifera. Next base: position 71,036 of record JAYEVJ010000240.1, read on the forward strand.
CCCACTTTTGATTACGTCTACTTTCGACTTCAGACCGGCCTTCGACTTTTAACTTGAAACTTCTAGTGTTCAAAGTTCAACTTCTGACCACCACCATAGATTTTTGACCACTTCGTAGTTTCTAACTAATATAATCCATTCGACCAATGCAAACCTTCCGACCACCAAGTTTCGATCACCAAGATTCGACCACTTTGTAAGTATCGACCAGATACTGTAACTTTTGACCACCAAGCTTCATTAAGTTTCCGACAGATCTTGTTTTCGACCACTACTTCTGACCACTTCAGCTATCAACCACTTTATAACTTTTGATTCCACCGACCACATTGTAACCTCCGACAACGTCATAATCTCCGACCCATCTGACCATCGAAGCCTTTCAACCACTTTATTGACTAGTTCCTGTAGCTTCGAGTACCGATCGGTTACTGAAGCTTTCGACCCCTCTAAAAAAATCTAAACTTCTGACTACTGAAAGCCTCCAACTGCCATAGCATTTGATCTCACATGGTGTCCAGCTAAGCACTGTAGCGTTCACTACTGTTGTTTCTAACCACTGTTGGTGGACCACTAAAGCTTCCGACCACAGTCGTTTTCGATCGCTTCCTGTTACGACCGTTATCACTCCTTGCTCCAAGCTTTCGACTGCTGTCGCTCAAAGCCTTCGCCTTCGCTCTCAACCTGTGCTGTTTTTGAGCACATAAGGCCCTTCGACCAACCTCGGTAGCTTTCGACATCCAAGCTCTATAGTTTTGACTTCCGACCGCTGCCACTTTCAACCGACCTCTATAGCCTTCGTTTTTAACCGACCCTTGCCATCGACTTCGACCAACCGATTCTTCGAATTTGACCGACCCTTGTCTTCAACTTTCGACCGACCCTTGTCTTCAACTTTCGACCAGCTATTAAGCCTTTTGACCACTCTATGGCTGAAACAACCCAGAGCCCTTCGACCACTTGGTGGCTAAGACCACGCAGACCCGTTCAGCCACATTCAACCTTCGACCACGCACAAATATTGTAGTTTTTGGTCACTTTTCCTTCACAAAAATAATTCTAGAGAATAACCTTTTTTGTTTCTTTCTTTTCAAACTTCCAGAAGCCTGTTCTCTTTCGTCTCAACTCCGATTGAACCCGTCAAATTTCTAAATTCATCTAAAATCAAGATCTATCCAAAATTTTATTTTTAAGAATTTTTGGAGTTTATTTGATTTTATTTGTATTTATTTTATTGTAGTCACTTTTCTGGTGTAGACTGCGAAGCTCCAGAGGTGTGCAAGTTCGACAACAATTTTCACTAATTCACGAAGCAAGGCAAGTTGCACCTCTTATCATATTGCTCTCAGTAATTTAAATTATTTAAATTATTTTTAAAATTATTATGTATGTGTACTTTTATTCAAACCTAGTTTAAATTGGATTTAAACTCTAGTTATACACAAATCCTTGTTTATGGCCAAATTTGACATTGAACTTCTTATACCTTATCACTATAGAGAAAAACCTAATTGATACATTAGTATTAACTGGATATTTTATAGCAAAGCTTAGCCATGCTTAGAATAACCATAGGTTAGGATACATTTTTCACATAAAATGACAAACTTTTGTAATGTATTCTTGACTTTGGTGAGTCAAGAAGGTATATGGAATGTTTTCAAAATAAAATATAAAACTTGATTTGGACCTAGGCTAATGGTTAGGTGGTGGGTGCTGGCATGCATTGTTGTTCGGTGACACAATGTTGATTGTCAGGCACAAGTGGTATATGGTTTGAGTCTAAGTCAAGTTAAAGACCGGTCTCTATCATATCAAGTCAACCATCAGAATTAGTAGGTATAGATAGGACTCCAACAAAACAAATAAACTGGAATTGTCTCTATCAAGTAGCATAAGAAACTATTGTATTGGTGCAAACACATTATGTCTAAATTACAAGTAATGGGCCTATCTGGAATAAAAATAGAATCGACACCTTTACCTGTAACCTAGCAAGAGAGTTTCCATGCTTCTCCTGCATCATCTGTCCTACATTGTCTCTCTCATCATCAACTGTTTTAGTCTCCTCATCATCATGTGGGCTACCACTCTGCTTCTTAATGACTTGCTTAATGTTACTTTCCTCCTCATAGAGTACTTTAAAAAGGGCCTTTCGTATAGATGGTAAACCATATGATTGTAGAACATGTATATCCTTTCTCACAGATCCTCTAATGCAGGTTGGTAGAATGTGCTGGCAAAGTATGTGGCAATCATGAGTTTCCAACCCATGCACTTTACATGCATCAAAATCCACGCATCTTGCTAAGTTTGAAGTGCATACATATGGAAATTTTGCACTAGCCAAAAACTAGCAAAACATATTCTTTTGTTCCTTATTAAGAGTATAGCATGCTTGTGGCACGAGAACAATGTCCCATTATTGTTTAAGTACAACTCTTTCCTTATAACTTGATCTTCCAAATCAAGTTTAGCGCTGATAGTATCCTTTGAATCCCTCTCAATATCAAGTAGGGTCCCTAGAATATTGTCACGTATGATCTTCTCTATGCGCATTACACCAAGGACGTGGCGTAACTTCAAGTGTGACCAATACGGCAAATGATCAAATCCAATTTGGTCGATCCCTCTTGGGACACTTTTCTTCTTAATTTTTGGATGCTTCCCCAGTGTGGAGTGTTTAACCTTCTCTAATTGCTTTGATCAACGGAAAACTTCCTTGGTTTCTCTCGGTTCACATCCTTGCCATTGAGAGCTTTGCTTTTCCTCCAAGGATGGTTAACTAGAAGGAATTGGCAATGCCCAACATATCCAATTTTGTGGCTTAAAGGTTCAGAGCAAGGACTCTCATCACAGTGCACACATGCAAAATAATCTCTTATGCTCTGCCCTAACAAAGTGCCCAGTGCATGAATACCCTGAACAAAAGCAGCATGCAAAGGAAATGTTTCACCTATAAATGCATCATAAGCAGGGACACCTTTCCAAATGCGTAGCATATCTTCTATTACATGTTGCATAAATATATGGAAATCCTTTCCCAGTTCTTTTGTGAAGGAGAACGGATAGGCTACGCTAGCTACAACATTTCTTTTTCTACCGCGTTCAACCAGAGAACATGCGTGTAAGGGAGTCATAGATAGTTACCACTAGATGCGCTGCGCAAAGGAAGAAGAGTTCGAGCAGCCTGGTCCAACGTAGATGCGCGTCGATGAAGAAGAAGCAGTCGATCGTTTATTGAACTAAACGTCTCCTCCTCGGGTCCTAGCAATAGCCTTGCGCTTCTCGCCGATCAGCACAGCAACAACAGCAGCGGCGCCTCCACGGAGTCCACACGTTCGGGATGGAACACCGTACGCTGGTGTGCTAGCACCGTGCGCCCGGCTAGGGTTTCGGGATACGGCCGAGGGGAGGTGGCGGCCAGGGTTTTCAGCATAGAAGCATCACCCACCTGCAGCCCCGCCTCCACATATTTATAGAGCATGCTAATGGGCTTCCACGTTGTAGGCCCATTAGAACCCTAATCCCATATGGATCAATATCCCTTTTAGCCTATAAAATCGAATTGTTTATGATTGCCTCTTGGGCACATCACTAACATTTTGGACCAATAATACGTAAAGCCATCATGAAATTTGATTGATCCATACTGATCTATGGTGGGAAATTATAGGGTGTGAAAAATACAGGGCACATGCTGTAAGAATTGCTCATGTTTTCAAATGGGTTAAATCTGCCTGTCACAATACTTAGTCTTATGTTGCGGGGATCTCGAGTAAACCATTCAAACTTGTTGTCACCGTCTTTCCAAGATTCACCATCAACAGGTGTCTTATAACATTTTATTCATAACACCACTTCTTATGCCATCGTGCATACTCATATCTTCCCTTTGATATGAATATTGTTTGAAGCCTAGGAATTGTGGAAAAAATATCTAAGTATCTTGTGGGGAACTCTTTTACTTCCTTCCTTGTCTTTCCATATTATTGTGCCACATATTGGACAATCATTGTTGTTGGCATGTGTCGGACCCATATTTTATAATCCATAATCCTCTGTAATTCCACCACAATATTCTCTAGATTAGTAGATAGTGCTCACAGATACACTGTTGAATCATTCCATACATCACCTGAACTATGCCAGACAATAATAACACACATCAGAGTTTAAATACACTACGTTGGGGAATTGTTTAGATAAGAGCCGATTAAGACAAATATCTACAATACAAAAGTGAAAGCAAAACTGGCAAACCAAAAGGTAGGACCAAGAATATCCATAGGCAAGCGGCTGGGGCTAAAAGTGAGTGACAAATATTATCTAAGTCTAGATAATATATGTGCACACAATCGATATCAAAGTCTACTTATCTAGGAAAATAACTATGGAAGATCGTTCTAATTCTCTTCATCAACTCCTCTATCTAAACCGGGTGCGTCGTCCTAGGCATAATAATCTTGTTCATCTACTTCTAATTTTATTAAGCAAGTGTGAGCACATACCACCGCGCTCAGCGAGGCAACACACAATATGCAATTATGTAGATGAATGGTTTAACAAAGGATGGTTCGGGTTGCTTTATTTACTAAATGCCTTTAAAAGTTTCAATAACTAGGAATCCCTAAGACTTAACAATTTTAACTAAAATATGTTTTTCTAAAGTGTGTGAAAGATTGTAATAGTAATAGTGGTAAAGATTTCATCCACCATTATATGGTCTCAACATCACATGCTAGTTTTTCAGCGTTACATCTGCTTAATACCATCACTAGGATCGACGTCCCAAGACAACACAAATCATGGCTTTTACTACCCTACACTTTTGCAATCCTACCATAAAGTTTCTGAAATAGAACTATATTGATGTTAAGTTCTCATGCCCACCCATAACTGTGGGCACGGATGTTTGAACAGTTTTTACTCTGTAGAGGTTGTACATTTTACCCACAAGAGACAATCTGCTCATGGCTCCACATGATTCCTTGGTTACACAGATGAGTAGATCATCACAGTAACCTTTCAAATTACCTCGTCCCTTTGTCAACTCACCCATTTGAGCTTCTCCTACATGCAGTGGGTCCCATAGTTGTGCGGGATGTTTGTCACAATGACTAGCGTAGCTGGACTATAACTTTTCACAACAACTAGCGCAGCTAGCAAACCTCGCCCTTCCTTGGTGTCCTATTCAAGCCGGAACACATCCAACCACTTGCACTACTTCACTCCCCCACCAACAAGGTGACTCCAAGGTCTAATAAATCTACTAGGCTAAGTTGTAATTTACAGACTTGTGGTTATACTGTATTACAATAGGAGATCATAACAAGATATGGTCCTTAGGGTTATCTAGACAGTTCTACCCCAAGCCATACATTCTCGTGCATCCACTGCACCAACCCTTCTTACCATCTGCCTCGATAAATAAGCATGCTGGGGTTTTGAGAACATTAAATAATCATGTTACATTATACCAGTCTTTTCCTAGAAGACTACCTAGAACGAATTCTCATGATTTGAAAATCATGCTCGGGGAAATTTAGTGCCCCGAGTGTCTAAGAAATACTAAGCATGACGAATATTGTAGATTTACTTCTAGTATGCTACCATTTATATTTCTAGGGTGACAACGATTGATTTCTCAATTGTACCAAGGATGGGGATATAATGGTCACACAATGAATAATGGGCATGTATCTAAAATCTTAAGGTGAACATAGTTTGCGTAGTAATTAACAGCATGCAATTTGATAATTTAAACAAAAATAACTTAGATAAAATTAAGTTCAACATGATCAAAATATTGACTCATCTTGTTCACAAGTTGATTGGTCTTGCAGATCTTGACTTGCCTTAGCTTCCTCTTCTTCTTGGGCCTCATACGCAATTATAACGTTGCGCAAAAATTTAGATAAAAAATAAGCAAAAAAACTAAATTCAAATGAAATTTAAAATAAACCCCAAAATTCATGATTTTGGTGCCATTGGATAAATCTTGATTTTAGATGAATTTAAAAATACATTTCACTAAATTTAGACTTAAGATTAAAGAGAACGAGCCATTCGAATTTTGGGATCAAATTAAATTCCAAGAATTAAAAAGGGAGAGAATTTGTCTCTCTGATAGGTGGGACCCATTAGGGTTTTTATTTTTATTTTCTATTTGTTTTTTATTAAAAATTGGTACAATGTATGATAGGTGGGGCCTACTTCTTTTTAATTTCTTTTTGAATTATCTTTTAATTGGAAACTATCACTGTGATTGAAAAGTGGGGCTCTTTTACTATGCACACAGTAAATTAGGCCCACATGTTAGGGGCCTAAACTCTTTTAACCAGTTTTAAAAGGGTTTTTAAACTGTAGGGGGCCCACATGTCAGTCGTACATTAACCTAACTAATGACGATGGCCCACCAGATAGCAACACATTAGCTTAACTATTTGGTGATCATTAGAGGTAAACTTATTTTGGTTTTGAGCTAACTACACTGCTATAATGCGTTCTTCCTCCGCCGATGAGTGTGGTGCTCATCTGTCGAGACCCGAATATGCAAATCCGGACTCCCTGTGTATTCTGCACTAGTCCCAGGATCATGCTAGTGCACACAGTTAAACATAGATGTCATCACAACCATATAAACGATAAAATAAAGGAAAGCTCAAATATCAATAAATCTCGAAAGGTACGACCTTACGGTAAAGCTTACAATGGACTAGCCCGAAGGGCTTAACAAGAGTAGCAGCGGAAATCCAAAAAAAAACGTAGCGGCCAATCGACAAGCCCACAGGCTATCGAGTGGAGAACAAAGCCTAATCCGCGAAGTAGTCGAAGTACTCTCCTTCTGGAACCTCCTGCTGGTGATACTCCTCTTCCTCAACTGAGCAACATTCGGCATAAAGCCGTGAGTACATTGGTACTCAGCAAATCGTTTGTAACAAATAAATGCAATATAGTATGCAATGCTTACAAAAGGATGGCTGAAAGGTTAATTTGCATAAATGACAGTTGAAATACAAATAATAGATTGAAGGCGAACTTTAAGTAAAACAATAATTAAGTAAATAATCAAAGGAATTGACATACCACTTGCGGACCTCCCATCCACAAGCTAAACTAACTACCTATGGACCTCCCATCCATAAGCTAAACCAACCGATTATGGACCTCCCATCCATAAGCTAAACCAACAGTGAACACCTGTCCACTTCCATTCACAAGTTTTCAGAAATAACTACCCCTCATGTGAAATCACTAAGCATTGTCCATGACCGAGGACGCGGCTATTCGAATAGTTTTACACTCTGCAGAGGTTGCACAACTGTACCCACACGATGTGATTAGCCTCGGCCTAAGGTAATCACAACAAGGCCTTTACAAAGTTCAGTTACAACTTAATCCGCCCGCTAGGGTTTCGCATCACACCCCCCCTTGCGCCACATGGAAAACAGCAACCATGTTCATCTCAATGGCAAGATTAAAGTTGGAACCTCCCAAATTAGTCAGCTAGGTCCATCCCATACTAGACATGTAGTTTGCACGGTATAGCTCAGATCAATGGCGCACAAAGTTAAGTCCTTAACATTACCCGGGTGAGACTACCGCATCCCTCGAAGTGCTCCAACACTTCCCCCCTTTACTGCACGATCACTCGCCCGAGTGCAAAACCAGTTTGTATAACCACCGCCGATGACGCACCAACGTCATGGCACAAATTTTAATATACGTGGCACCAACCATAGTTCCATATCTCATTAAGTCAAATTGATAAATCACATGTGATGATAACCCAATCGTAAACTTAAACAAGTCTAAGCAATTCTATCGTACCAACCCATGTGACAAATAATCTAGCATCACTAGTAAATTTCCCAACCTATGGTGACAATGGCATCATGGCATTCTAAAATATCAAGGAGGGATAAACTCAATTGGGACGATAACTACCAGTACAAGTGTTTGAATAAGAATAGCGATGCAATGTAATTTAAAACAAATTAATTAAATAATAGATTGTAAACTGGGTTCAACATGATCAAAGGACACGACTTACCTTGATTATGCTCAGTGAGGTACTCCTGGTCTTCGGGCGTCGATCCTGCTCCTCCAGAATCCGAATCTAACGAGAGAGAAAACGACCGAAACCAAAGAAACACATAAAATGATAAGCAAATGAACTCCAAAAATCACCAATCCAGAACCAAAAGCTAGAGCTCGATTTTAGATGAATTTAGAAAAAAGAACGGGGTCAATCGGAGCTAGGACGGAGGCGAACGGGTTCTCGGAAAATCTAATCTAAAGAAAATCCTAGAAATTCAAAAATGGCACTGTGCTGTGAACCCGGTCCACGGAATTACCGGTCCACCGTGAACCCGACGCACGAAACAGTGCGCGTGGGGGGGAAGCGCTGACGCGGCGGGGCGGTGCTGACGTGGCGCGCGCATATGCTGCCACGTGGCACGGGGGTGACGTGGCTGCCACGTGGCTCGGGGGCGGGGTTTTGGCTGACGTGGCGCAGACGTGGCATGCCACGTCGGAGGCCATGTGGACTAGGGCTGACGTGGCAAGCCACGTGGCTAGGGCTAAGCTGGCAGGCTCAGATCTGGATGGACGGCGGCGATGCGGTGGCGCGGAGGCGGGAAGGCGAGGATGGCCGACGCGTGGCTCGGGCGCGCCGCGCAAAGCGCCGCGCGCGGTCGGGGACGCGCGGGTGCGAGCGCAACTGCGCGGGATGGACGGCGGGGATTACGCGGCGCGGGGGTTGGGCTGGGCCGAGTGGGAAGAGGGGCGGATGGGTGACACGTGGGCGGGGAGGAGATCGGGCGGCAGAGAACGGCCCAGAGAGTTTTTAATCCTTTTTCTTTTTCAAAAAATTCAAACAAAATACCAATAGCTCTAGAAAATAGCAAATAAATTCCAAAACTTCACCAAAAATACCAGAAAATTCCTTGAGACCTGAAGAATCCAAGTAAAATATTTTTAACTTATGTTGATGTTTATTTTACTCAGATTAAATCATTTTAAAATTCTAAAATTCATTTGAAGCTTAATTTAATTCCAGAAAATTCCAGAAAATTTCTTGTGACACAAGGAACTCAATTAAAATATTTTCAGCTACTGTTGAGATTTGATTTAATCATATTAAATTATTTAAAATTTTGAAAATTCAATTAAGCTTGGTTTGAAATTCAGGGAAAATTCCAGAAATTTATTTTTAAATTCAAGGTTTTAAAAATCCCCAAAAATTAGGAAGTTACAAACCTTACCCCCTTAAACGGGATCTCAACCCCGAGATCCGGGCCTACTAAGAGAAATGGGTTTACCGGGTGCGACGACGGAGCTGACGTGGTTCAGGCTTTCTCTTGCAACGCTCTTTGACTGCTGGTTGCCACGGCTTGCTCCTGGAGGAAGGGTCTTGGCAGGCGTACTCTCCAGATTGAACGGAACTAGTGTGATTGTTTGACGTTTCTGAGGGCAATTGCGAGCGAAGTGGCCTGGCTCTTTGCAATTGTAACAATTAGCTGAACCTGCAGGGTTGGCACTCTTTTGGGGTTGATTGCTGACATTGATAGGGCGGGGTCCTGAATTCTCATACGGGTCACCGAGCCGGGTCTTGAAAATCGGCTGCTATCGCTCACGAGGTACTCGTGCAGGCTGATAGGTGTTGAGTCTGGTCCTCTGTGACTGTTGTGAGTGAACTCCTTGCTGGCTCATCTTCCTTTTGTGAAATTCTCCCAACTCACGGCGGGAATCCTCAATCAGTATGACCTTATCCACCAACAGCTGAAAACTGGCGTAGTCGTTGCCCACAACCTGTACTTTCAATCCTGGGTTCAGACCCTTCTTGAACCTCTTCTGACGAGCTGAATCTGAGGCTACGTCCTCTGGTGCGTAGCGAGCTAGCTGAGTGAATCTATTGAGATATTCACTCACTGATATGTTCCCCTACTGCAACTCACGGAATTCATCTATCTTCATCTCGACCACTCCATCCATAACATGGGCGTTATAGAAGGCTTTGGCGAACTCCTTCCACATGATGCTGTTCTGGTCCTCATGGGCGGCACAGTAGTTCTCCCACCACTCTGCTGCTGGTCCCTCAAGCTGATGTGCTGCATATAGTACTTTCTCCTCGCTGCAGACCGAGCCAAGTTCAGATTTCTTCTCAATCGAACGGATCCAATCATCGACCTCTAAAGGCTCTGACGAACCGAGAAAAGCGGTGGTCTCGCCTCATGAACTCTGCATAGCTAGACCGCTGACGAGGTGCGGTGGCGATCGCTCTCGCTGCCGACGCTGCATCATAGCTCGCATATTCGCATCATAGTTTGCATCGCTCGAGTCCGGGCCACCAAAATCGATCGAGGCGGGATCCAAGCTTGGTGGAACCGGTCGCGCGTGATCGCTGCTCTCTGGATCCGGTTTGTTTGGTTGCGGCGCTTCAGAGTCCTCGTATCAACCATCTTCTTCTTTGCTCAAAAAGGAAACAATCACGATTGTCTTTGCTGGGTTTAAAGATGAGATGGAAAAGCATAGAGGAGAGGTAAATTCGTCTAAGGGGGATTTTCTAATGGTAACCTAAACTAAACAAACACTTAGCCGAAAAGGCTAACAACAAAACTGGGGAAAATAACTCCAATAAAAAGTTGACATGAACGCAATATAATGCTTTTAAGGGCAATATTTGCAGCTCACATCGCACACAACTGCAAGAAAAAGCAAATCGATCTATGCGACGCTAAAACTATTACAAGGTTTTAATCTGACGGCTTCCTAATCTTCACGATGATCTTTAATCTTGTCTTGGAACGAATTGGCTGCTTGCTTGATCCAATCTTCACCATAAACTCGAAGAATTTCGGGGCGACCTTCTCTTTGATTATGCGACACTCGCAACATCTATGAATATTGTAGAGATAAGAAGTCAAATTAATTTTTGAAAATAAATTTGTAGAGAAGACGAGGATTAAGAATCCTAAGAATAAGGTAAGAATAGAGAATCACTAAATATTCATTTGTTGATTTGATTTGGAAAATAGATTTTGAAATTGGCTAAAGCGACAACTCTAACTAGGGGTTCATCCTACAGTCGATATAGCTCTGATACCATCTCTGTCGAGACCCGAGTATGCAAATCCGGACTCCCTGTGTATTCTGCACTAGTCCTAGGATCATGCTAGTGCACACAGTTAAACATAGATGTCATCACAACCATATACACGATAAAATAAAGGAAAGCTCAAATATCAATAAATCTCGAAAGGTACGACCTTATGGTCAAGCTTACAATGGACTACCCGAAGGGCTTAACAAGAGTAGCAGCGGAAATCCAAAAAAATAAAACGTAGCAGCCAATCGACAAGCCCACAGGCTATCGAGTGGAGAACGAAGCCTAATCCGCGAAGTCGTCGAAATACTCTCCTTCTGGAACCTCCTGCTGGTGATACTCCTCTTCCTCAACTGAGCAACATTGGGCATAAAGCCGTGAGTACATTGGTACTCAGCAAGTCGTTTGTAACAAATAAATGCAATATAGTATGCAAGGCTTACCAAAGGATGGCTGAAAAGTTAATTTGCATAAATGACAGTTGAAATACAAATAATAGATTGAAGGCGAACTTTAAGTAAAACAATAATTAAGTAAATAATCAAAGGAATTGACATACCACTTGCGGACCTCCCATCCACAAGCTAAACTAACCACCTATGGATCTCCTATCCATAAGCTAAACCAACCACTTATGGACCTCCCATCCATAAGCTAAACCAACAGTGAACACATGTCCACTTCCATTCACAAGTTTTCAGAAATAACTACCCCTCGTGTGAAATCACCGAGCATTGTCTATGACCGAGGACGCGGCTATTCGAATAGTTTTACACTCTGCAGAGGTTGCACAACTGTACCCACATGATGTTATTAGCCTCGGCCTAAGGTAATCACAACAAGACCTTTACAAAGTTCAGTTACAACTTAATCCGCCCGCTAGGGTTTCGCATCACACCCCCCTTGCGCCATATGGAAATCAGCAACCATGTTCATCTCAATGGCAAGATTAAAGTTGGAGCCTCCCAAATTAGTCAGCTAGGTCCATCCCATACTAGACATGTAGTTTGCACGGTATAGCTCAGATCAATGGCACACAAAGTTAAGTCCTTAACATTACCCGGGCGAGACTACCTCATCCCTCGAAGTGCTCCAACACTTCCTCCCTTTACTGCACGATCACTCGCCCAAGTGCAAAACCAGTTTGTATAACCACCGCCGATGACGCACCAACGTCATGGCACAAATTTTAATATACGTGGCACCAACCATAGTTCCATATCTCATTAAGTCAAATTGATAAATCACATGAGATGATAACCCAATCGTAAACTTAAACAAGTGTAAGCAATTCTATCGTACCAACCCATGTGACAAATAATCTAGCATCACTAGTAAATTTCCCAACCTATGGTGACAATGGCATCATGGCATTCCAAAATATCAAGGAGGGATAAACTCAATTGGGACGATAACTACCAGTACAAGTGTTTGAATAAGAATAGCGATGCAATGTAATTTAAAACAAATTAATTAAATAATAGATTGCAAACTGGGTTCAACATGATCAAAGGACACGACTTGCCTTGGTTATGCTCAGTGAGGTACTCCTGGTCTTCGGGCGTCGATCCTGCTCCTCCAGAATCCGAATCTAATGAGAGAGAAAACGATTGAAACCAAAGAAACACATAAAATGATAAGCAAATGAACTCTAAAAATCACCAATCCAGAACCAAAAGCTAGAGCTAGATTTTAGATGAATTTAGAAAAAAGAACGGGGTCAATCGGAGCTAGGACGGAGGAGAACGGGCTCTCGAAAAATCTAATCTAAAGAAAATCCTAGAAATTCAAAAATGACACTGTGCTGTGAACCCGGTCTACGGAATTACCGGTCCACCGTGAACCCAGCACACGAAACAGTGTGCGGGGGGGAAGCGTTGACATGGCGGGGCGGTGCTGACGTGGCGCACGCATATGCTGCCACGTGGCACGGGGGTGACGTGGCTGCCACGTGGCTCGGGGCCGGGGTTTTGGCTAACGTGGCGCTGACGTGGCATGCCACGTCGAAGGCCACGTGGACTAGGGCTGACGTTGCAAGCCACGTGGCTAGGGCTGAGCTGGCGGGCTCGAGCGCGCGGCAGCGGCGCGGGATCGGATGGCCCGCGGACGTCCACGCGGCAGGATCTGAGCCATCGGCTCAGATCCGGATGGACGGCGGCGATGCGATGGCGCGGAGGCGGGAAGGCGAGGATGGCCGACGCGTGGCTCGGGCGCGCCGCGCGAAGCATCGCGTGCGGGCGGGGACGCGCGGGCGCGGGCGCGAGTGCGCGGGATGGACGGCGGGGATTACGCGATGCGGGGGTTGGGTCGGGCCGAGCGGGAAGAGGGGCGGATGGGTGACACATGGGCGGGGAGGGGATCGGGCGGCGGAGAACGGCTCAGAGAGTTTTTAATTCTTTTTCTTTTTCAGAAAATTCAAACAAAATACCAATAGCTCTAGAAAATAGCAAATAAATTCTAAAAATTCACCAAAAATTCCAGAAAATTCCTTGAGACCTGAAGAATCCAAGTAAAATATTTTTAACGTATGTTGATGTTTATTTTACTCAGATTAAATTATTTTAAAATTCTAAAATTCATTTAAAGCTTAATTTAATTCCAGAAAATTTCTTATGACACAAGGAACTCAATTAAAATATTTTCAGCTACTGTTGAGATTTGATTTAATCATATTAAATTATTTAAAATTTTGAAAATTCAATTAAGCTTGGTTTGAAATTCAGGGAAAATTCCAGAAATTTATTTTTAAATTCAAGGTTTTAAAAATCCCCAAAAATCAGGATGTTACATCTTCACTAGTGAGGGAAGGCATGGCAACATGTGAGCATGGTAAAAACAGGACCCTCACTACCTCATGCACCTTCATGCTAGGTTTCATGGGCTAGAATGGTCGACGGTGGTATAACATGACATATAGCATTATCGAAAATGAGGTAAAATTGAGCCAATCGTTTGGGAAGGATCTATGGGCAGCAAGAAGCCTAGCTGGGGGGTCGGTGAGGCTCAGGGAGAACCAGGATGACTTGGCAGCGTGGCGTCGAGCCGGCGCAAAATGAGCATGGCACCAGAGATACAGGGGCTTTGGTGGTCCAGGACGGTTGCACGGTAGCACTAAGGGTGCTCTGGTGATGCTTCAGTCACACAGAATTGGTCAGGGATGGCGTCGACTGGCCAATCCTTTCTCTGCCAGAGCTGAAGATGAAGACATGCTTCAGTGAGCTATGAGCCACTTGGGAGCAATTCTTTACAGTGGGAAGGGTGGTGGGGTAACCATGCTCAGGTACTTGTAGCTAGTGAGGTGACTTGGCGGAGTGGGAGGCGCATGGCGGTAGCAAGAAGTGGTGTGGGAGTCCATGGCGGCAGTGTGTGGAGGTGACGTAGAAGATGCACGGAGTTGTGTGGGGGCAATGGTGCTCAAGTACGATGCGGTGGTGCAGGACATGGGTGGCGTGGGTGTCTACATAGCACCTGGTGGTGGCACAAATGCGCGACAAGGACAAAAGGGAACAAGGGCCAGAGGGAAGAAAAAGGAATGCACATGTGAGACAAGGTGAGGTGCAACGTGCGTGGGTGCGTGTGGCCGCTGCTGAGCCCCAATAGCTGACGTGGGTGCGAGGCATGGAGCCAGTGTGGGTACATCGTAGGCATGATGCATGCTAGGCATCCCCCGGGAATGACTGGGTTGGCTCAGGTCATTCCAGGCTGGGCAAAAGGCCCAGTGGGCGAGTAAAATGAGCCATGGCCCAGAGGGGCTAAACCCAACTCACTTTCCTATTTTATTTTGATTTTTCCATGAATTTCATATTATAATTTCAATTTAAATATTTAGACCAAGGCGTGGTAGCATGATTTTAGGGTTGAATTCACACATGAATTTGGTTCATCTTGCTCCATAGGTCCTCTCAAATACCAATCTAGGGTTCTCAATTGGCAATTATTTCCTTTGAGGTCTTAAACTTTGAATTGGTATTTTACTCAAAATTTGATCATTCAATTAGCATTTAACCTTGGACTTAATTGCATTTAATTTGTAGTTTCCCCCTCTACTCTATATTATGATTCTTATGCTCATATTTTATTTTTGGACTTTGGCTCATGATTTGTTTTTAGTTTACTAATGCTTGTATTCAATTTTTTATCTTTTACCGCTAGCTTTGATTTAGCATGACTTCTACTGCAATATATTTGTTTTTAGTTTACTAATGCTTGTATTCAAATTTTTAACCTTTACTGCTGGCTTTGTTTTAGCATGACTTCTACAATTTCTCACGTCTTAGTTTCTGGATCATCTTCTCATATTCGCATCTGTATTTAAATTAAATTCTTATTATTTGCCTCATTTCTACTCAAATTGATTTCTTGAATTCCCATTTCTTGGCATCCTTAATCATAATAAATAAAAATCCAAGAAAATCCAATTGCAAATTTCAAATTTTACACATTTTCAGGGAATAAGCATTTTTGGGCTGTTGTAGCATGCTTCTTCCCAAAAAATAATGCACAATCATACTTGCACTCATGAATTGACTCATATCCAATTCCAACTTCACAAAGAAAGCTTTTATCTTCACTATAAGATTTTGGCAAACTATTGCTAGCTGGAAGTGCCATACTGAGCAATTGAAGTAATGATGTAAATGCAAAATTTGTGATTTGATTGTAAGATTGTATATGGACCAACTTATAAAGAAAAGACAATCTTGTGAAATTGTTGCAACACGGAGTGAGCAATGAAGGTCTTGGAGCTAGAGCTCTAGGAACTGGAGGAGGAGGTCTTGAGGACTCCTCTGCAGTGAACAATGAAAGTTACGAGTTGCAAGGCAAGTCATGAACCTTTGATCACGTTGAGTCTTAGTAGTTGGGTATATTCTATACGTGATTACTTTCATATGCTTACATGCAAATATTATTTGTTATCAATTACTTTCGATTAATCCTACTTAGTTATGCTCCTCAATTTAATATGTGTTTATATTGCCATCCTTCATAATTGTGGCAACATAGATTTGGCAACATAAATCTTCTATGTATTATGAGCTAGTCCCTAATAAGTAGCTAGCCCACACAATATAACATTAGTAAATATCACATCCATACATGCGTATAATAAAAGGGGTACTTAATATTACTTAGGCATACATAAATAGATCTTATGATCATTTTTACAAAATGAGCCGGTAGGCCAAATGAGATTGTCCACAATAAAGCAGCAGAAAGTAAATAAACTAAAAGGGGCCTCCATGTTCTGCCACTAAAAATCAATTGGGGCTAAACCTAGTTTTGGCTTTCATCTTCCATGCCATAACCAGAGGCATGGATGTATCCATACATCAGATCATCGATTCTGTCATTTAAAACTATATATTGGGCAACAATGAGTACAAAAGTACTCAACAAGTCCCTATAGCAGAATGCATTTATAGGGGCATACATCTACATGCAAGACTTAACCAAGGGAAGGTATTATGTTACTTTTAGCGTGAAGCCAATTTGCCAAATATCATACTATAACTAGTTTCAAACACATGACTTAGCCATTTTTAACTAAAACTAAAGTGGCTAGTTTAGTAAGTCAAGAGAACTAGTTCTCTTCACCATATTCATTTCCATATCAATCTATCATAATGATTTTCCATACTTACATCCATAACCATCATTATCTAGTAACCAATATTTTATGAAAACTACGTACGTGTGGCATTTGTGCACTTTGCCCATGTCTGGGGGTATAGCTATTCGAATAAATTTTTAACACTTTGTAAAGAATATACAGCTTTACCCATCAGATATGATTAAATCATAATATCAGCCACTACATGTTTCTATAGGCGTGCGACTGAGAAAATCATAACAAGGCTTTTACAATGCTTCCTCCCACTCTAGGATGAAATCTCTCAACACTGACGATAGTGACTATTCCCTTCCCAGGTTACGCCTCACTCCCAGAACGTTATGGGGCCCCATTCTTAGGAAGTCTATAGCCCTTCTCATCAAAGAAATCCATAAGGGCAATGATCATTATGGGCCACTTCCAACATAATGACAATAGAAATCCAGAAATCCACCTTCCAATCTAATGCGTAGGAGTCACACTGAAGCTAAGTAAATTAGTTGGCCAGGTCCATCTCATACGTACTAGACTTGTGATTGTATGATTGGGTATAGAAAAGAGCAGCACAAGATTCAGTTCTTAATTGACTTAGGCAAGACAAACCAACAAATCTAGATCTCATGTGTTATGACACTGGTCTCCATCCAACCACTCATACGATTCTCCACCAGTTTATTAAACATTTATCTATTTCAAGTGCTAACCCATGTTACCACTCCCATTATCATGTTTCATGTTTTAGTTGGCAATGTTTATGTTGTATTTCATTTCATCACTACAGCATTTCTAAGGACAAACATACTTGGTAAGATTCAATCACTGGTGGAGTTATTCCATTAAAAGTATCCTAAGGCTACATAGGAAAGATGCTTCAATAATCAAGGATGGGGAAATAATAGGTATCAAGTTTTTAGGGAAATAGGTATCAATTGTATGGTGTAGCTAGGCAATTAACATTTAACACATCATTTAAGTAAATAACAATAATAAGCATGAACTTGTGTTTGAAAGCAAAATATTTACATTTGAAAACTAGGTTCAACATGATCAATTATAAGAACTTGCCTTAGTAAATATGACTAGTGTAGGATCTTGCTCGTCAACGATGGGAGCGTTTGAAGCGTCAAAGTCTATACACATGCAAGTATCCACATTCAACACAACTTCAATTCAAATTCAAATGAAAATTTGAATTAACTACAAAAATTATGGTTTTGGTCTTGTTCAGGTTTTGAATTTAAATGAATATAGAAACAAAAATCACTGGATTTGGATTTGAAATGAGGGAGTTATGTCCCTTCAAAGTTTGATGCAAGTTGAAATTCTAGAAATTCAGAAATTTCTGATAGGTAGGTCGGTTGGGAGTTTCTTTTCTTTTTTAATTATTTTTCTTAAGAAAAAGATGTAGTGGCTCATAGGTGGGGTCCAGCTGGTTTTAATTTCTTTTTTAACTAATTTTATTTGGCAAATAGGAGAGACTGATAGGTGGGGTCATGGTCCACATGAAACTCGGTCCATGCAACGGTCTACCAGAATTAGGACCCATGTATCAGAGATAGTGGTTCATGGATTGTGTTTAAATGGTGGTTTGAAGGGTGTGAGGACCACATGTCAATGGCTTAGAATCTAAATCAGTAGTTAATTAGAATTTCTAACCTGCTCAGTCCCATATGTCATACTAACACTAATCACCTAAATAACATTAACTAATTTACTGATTAGACTAACAAACTATCGTGTGGGCCCACTGGTTAGTGAGACAGATAGGGAAAGTAGAGAGGCTCACGGCAAAGCTCCTTGACATGCTTGTTAGCCATGAGGGATGGGTCGGTGTGCTCAGTTAAGGTGCAAAATGGGTTGCACACACTAGTATCTAGCTATTGGAGGTGGAAGCTCTTGGCACGGTGCGCTGCAGTGGGAGCTAATTGTCAGTGAGCAGCGGTTCTAGGCGGCGAGATGATGCCAATGGTGCAAGGGCCATGCTAAGGGTGAAACCAAGTGCGCAAAGGGTATAGGGGGCTCCCTAAAGTGTTTTGTGCATAGCTCAGGGACCTAGGGTCATCAGACAGGATCGGTAGTGGGCAAGGTAGCGGCTCCATGGGCAGCAATGGTGAACTTCCTAATTTTTGACCTAGCTTCTCAAATTAATGGTGGGTTCATGCTCCATGAGCTAGGGCAAAGCTAAAGGAGTCATGCTCAGTGGGTTTTGCATGGTGGCAGGCAACGATAAGGAAAGGTCAAGTGAGATTGGGGTATTATGGCCAATTATAAGGTCCAATGTTTAGCCTATTAGTTCTTTTTTGAGCTGAATTGCAAGGGGGTGAAAGGGCTTACCGGGAGACAGAGTAGAGAGGGAGATCGATAGCAGCAACGGACGAGTGGGTGTTCTAGGTCAGCGATGGCATTCCGGCCACTTTGGGGCATGGGAAGGCAATTCAAAGGGCACAATAGCACAAGGAGGTCAAGGCAAACACTAAGGACATGATGTCCAAGGTCGAAGCACACCAGAGCGAAGGGGGATGGACGATGAGGTCGGCGGCGGTGCTATGCACGGCGGTGAGGTCAACGACTTTAGCTTTCCTAAAGGCAAACAAGCACAGATAGGTGAGCGAGCACGAGGAAGAAAGATGACACAAACACAAAGTGCACGATGGCGTCGTTAGAGACTCACCAAACAGTGAGGAATCAAATAGTGAAGCTTGTGGCCAAACTTGGGGAAGAAGGCCAAATTCTTCCTTTCCATGGGCGAAGGGGACACGAGAGCTTGGGGGGATAGGGAGTGAGTTAGGGAGAAGGTTTTGACGCTCGAGGGTTCAGCATAAATAGGTGTTTTGCACTTTCAACCAAACAATTTCACGGTTTATCTCAAATTCAATTACCTTAACCCAAAAATTTCAATTTTTATCTCAAAACTTAGAAGTGTCAACTAAAAATGAAAACTCTGATTGGTTTCAAACCATCTCCTTGAGAAATCATACTTGTCAACACAAAATTTGAAGATGTATGAAAGATGTTACCCTGTCCACATCCAAAATCAAAGGATGTTACAATCTCATCTACCTTAATGGAAGCATTAGATTGTATGGTTCAGGCATTCTACCAAAGTTAGCAAGTCTATTCTTGGAAAGAAAAAAGGGAATACCAAGAAGATTGTATCGGTCTTATTCCATAAATATGAGCTTCCAAGCAAAGAAGTAACCCTTTGAGAACATTATAGTCCACAAGTTGTGTTGGCCCAGCGATGGATCAAAAATGCACGCACTCAGTGATCGTAACACACGAACACCTTTAACCAACTCAAGACACACAAGAGTTTTGGCACCGCGTGATGCGTGCAGCTTTTTGATTTTCTCTTCTTATTTATACTACTCAATACAACAAATCGGTTACAAATCTTTGATGGTCCGTTACCACTAGTAAATACTGGCTTTAACACAAAAAAATGCAGCTACTAATGCTTCTGTTTCATGTAGCCATTACTCCACTAACTCATTTACTCAACTATTACTCGGACCCAAAGTGACGACTTACGACCACCATGCCTTGACCACAACTACTTGACCATGCCTACTTCAACACAGTGTCTTTGACCATGGCTCTTCGACTATGGCTGCTACCCGACTTATGAGTACTTCGACCACGGCTTCTCGACCATGGTATCTTCGACCACGATTACTCGACCACGACTTCTCAACCATGTCTTGTCGACCACTTCACCAACCATGGCTTGTTGACCATAGCACTCCAACCGCATCTATGATCACAGCTTCCCTTCGATCGCTTCACCGACCGCGGCTTGTCGACCATGACTCATCAACCACTTTTACGACCACACAGGTCTCTGAGCACCGACCGGTCCACTGTAGCTTTGACTACTGTTCTTATGACCATTGTGGCTATGACCACTATGGCTACGACCATTGTGGCTACGACCACTGTAGCTACGACCATTGCGTAGTTTGACTTACAACTGCAACTACTAAGTACTGTACACACGAGTACTCAACTCTGGAGTCTCTGACTGCTCTTTGACTCCGGACGACCATCGACTACATAGCACTCGACACACGAGTACCTACTCAGGAACACCCAGTACTCGACACCGAGTACAACATGGTACTCGAGCACCGACCACACAGTACTCGAACACCAACTACCTAGTACTCGACACATGAGTACTTAACACATGACTTCCTAGTACTTGACACATGAATACTCAACACACGACTACCTAGTACTCGATACACGAGTACTTGACACACGACTACCTAGTACTCGACACATGACTACCTAGTACTCGACACACGAGTACTCAACACATGACTACGTAGTACTCGACTTTGGAGTCTTCGACTACACAATACTCGACACAAGAGTACTCTGTTCACGACTACCCAGTACTCAACACACGACTATCTAGTACTCGACACACGAGTACTGGACTTCAGAGTCTCTGACTGCTCTTTGACTCTGAGATCTTCGATTACACAGTACTCAACACATGAGTACTTGACAAACGACTGTGTAATACTCAACACATGAGCACTCGACACAGACCACATGATATGAGTCAAGATTAGTTCCAACAATTTGATTGAAGGCGTGGCCCCTTATGTTCTTATTTTGCTAACGAGACTAACCACAAAACTACAGTAGTGAGGGCATTCCTACTTTGTTATTTTTAAATGTACTTTTGGATGGATGACGAACCAAGAGAAGGGCCCTCTTGCCTGCAGTGTCCAGCTATGTACATGCGATTTAATTAAAGAATTAGTCAAACTAGTAGTGACATTGGGCAATCTATGAAATTGGAAAGGTGTCTAGAAGTTTCAACATGGGAATTGTAGATCGAACGCTTGCATTGTGAATGGAAAACTCAATTGTATGCCCTATTGAACATTGTCTGTGTTACCATCCCTGATAGAGTTTTGGAATAGAGGAAGCACAATATAATTCGCAGTGTTACAACAATATGAGTTTGGAAGTAATTGTCGGACCCTGGATTTGCAACCCAAATCCTCTATGATTCCACTGCACTATTCTCTTGGCCTCATCATAGATACATTATGTGGAAGCTTAGTTAATACAGTAATAACTTATTCATGGGCCGTGTAGGCTGAAAACAAAGAATGCAGCAGCAAAAACTTCACACAGGTGGAACCCTCAGGACTTGCCTATAGGCAGCTGACTGGGTTTCATGTTCTAGTTCTTGGCCTCATCGATTTCCAACTCTGCTAACTCCTTTAGTACCCAACAGTGCTTGTCCATCTTGCCTTATTGACTGGATGATGATAATTAAGAGTGAGTCAAGCGTACCCAACAAGCTACCACATAGAATGCAATAGTAATACATGCAAGGCTATGAAAAGGAAGGCTTGAGGTTTTTTGAGTTGCTAAAAGTTTTATTTTGAAAGTACAATAAATAGAAAAACTCCTGAGACTTAGCAGTTTTAACTAAATTAGATTTTCTAAAATTGATATGAGAATGCAATATTAATTGTAGCGCAGATTACATCCACCTTTTACAGTACACAATTACCTCCACCAATTGCTAGTTTCCACCTCTGGAGTACGTCTCTACAGGAAAAATTAAAGTTAAAGTACTTCTCTCTGATAGATTTTTATCCCACCCACAAAGGTTTTCGAAATAGAACTAAATTGAGGAAGTTCCCATGTCCGCCTTTGACTGTGGGCATGACTATTCGAATAGTTTATACTCTGCATAGTTTGTACATCTTTAACTACAAGAAACAATCAACCCGATAGGCCTATGTGATTCCTTGGTCACGTAGATTGAGATATTATCATGAGACCTTTACAATACCTTGCCCCTAGCATCTCACCCCTATGGGCTGCTCCCACATGCGTGGGTCCCATAGGTTATGTAGGATGTTCCACTATAGCAACCAGCGTAGTCCAAACTCCCCTTTCCGCAACGCCACCCTATTTAGCAAACATCACCCTCCACTTAGTGTCCCATTCAGGCCAGACCTTCATTGTCCTCCTACAAGTTCGCTCCTTTCCCCTACTTGTGAGATAACTTCGGGGGTCTAATAAATTACTCAGCCAAGCCTACACTTTGTCAGCTTGTGGTTGTACTATTTTATATGAGGAGGCTATCACAAAATTAAGTCCTTAGTTCATCCGGGCAATGCATGCCACAAACTACTAATCCTCATGCTACATTCACACCAACCTTTCTTACCATCCACCCAAACAGGTATAGCAGGTTTTAAGGGGTTTTTAGAAGCATAAACCGAGTTGCCATGAATTATCAGTCACATACATCATGTGGTTGTCCCAAAATAAGTTTTCTTGATTGATGAATAATGTTCAGGGCAATTTAATGCCGTGGACTTGACCAGACTAGTGTGGTATTAAATATGACTTATATCTAGTAAAGTTATTATCAATATCTAGGGTGACAAGGGTCAGGCATTTCAAGTATCAAGGAATGGCATAACAATAATATTACTACATCATCAAGTAGGTATGTAGCTACCTTAAGTTTTAACATACATTTACATAATAAATTAAGCATACAATTTGATAATTTAAAGGAAATATAATTTTGCACAAAATGTTGGATCAATATGATCAAAGTGATGACTTGCCTTGCCTTAACTCAAGACATGCTCAATCAGTCAGTAGGCTTGAATCTTTGGGTCTTTGTCTTTTACTCGAATCTTGATTCCGTTTGAATTTGTCACTTTGTCGAGTTTTCAGATTATAATATGCAGCAAATGAACAAAAGACCAAATAAATCCAAATAACTTCAAAATTTTAATTAGATTTAATTGTGCTTGATTGAGTTTGGCTAGGATTGAGGATTTGAGAAAGGATCTAGTGAGTGTGAAGTAAGTACTGCTAAAAGAATTAGACACAAGAAGAGATGGTTGAGCAACTTTACCATGATGGAAAAATTAGGACAAGCAAGGATCAAAGGTAAAGGAATACCCACCGGAATATTCTCCTTTAGAAAATAATGTGGCCAGACATAGCCGATTGGGGAATGCCAAGGCTTGATCTTTTACATGATAATTTTCTTTTTATTGATTTATATTTATCAAGAAAGTTCCATGAGTTAAGCAGGACTTATGGATAGATGGGAGAGATTATTCCGGGATGCTGGGATATTATTTAATTGGTTGAATTAATTGTATAATTTGAGATACAATAATAACTAAGATCTGCAACTGCTAGATCAATTAAACCATTAATTTAAAATGATTTAATTAAGAAATGGGATGACTAGCAGCCCACATTTTATTGGATGAGAAGTTTAAGCCAAACTCTCTTTTGGGATTGCACTGATTTATTGGCGTACTAAATATTCTCAAGAATCTTTGCTAAATATTACATCCTGAGATAAGGTGGGATGACTATTAATTAGGTTGGATTCATCTTTGCATAAGAGAAGTTGTTATTTTACGCATTTTTGGCAAGATTTAGGTTTAAGATAATTATTGGTGGGTCACAATTAATTCTAAGAACCATTTGATTAGTAATAGGATCTGAGATAAGAATTATTTATGCATTAGAAGGTTTTAAACAATTATAAGGTGATCCTTGATTTAAACCTTGGCATTTTACAGGTAATTATTGGAGACATCTCTAACAATTATTTTAAGCACTAATTAGAAGGGAGGCAACATGATTTTAGAGATGAGCAATTTATGGCTTATTGTTTTATGTGGCCGAAACATACCAAATTTGAATTGCATTGATACGATTAGATTTGGAGATACCGGTATGAGAATTTGTATTTGGATCACTCGTGTTTTGCTAGGGTTTCAAATTAGTATTCGCGTCTTCTAGGGTAGGATTTGAGAGTATTTGAAGTTATCTAAGAAAAGTTCTAAATCCCGATTTATGATAACATGCATTTTAATTTCTTACATTGATTATTCTTAAAATAATTAACTTGCCATTTGAAAAATAGTCATATGCGATAAGTTAAGTTTTTAATTGCAAGAGCCTCCATTAAAATTCTTCAATTAACTTCTCATTTTTCCTCCTTATTTATAAATTATATGTTTATTACATCGCTCCTTTGAGAAATTTTAAATATAATTTTCAAGATTTAGAAGTGAAGTGAAATAATGCAAAGGCACACATGAGCTAGAGGCCATCTTTTTGTCAGCCCCACCCGTCAGGAGAGAGGGAGAGAATAGAGAAGAGAAGGGGAGCAATCGGGCAGAGCTGGCCGAAAACAGGGGAGGGGCATGGCGCGCGGTGGGCGACGGTGTCGCCGGCGAGGTACGGCCGGGGAGGCACCTAAGGTGGCCAAAACGGAACCCCAGGAGGCCAAGGGAGCAAGAGGCGGTGGTGGCATGGCTCCCGATGGAGCGAAGGTGGCTCGAGGGCAGCTCTCAACGGCCGGAGTGAGGAGGCCTAGGGGCGGCAGCGGTCGGAGAGGAGGGAGAGAAAAATAGGATGTGCATGAGTATGAGTAGGCCATGAGAAACTCACTGGTGGTGGTGGCTTGGACGGAGGGGAGCCAAGGCGTGCTGGCGACAGAGGCCAAGGGCGGCGGCGGGTGGCTTCTGATGGCAGCGAGCTCGGGTGGCCAGGAGGCTCGACCGTCGGTTGGAATAGCTCTAGGGTGCCATGGTGGAGTTCCCACAACAAGGAATTGGAGGAGGGAGGTCAGCCGAGGAGGATATGGCGGTAGTGGAGGCGACTTTGGTCGGAGTGGAGGCGGCTTTAGTCGGAGGCGAGGAATAATGGTCATGCGGCGGATTCCGGCAATGAAACTTCAATTAACTAAGGGGGAAGGTAGAGGGTGTTTGGGGGCATGCCGTGACACGGGCGGTTCGTCACGAGGCTCACTGGAGAGGCAGGACGGCGTGGAGTGGCGACAGCTAGCGTGAGTGCAGGGGCGGCTCGGCCGTGCTAGGTTTGAGGGAGGATGGGCCAAGGGGATCTGGGGCTCTTATAGCCGTGTGGCGCAAGAGGACCAGTGGACACAATGAAGACGTGCGGTGGCCGTAGGCCAGGCAGGGCTAGTGGAGAGGGGCGGCTAGCTCGGCGGGGTGGCGTGCTGCGCCTGGCACGGCATTGAAGCTAGGGCGAGGCTGGTGGTAGGGGAGGGTTGGTAGGCGTATGGGCTCGGATGTGACAGAGAAACCAGGGGCAAAACCGGAGTAGCTTAGCACGGTCGTGCGGAGCAGCAGGCGTACGGCGCACGAGCTGGGCCTGCTGGCCATGAGTGGCAGGGGCAGAGGGGGGAGAGGTCGGCTGGGCTGGGGAGGAAGAGCCAGGGGCACAAGAGGATGTGAGGATTTTCTGGAATTTAAATTCATATGTTAAATTTTGTAATTAGGTTTTGAAGTTGAAATATTGGTTCAAATTCGGGATTGAAAATTTGAATTTCAAGATTTTGTCGAATTCCGAGAGATAACTTTTGAATCCTTATAATTTGAATTTTTGAATATGAAAATTTGATGGAAAAGATTTTAATATTAGCTTTTGGTTTCGATTTTGATTATTGGTTTTGGGATTCCAACTTCCAGTTTTAAAATTTTAAATTTTTAGCTTAGCAAAAGAGATTTCGAAATTTCTTTTCAATTTGATTTTCGCAGTCTTGGTTCTTAATTCAAGATTTTGATTTTTCTTATTTGAATTTGGCTGCAAGAATTTAATTCAAGAACTCAAATAAACGCAAATTTTTGAAATACACAGAAAAACAAAGGAAAGATTTTATTAATTTTCGTAATTATACTAGTTCTCATTTTGAGATGTTGCAGTAACGCACTCCAAACGCATGTATCCTGGAGGGTAAGAGTACTGACCTCCCAGCTAACATACATAGTAAAACATCATTGTAATATTACGAGCTTTTATTTTACAGAACTACGATATTACGGAATACTTCGCCGCACTAACTGCATTTCATCCTCCTTCTGGAGCCATTGTACAATTGAGCCCTGTAGCCTGTCAGGTGCGTGTGCAACCCACAGATTGAGGAAGTTTGTGGCCATCTGTATCCATCTCTCTTGCTTTTGGTCCTGGCGTCGCTGGATTACTGAACTCCTACTCCCAGCCTCTCTAATCTGCTTCGGCAGCATTTTCATCAAGCCTGTCTTCTCAACCTGAAGATATGCAGTGCCATGTTTTGACTTCCAGAGCATCTGATATGCCGTTGCTTTAGCCTTTTGGTAAAGGTAATCTATTGCCTTTGGCAGCATGACTTCGTCAAGTTGTTCTAGGCTAATATTTGTGTGCATGCTACTCTGCTCTTCGCCTTCGATTACCTCGATCGCAGAACTCTCAACAGCAGGCATCAAGTCTTCTGAGGAGCCATGCGGTGAGAAGCTGAGTCCAAGTTTAAGATGTGGCAATTCTTTTAAACAACTCATTTCTCCTTGGAGGATTGTACTCCTCTGCATGTTGTACTTTGACAGTGGGATGTGGCATTGCAAGGACACTTCAATAAGTGGTTCTAGAGAAAATTCTGATAGTTGCAGTGTGCTTGCCTTACTGCTGCTACAAGACTTGGACTCATGTTGCTTGCAGCAGTGTGGGTTTGGGCGAAACCACTGACTCAAAGTGCTATGGATATTGTTCCAGTGTTCTTTGTCACTATTGCCAACATATGGCACCCAGGTGAAGTCCTGTGTTGGCAGCTGCGCGAGTTGTTTCTGAACAGCTTCAGCCGCGGACTTGAAGTGAGGGGTGAGCAACTTTAAGCACTTGATGGTGATTCCAACTATGTCCGTGCTTTCCGAAAGCCGTAGAATCAAATCTAGATAAAAATTTTTATCTGGCGCCTCGTCGTCTTCGTAAACGAAGAAAAGCTTGGCCTCCAGCCCACGCTCTTCGAAGCTAATGGGGCGGACCCAGAATAGATTGCATTGGCTTCCCCGGACAATTCTATACCGTAGTTCTTTGCCGGCTAGAAGGTGCCCAATGAGAGGATCGAAGAACATG
The DNA here is from genome assembly GCA_036346265.1 of Melocanna baccifera. Classification (NCBI taxonomy): domain Eukaryota; kingdom Viridiplantae; phylum Streptophyta; class Magnoliopsida; order Poales; family Poaceae; genus Melocanna; species Melocanna baccifera. The sequence goes on from JAYEVJ010000240.1 coordinate 98,689, forward strand.
TACTGCCGCGGCGTACCGCCGAGCTCCACGAACCTCAGGAACTCACCGGCACCTTCTGCGAACCGCTCGAACCTTCGAACGGCCAAGCTACTCGAGTTGCTTTTGTTATCGCATCCCAAGAATGAGGAGACGAATGACTTGGTGGCATGAGCCAGCCGTCTAGGGAAGGAGGAGTTCCTTACCTCCAGGTCCTTCTCATCGTCTTCCGCAACACGCTGCTTGTACTTGTGCAGCGTCTCCTCACACTCTTCAGCTGCACGCTTCAGCTTCTTGCGCCAACGTAGCAGCGACGCGTCGTTGATCTGCCACTTGTCGGATGTATCAAGAACAGCCTCTAGCTTGATGTGCGACATCTCCAATCTCTCCATGTTCTCCTCGTCTGATTTGCATCCGTGCTTGTGCTCAATCAAACCGGTTACAATTTGACTCGCTATCTCCTCGGCAAGCGCAGAGGCGACCGTCTCCGCCATATATAAGGATTCAATCACTTGTGGGATTCCTGCAGAGGAGAAAGTAATTTATATATACAGAGCACTTGGTTTTCCTATAAACACCCTCTCGCAATACTATTGGTGTATGAGCATGAGGTTATGGGTTCAATGAGTGTACGACAAATCTCACCGCGTAATCGCTGATTTTGATAGGCAAGATGGGAGATGATTTCAGCGGGGTAAATGAGGGCTCTAGAGAAGCTGTAGTAATGGGTTGGTAAAATCTACCTTTTGGAAGATCATAAGCCTAGACTGAGCGAAGCTGTAGTAAGAACGTACCAGCGGTTGAATTTCATGAAAGTTGTGGAGAGAAGTAGAACGTAGAGGAAGGGGATGGAGATAGTGATGCCCAAGAAATAGCGAGGAAACTTCCGAGTCAATGACAAATGACAGGGCCTGTCCGGCGAGACTTTGCTATGGCTTTTGCTTCCACCTGCTGCTACAGTGTCTAATTTTTAAGTTATACATTTTTAAGATGAGATCTATAAATAAATTATAGTACAAATTATACCAAGTTCAGCTATACCGGCTAAAATCGTATGTGACTATTTTTCTTTACATATTGTCTCTCACGAACAGTCTAGAATTAAAAATTTTTAACCAAAAACTATAGCCATAGTTAAAAAAAACTCATCAGCTAAATCATACAGATTACTGGACTGGAACTGCTGTCAATTCAGTCAGAAAAAAGTAGTACATTTTTTGATAAAGAATAGTGAGAACTGTCAATGAATAAATTCTTCACTTTCTTTTTTCTTTTGACTGATTCGTTTTTGTCAAAACGAAATTATTTGAGCTGAACTACAACCTCTAAATTCCCATACTAAACGCCACCTAGGTAGCGAAATCAATGGATACGGTTTGGCTCACTATCTCCTCGGCAAGCGCAGAGCCGACCATCTCCGCCATAAATAAGGATTCAACTACTTGTGGGATTTCTGCAGAGGACAGAGCACTAGGTTTTTCTTATAAACATCCTCTCGTAAGACCGTGTATACGACTATACGAGCACTTGGAATCCTGCAGAGGAGAAAGTATGACTATTGAGTGTACGACAAGTTTCACCCTTTGGTAGAATCTTTCTTCTGGAAGATCATAAGCGAAGACTTGGCGAAAAGACAGGAGAGAAAAGAGAAAAGAAAGATAAACAAAAGGCAATCATGGCTCTTGAGTTTCGATCTTTCGTCCATAAAGTGGCTAAGCTTGTATTTAGTTCAAAGAAATAAGTCAAGAATTACACCGTCACGGCTACGCTGAAGAAAGAAAATCAAAAGCAAATTTCGTGGAGAACTGCTGTTAAGATGTGACACACGGATACTCATCTCTGAAAAAAATCAAATGACGTGGGAAACGGGATAAAATTTGAGGAACAACTGGACTTCAGTACTTGACTATAGGTGGAAAATACTGGAACTAAATGAAAAAAAATAGTTTTTCTGATTTGCAGATTAGGCAAAAGAGAAACCTTCAGCGGCATATAAGAAATATAGTGTAAAGTTTCAAAGATAGATGGAAAACCAAAGACCGTACGATGTGCATATTCGGTTCCTTTATATAGCCATGTTGTCATACGGTTAATAATAATCGATCGACAATAGAACTGTTACAGATGTACGGTAGTTTAATCAGAATCTATCTCTATCTACAACCGTATGCAATAAGGATACTAACACCTTGATACTTTGACATATAAAAATGAATGTCCATAAACAAATGAATATAGAAAGAAGAAAGAAAGGAGCTATGTAGATCTTGATCTTGGCTTTAGTAAACTATCCAATCTGTCGGTTTTGTAGAGCATTGGTTTTTTTTGTCACTCTTGGTTTAGATTGGCATATGCTGTACGTGCCAGCTTTGTTTAACTACTTAGTGTACTCACTGAACTTGAGATTTGTTAGGCTGCATTCCACTGATGTTATCAAACTACGGGGGTGTTCAGAATGATATTGGCTTATAACTTTTTTTACTATAGTTGACTTATTTTTTACTGTACCTGAGTTGATTTATTTAGTATAATTAAATTTAAAAAAATTAAAAATAGAAAAAAACATGTTAGCCCTTCACGAATAATACAAAAGAACATGAGAAAAAAGAAATAACAAAAAAAACCTAAAATAAAAAATAATCAAAAAAACAAAAAACTGAACAGTAAAAAAAAGCTCGTCGCAGACGCTGAATGCTCAGCTGAGCGGGACAATAGTGTAGTTCCTAGAACACTGGCTCAGCCAACCTGTGGGTGTCTTGTTCTATTTATTGCTCGGGGAACAGAACAAGTTTCAAATTTTAAGAAATTTTTATCTTTAGAACAAGTCTAAGCTCGGTACCAAAAATACCACAAAAGCCCGCTTCCAACTAGTCTGAGTTGGGTATATTCTATATGGGATTACTTTCATATCCTTACTTGCAAATGTTATTTGTTATCAGTTACTTTCAATTAATCATGCTTAGTTATGCTCCTCAATTTAATATTTGTTTATATTGCCATCCTTGATAATTGCTCCATCCTAACATCTTTTGTAGCCATTAAGATTAGAATATCAGTCTTTCGACTGGTTTAGTATTGAATGGAATCAAATACTATAATAATTAATATTGCCTTGTCTGCCCTCACGAGTTGATAGGTCGGGGTTTGTTCCGAGTGCTCAAGTGTTGTTGCAGTGTGGATAATTAAGTTGGATCAGTTGCCTAGAGTGGATATTTTGGAAGTTATTGGCCCTGGTGCAAACGTGCAATATGGTTGCCCCAATGACAATGGTATATGGTGATTCATGCCATGGGAGTTGGTGGTTTCCGTTCAACCAGTGGCAGATGTGAAGTGTAGTGCTAAGGAAAAGGCATAATTATCACCCAACCATAGGATCACTCTATCAGACCTAACTTGACTATTGTATTTGTTTTATTGGGTGCCCTAGGGTAGGTTTACTATTGGTGATTTTTCTACAGACCAACCTATGCTAGAGTATGACTCCTGGGAACAAGCAGGTAACAAGCAGACTAGCTACCTGTACCTAGGCCTAGTCGGGATCGAAGTTGAGAGGGGGACCTTTCTCTGTATTGGGGTGACTTCGATGTTGTGAATCTGTTGTGAGTTTATTATCCTGACTCTAGCTAAGTTGTGGTATCCTACGGGTAAAGCTGGGTACTTGCTGTAGAGGGAAAATAGAACAATTCGATTGTGCCATACTCATAGTAAATGGAGTTGTCCCAATGGATGATTCCCAAACAGATGCATGAAACTAGTGAGCCATTGGTTATTTTGCATCAGCGAGCTAGTTGGAGGTGTGGTTGTGCGCTAGTATGATCTTTGTTGGGAAGAAGCTGAGAATCCCCTAATGAACTTTTATTAAAACTGCTTTGGTTTAACTTAAATGCTTTACAATGAAACTTTATAGGGTGCTTTACCAGTCAGAATAGGTTTTGTTAAGCTCACATTGGTAAACTATCCTTAAATCCTTGCATTGTATTATGAAAGTTATTGTCATAGCTTATTAAGTACTTTGTACTTATTCTTGCATATTTTTGTTCAAACCACGAGTATTATGAAGAAGCAGCAACTGCAGATGAAGACTACTTCATCATAGATAATTTCACATTTTAGGTCATGCATATACTCAAGTGTAGCCTATGGAGTATTGATCGGAGCTATCGAGTGGCCTGTACTCAGAGCATCTGAGCGGTTTTGCGTCTTTGAGTTCTCTATGTTTTGACTCGTAACCTAAGTAAAATTTTCCAATGGGCCCTTCTAATACTGCTTCCAACTGCTAAGTCATAATTTTGTATTGAGTTGTGTTGTGTATCAACTCTCTATACATACAACCGAATCTTGGACAGTCGTATGGGTGCCGCAGCTCCTCAGGTCAGCATGGAGAGGTCTCCACAAGGTGTAAGTGACCCATCTAAGAAAGGACACACATGAGGCTCTAATGTGACGATGGTCCGATCTTCCGAGAGGTACTGATAAGTCGATTACGGAGAACTCGACGTTGATGATTCAAAGGCTCCGACCAAAACAGATCGATCCCCTCGTAATCACTACACCACTGCTCCGATGGTTATCAACCGTGCCGAACGCGGTTGACCTCGCCGAGAAGGCTATCTTCTGCAAGCGAATCGAGAACACAAGCAAGAGAGTAAAAGATGCAATCTGAATTTGTATTGCGAATAAAGATTAAGTTCACAAGTTGGAGTTCCTCAACCGAACGTGCGGTGAGACTACTAAGCAGAATAAACTCTTCAGAAAAACCCAAGGAAAACTAAAGGGGTGCGATCTCCTTAAATAGGGGTGGGGGAGGCCGCACTCAACTAACAAAAGGGGGTGCGGTACTATTTATAGGTACTGTTCATGTGAACAGTACCGGCATAAATAGTACCGGCCCAAATAGTCTAAGTGTGATTACAAGGTCCAAAGTCCACTTTGACTCGGACTGAAAAAAGTGATACGACTTATTTTGCAGTTTCTGATTGGCTCAGGTGGAATTTCGAGATAAGACCAGATTCATCTGAAAGTAGACTCCAATATCTTTCCAACGAGTACTCACGAGCCCCAAGAAACCTTCTGGATCAAAAGTTATGGCCGTTTGAAGTAGGTGCTGTCAAACAGACCGAATCTGAGTCGAACTCGCGAATATGAGTTGGATTGCGCTTGATGGTTCCACTTCTACACTTGAGCTCGTGTGGTTCTTCTCCATGGTTCCTAAGAACAAGAAAATCACAATTCTTAGGGAGTATCGAATTCTCAGCGGAAATATCATTGACTCCTAAAAACGAGTTTACCTGATAGTTGAGTTGACGAGCACGTGCCCGAGTAATTGGACCTTACCCATCATTCATGGAAGCAGTAAGAGGAGTGAGTTGACGAGCACGTGCCCGAGTAATTGGACCTTACCCATCATTCATGAAAGCAGTAAGAGGAGTGTTCATATCAGTAGAAGTGATGTCCTCACCATCCTCCCTTCTTGAATTGGAGTCGTCCTCGACTCAAGCTCATCTTACATATCATCCAACCCTCGGTCCAAAAGTTCTTGAACTTGTCGTTGAATTTCCTTAATCTCCTTCGGATTGGTTCTATACACCGCATGGTTTGGCAAAGTCGCTCCTGAAATTATGTCAATTTGGTGTTCAATCCCTCTAATAGATGACAGTCCCGGGGGTAGTTCAGTTGGAAACACATCCTCATATTTCTGCAAAAGGTTAGTGACAGCAGACGGCAAAGAGCTAGACACATCATTAAGTGAAAATAAAGCGTCTTTGCATATCAAAGCATAGCATAGCATATCATTGTCGACAATTGCAGCAAGATCAGATTTGGTTGCAAGCATGGCACACCTCTTTAATTTAATTTCCGCAGTCCTAGAACTAGGTGTCAACTTCTCTTTCTTAGGTGGAAAAATGTTCTTCACTACTTACTGATTTTCAGATTCATGCTCATGTTCTTTCCTCTCATTTGCAGCTATCTCTTTATCACATTGCACAATTTTAGCAGGTGTCAAAGGTAGTAAAACTATTTTCTTTTCTTTGTGCATTAGAGAGTACTTGTTACTTCTACCATGATGAGTTGCATCGGTATCAAATTCCCATGGACGGCCTAATAAAAGTGAGCAAACTTGCATATGCACTACGTTGAAATCACCTACATCATGATAGGAACCAATGAAAAAATGCACTCTCGTAGATTGTGTTACCTTCACCTTACCACTGTTGTTGAACCACTGAATGTGGTATGGATGAGGGTGTGCACGTGTGGTCAAGCCAAGCTTCTTGACCAAATCTAAACTCACCAAGTTATTACAACTCCCACCATCAATTATGACACGAACACGGCATTCCTTGACGATGAGGAACATCTGAAACAAATTATGGTGCTGTAGCTTCTCCGCTTGCTCCCTTTGAGTTCTCAACACTCGTTGCACAAGTATGGTTCTATAATTCTCCGTAGCAGCGGTACCTAAAATTTCCTCCTCTTCGCTATGTTCCTCTAGATCATCATCATCGTTACCTGCAAGGTTAGCTACAAGAGCATATTCATCCTCAACATCACTAGCACTTACATATCTACCGTCTTCTATCGTAATGTACGCTCGCTGACTTGGGTAATTTTCCATGACGTGTCCCATCTGTAACATCCTGTTTTTCTGAGATTTTTAAAGCCTGGAATTTAAAAATGAATTTTCTGGAATTTTCTGAATTTAATTGAAGCTTCAAATGAATTTTTAAAGTTTTCAATGAATTAATACGAATAAAATAAACATTAACATAAGCTGGAAATATTTTATTTGTGTTCTTGTGTCTCGTGGTATTTTCTCGTATTTTTGGTGAATTTTTGGGATTTATTTGCTATTTTCTAGAGCTTTTAGAAGTTTATTTGAATTTCGGAAAAAGAAAAGAAAAGAATTAAACCTCACCGCCCGATCTCCTCTCTCCGCCACGCGTCGCCCATCCGCGCCCGCGCGCGCGCGTACCCTTCCCGCAGCACCACCGCCTCGCCGCTCGATCCGCTCGCGCCACGCTGCGCAAGATCCGCAGCTGACGCTGGCGGCAGCCAGCACACCGCGCCCGCCGCGCCCTCGGCCGCCCGATCACGCGCCGCGTGATCTCCGCCGTCCGTCCTCGCGCCGCGCAAACCCTAACCCTAACCCGCGCGTTGCCGCGCGTCGGATGCGCCCGCGGCAAAGCACCAGCAGCGTCCTCCGGCCGCTCGATGCCGTCGGATCACGCTACGTGGCGAATCCGAGCCCGTCAAACCGCGCCGCGTCGCGCTGCCCAGAATCGATCGGGTTGTCTCGGTTCGCGTGATAAATACCGCATTCATCCCTCGGTTCGCGTGCGCCGCGACGAACTCGTCGCCGCCGCCGCCGCTTCGTCCTCGCGCCCGCTGCCGCCGAATCCGCTCCGCCGTTGCGCCGCGCCGCCCGTGCGCCTCTCCGCGCTCGCCCCGTCGCCGCCGCGAAGATCTCGCCGGTGAGCTATCGCCGCTTTCTCTCGCCGCCGCCCGCGCCGCCGCCCGTCGCCGAACCCGCATCTCACCCCGCCGGCCCTCGAGCCGAGCGCACCGCGCCTCCCGCGCACCCGCCTCGCCACGCGCGCGCGCTACAAGATTCCGCGACGCCGCGCGCCGTGGCGTGCCACGCGTCACCGATCGGCCGCCGCCCCCTCCCGATCGCGCCATCGCGCGTTGTTCTAGATCCGACGGACGACCGATGCGCCCACGCGGCCGCACTCGGCCGCCGGATTCCGCCGTCGCCGCCGCGCCGAACCGCCACGCCGCCCTAGCCGACGTGGCGAGCCACGCCGCACACCCGCCACGTGGTAGCCACGTGTCCCGCCACGTCGGTGCCACGTCGGCAAATACCCGAGCCAGTGCCACGTGGCGACCGCGTTAGCATGTGCCACGTGGCATTTGCGCGCGCCACGCCACGCCCCCGCCGCGTCAAGACCTCTCTCCCCGTGCACTCGTTCCGTGCGCGGGTTCACCGTGGACCGGTATTCGTGGACCGGGTTCACAAAGATAGTGTAATTTCCGAATTTCCTGAATTAATTTTAGAATTAATTTTCCGAGCCCGTTCTCCTCCGTCCTAGCTCCGTTTGACCCGTTCTTTTTCTAAATTCATCTAAAATCGAGCTCTAGCTGTTGGTTCTGGTTTTATGAATTTTGGAGTTCATTTGCTTATCATTTTATGTGTTTCTTTGTTTTGGTCGCTTTCTCTCGTTAGATTCGATTCCGAGGAGCGGGTTTGCGTCGAGAAGACCAGAGTACCCCGCTGAGCATAACGAAGGCAAGTCGTGTCCCTTGATCATGTTGAACCCAATTTTGCAAACTATTATTTAATTATTTTGTTTTAAATTACATTGCATTGCTATTTTTATTCAAACATTTGCACAGGTAGTTATCGTCTCAATTGAAATTATACCTCCTTGATACTTTGGAATACCATGATGCCATTGTCACCATAGGTTGGGAAATTTATTAGTGATGCTAGTTTATTTGTCACATGGGTTGGTACGATTAGATTGCTTAGCCGGTTTATATTTACGATTGATCTCATCACACATGTTAAATTATTAATTTGACTTAATGACATATGGAACTGTGGTTGGTGCCACGTGTATTAAAATTTGTGCCACGTCATTGGTGTGGCGTTGGCTTGGTTATACAAATTGGTTTTGCACTCGGGCGAGTGATCGTGCAGTAAAGGGAGAAGTACAGTTGTACTTTAGGGGATGTGGTAGTCTCGCCCGGGTAATGTTAAGGACTTAACTTTGTGCACCATTGATCTGAGCTTAATCGTGCGAACCACATGTCTATTATGGGATGGACCTGGCTGATTAATTTGTAATATTTCAATTCAATTCTGTCATTGTGATGGACATGGTTGCTGATTTCCATGTGGCGCAAGGGGGGGTGTGATGCGAAACCATAGCGGGCAGGATTGTGTTGAGGTAGAGCATTGTAAAGGCCTTGTTGTGATTTCCTTAGACCTAGGCTAATCACAGCGTGTGGGTACAGTTGTGCAATCTCTGCAGAGTGTAAAACTATTCGAATAGCCGTGTCCTTGGTCATGGACAGTGCTCGGGGATTTCACACGAGGGTTAGTGTTTCATTTATAACTTGGTGGTTTATGTTGGTAGTGGACAGGTAGTCCACTGTTGGCTTAACTTGTGGATTGGTGTTCACAAGTGGTTCATGTTTATTCCTTTGATTATCTATTATTACTGTTTTCAGTTAACTTTCGCTTTCAAGTTATTTAATATATTTTATCGATAAATGCCTTTATGCAAATTAACCTTTCAGCTCTCCTTTGGTAAGCCTTGCATATTATATTGCATTTATTGTTACAAACGACTTGCTGAGTACCAATGTAGTCACGGCTTTACGCCTATGTTGCTCAGTTGAGGGAGAGGAGTACTATCAGCAGGAGGTGCCAGAAGGAGAGTACTACGACGACTTCACGGATTAGGCTTCGTTCTCCACTCGATAGCCTGTGGCTTGTCGATTGGTCGCTACGCTTTATTTTGGATTTCCGCTGCTATTTTGTTAAGCCCTTCCAGTTAGAGGTATTGTAAGCTTGGCCATAAGGTCGTACCTTTGATATTTTATCGATATTCTAGTTTTCCTTTATTATTATCGTGTGTATGACTGTGATGACATCTATGTTTGACTATGTGCACTAGCGTGATCCTGAACTTGTGCAGTTTACACAGAGAGACCGAATTTGCATATTCGGGTCTCGACAGAGATGGTATCAGAGCCATATCGACTGTAGGACGAAGCCCTAGTTAGATTGGTCGTAACCCAAAAACCTATTTTCTAAATTAAACCAACTAAACTTGATATTTAGTAATACCTCTATATTCTTACCTCATTCTTAAGGATTCTTGTCTCTCGCTCCAACTCTTGCAAAATTTATTTTCCTAAAGTTATAAACTGATCTTTTCTTTATAAATGCATTAGATGTCCCAAGCTTCTTACAGCCGACAGAGGATGGAGGTCACTTCTACGCTGCTGCATGGAGCCTCGGATTTAAGAGATCGCCCGTCTACCTCACCAAGGATGAGGGCATAAGGGTCAACGATCGGAGCATCTCCGGACTATACTTCACCACCCGAGTCGGCAGCGGTGCTACACCACGCTTCAAGAATGCCGTGCGGTGGAGAGATGTCGGACAAGGAGTTGCGCACAAAGCCATTCGTCGCCTTTGCAAGCTATACAAGATTAACATGGCGGACTCGTCCGGAAGTTCAAGGAGTAAGCACGGAGCCACCCCGAGACTACGAGCGATGCAGGAGGAGCCCGACCGCAGCCGCCAAGACCTCTACCGTCGCCTACACCGCCGAGCCCTGAGGAGAGACGTCGATCACGGGGATCATCACGCCTACCTCGATCGATTCCTCCAGCCCCATCGAGAGCGAACACGATCCGCAACTCGTGGGTTGTCTACTGGCGATTCGAGGACGATAGCGATGTACCCTATTTGTCAGACCGAGTGGGAGCCTTCAGAGTAGATAGTGCGAGTAGACACGTTGGATTTTATTTGCAGTTGAGTGTGATGTGAGCTGCAAATATTGCCTTAAAAGTATTATATTGCGATCATGTCAAATCTTTTAATGGAGTTTATTTTTGTTCAGTTTCTTTGTTAGCCTTTTGGCTAAGTGTTTGTTTAGGTTAGGTCTCCATTAAGCAAAACCCCTTAGACGATTTACCTCTTATCTATGCTTTTTCTCTCATCTTTTACCTTGGTCATCGTGATTGTTTTCTTTCAGAGCAAGATGGTTGATACCAGAACTCCTCCACCGCAATCAAAGTAACCAGACCAGAGAGCAATGCTGCGCAGCAGCGATTGCCACCTACCTTGGATCCCGCCTCGCCGCTTTTGATGGCCTGCACTCGGATGATGCGACCATGATGCGGTAGATGCGACTATGATGCAAATGACAAAGACCAGAGCTAGTACCACCACCGTAACCTCGTCGGCAAGTCCGGCGCAGAGTTCATGAGGACGAGACCGCTGTTTTCTCCAGATTCGCGAGCCTTTGGAGGCCGACGATTGGGTCCGTTCGATTGAGAAGAAATCGAACTTGGCTCGATGCACCGGCAGAGAGAAGGTTTTGTATGCAAGACATCACCTGAGGGACCAGCAGCAGAGTGGTGGGAGAACTACTGTGCCGCCCATGAGAACCAGAGCAACATCACTTGGAAGGAGTTCGCCAAGGCCTTCCATACTGCCCATGTCCTGGATGGAGTGGTAGAGATGAAGAAAGATGAGTTTCGGGAGTTCCAGCAGAGGAACCTGTCAGTGAGTGAATATCTCAATAAATTCACTCAGTTGGCTCGCTACGCGCCAGAGGATGTAGCGTCAGATGCAGCTCGCCAGAAGAGGTTCAAGAAAGGCTTGAACCCAGCTTTGAAGGTGCAAGTCGTAGGTAACGACTATGCCAGTTTTCAGCAGTTGGTGGACAAGGCCATTCTCATCGAGGAGAGTCGCCGCGAGCTCGAGGAGTCTCGCAAGAGGAGGTTGATCCAGCAGGGATCACAGTCACACCAGTCCCAGAGGCCTCGTTTTGGTTCCTACCATCTGCACGAGTGCTACAAAGAAAGCAAAGAATAAAGAAGATCTTCAAAGAACGGCCCGATGCTTGTGTTGCCTGATATTAATAAGGATTTTGAGATATTTTGCGATGCATCTCGTAAAGGTTTGGGTTGTGTCTTGATGCAAAATAAGAGAGTGGTAGCCTATGCCTCACGCCAGTTGAGACCGCATGAGGAGAACTACCCTACCCATGATTTAGAGTTGGCAGCCGTAGTGCATGCTTTAAAGATTTGGCGTCATTATCTGATGGGTAACAGATGTGAGGTTTACACGGATCAAAAGAGTCTGAAATACATCTTTACCCAGTCCGAGCTTAACCTCAGGCAGAGGAGGTGGTTAGAGCTGATAAAGGATTATAATGTGGGTATACATTATCATCCTAGAAAAGCTAATGTTGTTGCAGATGCCTTGAGCAGAAAGGTATACTGCAATTCAGTGATGGTTCGAGAGAGTCACCACTTTGCACGAGGAATTTGTGCTTAGCCTTGAGTTGGTTGAGCTAGGATTTTTGGCACTATGGAGATGCAAACCTATTTTGATGGTCGATTCGCGTGCTCGGTCGGATGATGAGGCATTTCAGCAGATCGTAAAGAACTTGAGTGAAGGTAAAGAGTCGATTTTGGTGGATGACCAGTGGAACCTTGTGGTTCAAGCGGCGTTTGTGTGTGCCCAACAAGCAAGAACTAAAGGATGTGTTGTTAAAAGAGGCTCATGAGTCGTGTATTCGATTCATCCAGCAGTACCAAGATGTACCAGACATTAAGGATAAGTATTGGTGGCCAAGCATGAAGCGTGAGATCGCCGAGTATGTAGCCCTTTGTGATGTTTGTCGAGAGTAAAGGCGAGCACGAGAGACTGCGGGTTTGCTACTGACCATTGAAAGTTCCCGAGTGGAAGTGGGAAGAAATTGGTATGGACTTTATAGTCGGTTTGCCTAAGACCAAAGAGGGCTATGATTCGATTTGGGTCATTGTGGATCGATTGACCAAGGTTGCTCATTTTATTCCGCTTAAGACAACCTCTGGTGGTACAGATTGGCAGAGCTATATATGTCCAGATTGTCACTTGCATGGTGTGCCCAAGAAGATTGTGTCGATCGTGGATCGCATTCACCTCTCGGTTTTGGGGTAGTTTCCATAAGGCTATGGGGACTCACCGAATTTCAAGATGACATATCACCCCACACGGATGGTGAGACAGAGCGAGTTAATCAGTTACGGAGGACATGTTGAGAGCTTGTGTGTTTGATCATGGGTCTAAGTGGGACTGATTGTTTACCTTTTGCGAGTTCTCATACAATAGCGATTATCGTGCCGGTTTGCGAGATGTCACCGTTTGAGGCATTGTATGGCAGAAATGCGGACCCCTCTCAATTGGAAAGAGACGGAAAAGGTCGAGTTTTTGGCCCGCATCGCTTGAAAGAAGCCGAGGATAAGGTCCGCTTGATACAGAAAGGTTGAAAACGCACAGCCGCATCGAAAAGTTATGCGATACCGACGTCGAGCCGAGTTTTGAGCCGATGATTTTGTGTATCTTAGGATCACACCATTCAAAGGTGTGAAGAGGTTTCACTAAAAGGGAAGCTTGCACCGAGATATGTTGGTCCGCTCAGATTTCAAACGCAGGGAGAGGTTGCTTATCGCTTGGAGCTACTGCGCCCTTGATGGGGTACATGACGCCTTTCATGTGTCCCACCAAGAAGTGCTGCGCGTACTGCAGGAGGTTGTGCGATTGAGGCCGTTGACTGCGAAGGATCGCATCGTACAAAGAGCACCAGTCAAAATCTTGGAAGTGTCGAGCGAGTCACCGGAATAAAGTGGTCCGTTTTTGCAAAGTCGGTGGAGCAACCATTCCGAGGAGGAAGCCACACAGGAGCGCGAGGAGGATCTCAGAGCGAGTTCGAACCTATTCTCTTAGTTGGCGGATCTCGGGCCGAGATCTCGTTTAAGGTAAGGTTTGTAACATCCTGTTTTCCGAGATTTTAAAGCTGGAATTTAAAAATGAATTTTTTGGAATTTTCTGAATTTAATTGAAGCTTCAAATAAATTTTTAAAGTTTTAAATGAATTAATATGAATACAATAAACATTAACATAAGTGGAAATATTTTATTTGTGTTCTTTGTGTCTCAGGTATTTTCTGGTATTTTTGGTGAATTTTGGGATTTATTTGCTATTTTCTAGAGCTTTTAGAAGTTTATTTGAATTTCGGAAAAAGAAAAGAAAAGAATTAAACCTCACCGCCCGATCTCCCTCTCCGCCACGCTGTCGCCATCCCGCGCCCGCCGCCACCGCTGCACCCTTTCCGCGCACTACCGCCCGCGCCGATCCGCCGCGCCACGCGTCGCGCATCCGTCTTGGCAGCGCGGCACCAACAACGCCCGCACCGCCAGCGCCCCGTCGCGCCCTCGGCGCCCGATCACGCGCGCCGCGCGATCTCCGCCGTCCGCCTCACGCCATGCCGCAAAACCTAACCTAAACCCGCGCGTCGCGCGCTGCGTCGGATGCGCCACGCGCAGAAGCACAGCACAGCGTCCTCCCGGCCCGCTCGATGCCGTCTGGATCATGCTCGTGGCGAATCCGAGCCGTCGAAACCCGCGCGCGCGTCGCGCTGCCGTCGCCACGAACTCGTCGCCGCCCCGCTCGTCCTCGCGCCGCGTCGTCGCCGGAGCCGCTCCGCCATCGCGCTGCCGCCGCCGTGCGCCCCTCCGTGCGCCCGTCCCGTCGCCGTCGCGAAGACTCGCCGGTGAGCCATCGCCGCCTCTCTCGCCGTCGCCGCGTCGCGCCCGATCGTCGAACCTCGCATCCCGCCCGTCCCTCGGTCCCGAGCCGGACCGCGCCTCGCCGCGCACCCAGGCCGCGCCGCCTGGCGACACTGGCGCGGCGTGCGCCACCCGCGTCGCCGATCCGCTCCCGCGCCGGCCACGCGCCGCCATCTCTCCTGCTCCGCCCACGCCAGCGCGCGCGTCGCGACGCCTCGCGCGTCGTCGCGTGCCGCAACGTCACCGATCGGCCGCCGCCCGCCTCCGATGCGCCATCCGCGCGTTGCCCCGAGATCCGTCGGACGACCGAGATCGCCCACGCGGCCGCACCTCGGCCGTCGGATTCGCCGTTGCCGCCGCGCCAACCGCCTATTATCAGCCCTAGCCGGCGTGGCGAGCCACGCGACACACCCGCCACGTGGCAGCCACGTGTCCCGCCACGCGGCTGCCACGTCGGCAAATACCGAGCCAGTGCCACGTGGCAGCCACGTCAGCTGCCACGTTAGCATGTGCCACGTGGCAGCATTTGCGCGCGCCACGTCAGCCGCCCCGCCGCGTCAGCACCCTCTCTCCCCCGTGCACTTTTCCGTGCGCCGGGTTCACCGTAGACCATGTATTCGTGGACCGGGTTCACAGCATAGTGTAATTTCCAAATTTTTCGAATTAATTTTAGAATTAATTTTCCGGGAGCCCGTTCTCCTCCATCCTAGCTCCGTTTGACCCTGTTCTTTTTTCTAAATTCATCTAAAATCGAGCTCTAGCTTTTGGTTCTTGTTTTGTGAATTTTGGAGTTCATTTGCTTATCATTTTATGTGTTTCTTTGTTTTCGGTCGTTTTCTCTCTCGTTAGATTCGGATTCCGGTGGAGCAGGTTTCGCGCCAGAAGACCAGGAGTACCCCGCTGAGCATAACGAAGGCAAGTCGTGTCTCTTGATCATGTTGAACCCAATTTTGCAAACTATTATTTAATTATTTTGTTTTAAATTACATTGCATTGCTATTTTTATTCAAACATTTGCACAGGTAGTTATCGTCCCAATTGAAATTATACATCCTTGATACTTTGGAATACCATGATGCCATTGTCACCATAGGTTGGGAAATTTATTAGTGATGCTAGTTTATTTGTCACATGGGTTGGTACGATTAGATTGCTTAGCCGGTTTATATTTACGATTGATCTCATCACACATGTTAAATTATTAATTTGACTTAATGACATATGGAACTGTGGTTGGTGCCACGTGTATTAAAATTTGTGCCACGTCATTGGTGTGGCGTTGGCTTGGTTATACAAATTGGTTTTGCACTCGGCGAGTGATCGTGCAAGAAAGGGGGAAATACGGTTGTACTTTAGGGATGTGGTAGTCTCGCCGGGTAATGTTAAGGACTTAACTTTGTGCACCATTGATCTGAGCTTAATCGTGCGAACCACATGTCTATTATGGGATGGACCTGGCTGATTAATTTGTAATATTTCAATTCAATTCTGCCATTGTGATGGACATGGTTGGTGATTTCCATGTGGCGCAAGGGGGTGTGATCACGAAACCTAGCGGGCAGGATTGTGTTGAGGTAGAGCATTGTAAAGGCTTTGTTGTGATTTCCTTAGGCCTAGGCTAATCACAGCGTGTGGGTACAGTTGTGCAACCTCTGCAGAGTGTAAAACTATTCGAATAGCCGCGTCCTCGGTCATGGACAGTGCTCAGGGATTTCACACGAGGGTTAGTGTTTCATTTATAACTTGGTGGTTTATGTTGGTAGTGGACAGGTAGTCCACTGTTGGCTTAACTTGTGGATTGGTGTTCACAAGTAGCTCATGTTTATTCCTTTGATTATCTATTATTACTGTTTTCAGTTAACTTTCGCTTTCAAGTTATTTAATATATTTTATCGATAAATGCCTTTATGCAAATTAACCTTTCAGCCCTCCTTTGGTAAGCCTTGCATATTATATTGCATTTATTGTTACAAACGACTTGCTGAGTACCAATGTACTCACGGCTTTATGCCTATGTTGCTCGATTGAGGAGAGGAGTACTATCGGCAGGAGGTTCCGTATGAGAGTACTACGGCGACTTCACGGATTAGCCCGTTCTCCACTCGATAGCTTTGTGGCTTGTCGATTGGTCGCTACGCTTTATTTTGGATTTCCGCTGCTATTTTGTTAAGCCCTTCCGGCTAGAGATATTGTAAGCTTGGCTATAAGGTCGTACCTTTGATATTTTATCGATATTCTAGTTTTCTTTTATTATTATCGTGTGTATGACTGTGATGACATCTATGTTTGACTGTGTGCACTAGCGTGATCCTGGACTAGTGCAGTTTACACAGAGAGACCGAATTTGCATATTCGGGTCTCGACACCATCCCTTTACAACAGTGGCATATAATCCCCGTCGTACGAACAGTGGAAGCAAGTAATGAAGAGCTCTGCGCTGGTATCTGCACACTAGTGGATTTGCTCGCCTCGAGTGTGCGTGACGTTGGTGGCGGTGCTGCTGAACGCGCCCTACTCACGGAGGGGGCAGCAGACCGGAAAGCAGGAGGTGGGGGTGGGGCTGACTTGGTTTGCCCCGGTGTCGACCTCGATGCAGAAGTACTTCCATAGTTACTCCTATTCCATTGTTGTCTTCCCTGCAATTCTTTTTCTGCCAAACAAGCAAGCTGGAACAATCTATTAATATCATTATACTCCTTGTAATCAATTATATCCTGAATTTCACGCCTTAAGCCCCCATAAAAATGAGTCATCTTATCCTCCTCATCCTCTACAACATTACAACGCAGCATGCCTATTTGTAGTTCTTGATAATATCTCTCGACAGATTTATTATCTTGGTCTAAGCGGTGCAATTTCTTACGCATATCATGTTTAAAAGCAGGAGGAATAAATTTATCACGCATAACTACCTTCAATCTATCCCATATGTCAAGTGCTCAACTGGAATTAACTATTTGACTCCATCAAAGGATAGCAAAATCTTTAAATTTACTAGTAGCTTGTCTGACTCTGTGCACTTCAGAAACTAGATGGGCATTAAATTTTTGTTCAACTGTCATAAACACCCGCAAAAGATGGTATGGTAATTTTAACTTTACCAAATGGGTCATCATTAACACGTGCATTATGGTGCTGAAAATCATTACCTCCCATTCCGTGACGGTTGCGTTGTAGGCGGTGTCGTAGACGTGCATCTTGAGCATCACGATTTAGCCTCTCACTATCATCTCCCACCTCAAGATCTTGGGCTGCATCATGTTCATACTCGCGTCCGTTGTTTGGTGGCCGATTCACCATTCTCTCAAGGCTTGTAGTGAGTGCTGCAATACTCTCATTAATGGAGCGCTGCAATATATCCGTTGTAGCTTAAACCTTCCTATCGATGTCCTCATTAATGGTAGTGCGTTGTTCATCTAAGAGCGTCATGAGCTCTCCCTTTGCAACACACTCTTGCGCATCAGACGACTCACCTACCATGGTTAGTAGAAAACAGAAGACAACACAAAAGGAATTATCTCTATCAACTATTAGGTGATGGAAGGTGGAATCACATACTCTTAAGCATCTTACCACACTCTTACAAGTGTTCTTACCAATGCAGCAGGTGGTATAGCCGGTGGCTGGTTCATGATACTATGTCGAGCGTGGATACGATTGCAAGAGGGGACCTGTCCTGATCAAGAGTAGGTGGAGCTTGGAAGGCACAATATGGTAGCAAAAGGATCAGCAATAATCAGTTTAGTAAATACAAGTTGAAAGATTTCTCAAAGTACTCGTCAAATGTTGTTGATCCTAGCCTAATCACAACTAGTTAATCAAAGCTCTATGCAAGGAAGTGTATGTACGCACACGCAATGATCAATATAACTTGATGTAAGCAAAGGAGAACCTCACAACAAGTACTAGGAGAGATGCTATCCCACTACTCAAACTTCTTTCTAAGGGCATAAGATTATTCGCGCGTTGTAGAGCACAAAACAACGATATTGGTAAAACGCAAACAGCCCTCTAGATTGAGCAGATATAACAGCTAGTCTCAAGCGATGCAAAGATAGAGTTTTATATAGCTTATATATACTCATTTGAAAGGTTTCGATGAGATCTACAACTTTCTCAACTGGAGAAACCCCAAATTCCGAAGGGAAGAATGAATAAATCACCAAAAACAGAAAACCGAAATATTGCGACGTGATTTCAGGGATAAAGATGGCCAATTTTGGGGGTCCTGGTGGACGACTAGTGCCAGCCAGTCATTTTTATTGGATGTGTGCCATCGTTTTCTTTCCAACAAGTACAAGAACGTCGAATTCCGACTCCGTATGCAAAAGTTATGCCCGTTTTACTGAAGAGGGGGTCGGAAACAAACTCGAATTCGATTCGATCTCAATTCAAACTACTATAACTTTTGATCCCGAGGCCGAAATTGCTCAAATGTTTTTCTGGAGGCTTATGGAGGGATCAAGAAGAACTCCACCAAATTTCACTAGATTTGGAAAAGGTTTGATAACTTTACAAATTTCGGACATAAGGGCACTCTTTTTTTTAAACCCTGAAATCAAACTCTCTCTTTTCTTTTCTTTCTTTTTTTAAACCCGAAAAATCAAACTCTCTCTTTTCTTTTCTTTTTTTTTTGTCGCTGAGGATAGCAATGCCTGGGGTGCTCACGGCAAGGGTTGGCGACGGATGGTGGGCGGCGGATGGGGGCAGAGGATGAAGGGCAGCGGGGGGGCCAGCGGATGGAAGGCTGCGGCAAGGAAGGTGATTGTGGCAAGGAACAAGAACACACAACGACGAAGCTATGCAAAGGAACACGAGATGCAACTAGACAATGACGTACTAGGCTCTGACTAAACTAGCAATCAGCAACTTGAACACGACAATGTAACCAAAAATTCAACGAGCAATACTGAAAAGAAAAATTGCAATGGCACAAGGGGTGTTGGGACAGCGGAAGAATAATACGAACAAATATTTTTTTGGGCAAATTTTCTGGAGTTCTTAGGACGATATGATGAACATAAACTAATCTAAAAGGGACGAATTACCTCACGGGCAACCGTTGCTCTGATGCCACCTAATGTGACGATGGCCCGATCTTTCGACAGGTACTGATAAGTCGATTCTGGAGAACACAACGTTGATGATCCAAAGGCTTCGACCAAAACAGATCGATCCCCTCGCAATCACTAAACCACTGCTCCGATGATTATCAACCGTGCCGAACACGATTGACCTCGCCACGAAGGCTATCTCCTGCTAGCGAATCGAGAACACAAGCAAAAGAGTAGAAGATGCAATCTAAAATTGTATCATGAATATAGATTAAGTTCACAAATTGGGATTCCTCAACCGGACGTGCGGTGAGACTGCTAAGTAGAATAATCTCTTAAGAAAAACCCAAGCAAAACTAAAGGGGTGCGACCTCCTTAAATAGGGCAGGGGGAAGCTGCACTTATCTAACAAAAGGGGGTGTGATACTATTCATGGGTACTGTTCACGTGAACAGTACGGCCACGGTACTGTTCATGTGAATAGTATCAGCCCGTGAATAGTATCAACCCAAATAGTCTAAGTGTTGATATAAGGCTCTCGGCCCAAAAGGTGTCACAGCACCGTGGATAATAAATCTAAATTCATCAATTCGATGAAGTAGACTTGATGAATGCAGCCAAATTGGTGGAAATAGATGAATTAGGTGAAGTCCTTAATGTGTTCCTCTTGCTGTGAGTTGGCTCCTCCCCTCCATGATTCCTAATAACAAGAAAATCATAAGTCTTAGGAAGTATCGAATTCTCAGCGAAAATTTTATTGACTCCTAAAAATGAGTTTACCTGATAGTTGAGTTGACAAGCACGTGCCCGAGTAATTGGACCTTGCCCACCATTCAAGGAAGCAGTAAGAGGAGTGTTCATATCAGTAGAAGTGATGTCCTCATCATAGCCAGTGTGGCCCTTGCCCTTACTGGGTCGAGGTCCACGCCAAGCAGCACAGTCTTGGTGGGGGTCAGCTTTTGAGAGGAGCTTGGTCCTTGTCTCCCCGTCAGGCATCAACTTAGGGATCCACTTGCTGTAGGAAGGGGTTTGGAACCCCAACTCGACCCACACGACTTCTAGAGTAATGGAGTGCATGTATGGATTTCTTGCTTGGATGTCTTGGTTTATCTTCCTTGAAATAGGAGGTCACTGCACACGTGATGACCCCTTGAGGACCAGGCAGCTTTATGCACAGATAGGCATGGTGTGGCAGCGCCCCAAAGCTATTGAGGGCAGTGCTACCCAAGATTACAATGTACTAGTATAGGTTTCTCTCACTTCGAGTGCCTGTCCCAACCCCAAACCCCATGATTAGCTTGATCTTTCCAAGGGCTGGGACTGGTGTGCTGCCAAAACTAAGGAGCAGAACACCAGGTGCCAACAAGAGTGATCGCGAGACCCCGAGCCTACCGATCACAGAGATGAACATGATGTCCACAAAGCTTCCCCCGTCTACGAACACATGCCTTACTTCTCACCCGATGTTGGAGGCTGAGATTACTAGAGTGTGGGAGGCTAACTCCAACCACGTCTCTAGGACCGAATGTGATGGGTGTATTGACCCACTGTGGGAGCTCGATCGGGGGTTGTGCTGATGTGGTGTACTTGGTAGGCGTAGGCACAACGTTGCCACTTCGATGCGAAGGCGTGTAACAACTGGAGGAAGACAGAGAACAAATAACACCCCAAGACTATTTGGATAGTTTTCTTGAACTATAGTGATAAATGACCTCATCATTTGCATTGGAAATCTCAATGGAGAAATTCCATTGGCAATCCAGCAAAACAGTAATTCTAGGATTTTCTTCATTGATCAAATGTACAATACCTTGGTCAATTTGAGAAACTGAATAGAAAGATATTAGTGATTAGTGGCCACTCTTTTTGCAAGGCAACCAGAGGAAAGAAAAAGCTTCTGGAGTGGGTAAATAAGAGAAAAAATCTCACCGTTCAGAATTTTTTTTTTATCATTGAGAAAATGGTGAATCCATCCCACCTCCAATCCCCAATCCAACGCCTCAGTCTTCCCAGCGCTCGTAGGGTTTGCGACGGCTTCTAAGGTTTGCGACGGCCACCACCTCCCTCCACAAACACCGCCTCCCCCTGGCCCTCGGCGACACCGTCTCCCTCCCCATCCCGTCGCGCCCCTCTGGCCCTTGGTGTTTGCAGGTAATCCACTTATCTTGGTTAGGCAACAATCATGTTCTTTGCAATCTGCCATTTACAATCATGTCCCTTTCCTAACTACTGAGGTGGTGTATGAGCTAATTAAGCATTTCAATTTTATCTCTAAATGGAAATATACAAATGAATTATAGAAATAAAATCGCGAAAACTTATCCAGTCCCATTACCTCCATTTCCTTGAATTCGGCCACACAAACTCCAACAACAATGATGGACAAAGGAAAATCAAATGCCTTTATGATTGCATCAGTAGTCTCTTGAAAATCAATTACTACGCCATCCGGGACAAAGGATTGATAGCTAAGATGGAAAACATGGTGCAATTTTTGTTTAAAAGATGGGTTCAAAGGTATACATACTGTTACTATTGACAGAATAACGTACTTTTGTTGATTGTTGGTAAGGGATTGGCTTGCATTTGCTGTGGCAGCGCTAATTACTGGACCAAAGAGTGTAGGACCAGCCAATGATACATCATGAAGTGCAGTGAAATAAGCTGACAAAATTCCTTGTTACCCAACACGGCTTACCGGTTGCGAGGCCGCCTCGTGTAAAAACTTCACCCAAAGAGAGTCCAGAACACTTAATTTCTTTCTTCTCAGTACATACCGACACCAACAGGGATGTGGCAACATGGTCATCAGAAGATTGTTAACGTTGTTAGTTAGATGATGCATGCAACAAAATTTTACTGTCGAATTATGATTGCTAGTACTTCAATTCTGCTCTGTTAATGCTGTCACAAATGGATTTAAAATGCTCAGAGTTGCTTTCAGTTAATTTTCTATTGATGTTTTAACACACAGTGACAGATCCAGGATTTTTATTCTCTCAGTATGCTCAGAAGGATGTTGATACCGAAACCAAAAGGATGAATCATTTTGCAAGAGGCCTGCAGCCAAGCATATAACGTTATATTAAGGCTACCAACTTCCCAGATTTACGAACTCAAGCTCTCTGGATAGAAAAAGAAATGTCTGGGCATGCGAGGATTCGTAAAAATAACAAACCCTTGACTCGAGATGAAACAAAGTGTTTTCATTGCAAACAGAAAAGGACATTACCGTTCCGAATGCCCAATGAAGTCCCTACCCAAGGAAGAGGCCAGAATACAAGCAAAAGCGTAAGTATCAACATCACTTCAACCACCAAAGGAAAAGGGCACCGCTTTTAAGAAAGCTAGGATAGAAATGAATAAACATTAAAGGATGACATGAAGTTATCACACATCTCCAGTGTGGGATGTAACAACCCAAAATTTTATTCTCCTTTTTATGTGATTTATTAGAATTTCATTGGATTTTCTTGATTTTATTACAAGTCTTGGTATGAGAAAATTTAATTTTTCTATTTTATAAAGGTCAAAATAAGTGTATTTTATTTTTCCTAAATCATTTATGTATTTATAAAATTTTTTAGGATTTTCTAGAAATTAAAAACTCATATTTTAAAAGTTAAATTGTGTTATACAAGAAAAAGAAATGATATTATAAGTTGGAAATATTTTTATTAAGTCTAGAATGGTTCCAGAAGATCCTCTAAATTTTCTAGAATTTTTAAAACTTTTAAAAAGAAATTAATCCCAAAACTCCCCTCAGGTGACACGTGTTGAAAATTGGGACATCTCACCCCGCCGGATCTAATCTCAGCCGCCCATCCCCACTTACCACTCCACCTGCCTCCCATTTCTCTCACGGTGACACTTGTCACCCCTGGATTAAATCCCCGCCCACCGGTCTAATCCGAGCCGTCCACTCTCACTTAACCCCTTCACCCGAGATCTAGAGACTAGGTTCAATCCTCCCTCACCCAAGTTAATCTCCATCGTTCTTGGCCACTTACCGTTTTGCTCCAGACGCAACGGTCCCGATCTCTCTCCTTTGCCACTTGTCAAGCATCCAACCGCCACCTTCTCCTCCTCCCCCTTTTTTCTCTCGCCGACAGTGGGGCCCGCTAGCCAGGTCATCTTCCCCACCCTTCTCTTCTTCCCCGAAACACCGCTGCCGCCATTACCGCCCCACCAAGCTCCGTGATTTTCGCCTCCCGCCCGTTACTCCTTGCCATTAACGGCCCTTAAGTGCCCCCTCATCACGCGCTATCAATTCCTGCCGTTTCTCGTTGGATTAAAACCCAAATTCCGCCGATTAAGTGCCATTAACAACCGCACTAACCATGGCGAGCCGTTACCCCCACTGGAACCGCCCTCTGTCTATAACAACCCGTCCCCGAGCCTCCTCACCACACGCCGCCCCCTCCTCACTCTTCAATTCGGGTTCTTGTACCTCAGACCACCTCGTATTCCATTCTCCGTCGCCGACCACTGAGAACTCCGACGAGCAATTCTGGCGAGGATGATCTTCCTCGCACCTCGCCGACGCCACCCTCGCCTTGTCCGTGCCTCGGCGATCAACATCCCCCTCTTCCCCGAGCGTTTCCGCCACCGGAGCACCCCCGCCGCCGTGACCTCTCTCCGACCGCCGCTCTTCACCGTTGCCCGCCCGCTCTGGCCACCCTCGGGATACATGCACGGTACCAATCGACTCCCCTCACCCTCCTCCTTTTTTTCGCACCTCGACTGGCGCCGCTGCCCTCAGGTTCGTTGGTGACCCTCGGGTCCCACGCACCTCTCCTTTGGCTAGCATGCCACGTCAGCATGTCAAGCCCACGTGGTAGCCAACGTGGGTGCCGCATGGCTGCCGCATCAACCCGGTTGCGCCACGCCCACGCCACCTCGTGCCCCGTCAAACCGCGCGCCACCTCAACTAATTTTGGGTCCATGGACTCGGTCCACCAAGCACCGGGCCCATATGTCAGTCTCTGGCCGAATTTTTTAAAACCTAGGGCAAACGTCATGCATACGTGATAAACCCAATTTTCCGTTTAAAAATAATTCGGCCGAAAAAGAATTAAGATGCTGACGTCATCATTCATGTTTTGCTTCACAAAAATAATTCGATTAAATACCAGCTGATGTCATAATTTCTTTTTCGGTATAAAAATAAATCTAGAAAATCAGCCTTTTTCTTTTCCTTGTATTTAATCTTCCGGAAGCCATAACTTCTTCATTTTAACTCCGATTTGACCCATTCAAATTTCTAAATTTTTCTAACATCATGAACTATCCATTTGTGGCCTCTTTTTGAATTTTTTTTGAATTTGAGTTGATTCTTTGCGTATAGATTTTGACGATTTGGGAGAGTTTGATTTCGACGACGTTTCGCAGCAGGACTTCGAGCAAAGCAAGTTACACCCTTGACCATATTGTTCCTATTATTTTAAAATTATTTATGTTTTTTGCTATATATGCATGAGTAATTTTTTTCAATTGTAATTTAAAGACGGTTCAAACTTTAGTTATATCTAAGTTCCATTGTTTATGACCAAATTTGGACTTCGTCATCACATGCCTTGTCACCTAGCTAAAAACTAGTTGGTATAGTAGTATTAACTAGAAAAAGTTTAGTAACTTGCTTAGCCATGCTTAGAAGAATTTAGGTGGGATGAACTGTTTCACATGAAATGATCAATTTTACAAATGCATTCTTGACTTCGGATAGTTTATAAAATGATTTGAAAATAAAAATAGAAAACTTTGGTTTGGACTTAGGCTATTGGTTAGGTGGTGAGGTGCTAGCATGCTACATGTTTGGTGACACGCGGTTGATTGTCAAGCACGTGGGTATGTGGTTGAACCTAAGTCGAATTAAGGACCACTTCTGTGAACTATTTTACAAAGTCATCTTGTACTACCACAAGTCCGGTATGGGATGGACCTGGCAATGTAATTTGTGACATTCCAAACATAGATACGCTATAGGCTGAATGTGAGCGTGGCGTAGGCCGCGAGAAGTCTCACATGGCACAAGAGGGGGCTCCAACTCGTGGATTCGAGTCGTGGTGAAACCTTAGTGGTGGCGTGACTATTTTGGCTATAAAGCATTGTAACAGCCTTATCATGAACTCCCCGCTACACACCTAAGGCAGTGTTATAATCGCGTGACTCAAGTGGGAGAACACGTCTTGTGGGTAACGTTGTACACCTCTGCAAAGTTTTAATCTATCCTGGATAGCCGTATCCACGGTCATGGACACGCTGAGTAGAGTATTCACATATTAGACTTGGTTTTCGTAAAATATGATTTTTTTGGACAAATAACACTAGTTTTGATAATGGTCTGGGTGGGATACCCGTGGTTAGGTTAGCGTAGGTTGGAGCCTACACTAACGATGTTACTTAACTAAAATATTGTTTCATATGATGTATTAACATTTAGCTTTTGTACATACTTTATTGTATTTAAATCTCGGTATTGTTTTTCCGCACATTTACCCTATTAAGTCCTCCTTTGAAATTCCTTATGCATGCATTCATTCTGTTATATTCCCTGGTGTAGCTTGTGGAGTACTTTAAAGTGCTCACTTTGCTTAAATCTGTTGCCAGAGTACGACTCCGACGACTTCGGTGAGAACTTCGACGAGTAAGTACACCCTTGCTTTGGGAACAACATGATGAGGACATCACTCCTTCGGATGCAACCGCTGATCCTCCAACCGTTATGCAAGGTCCAATGACCCGAGCTCGCATGCGACAATTAAATCTAGAGGTGAGCTCGTTCTTAAGCGATCCTTTTTATAGTTTTGAGAATAGATTGCTACCTAATGATGTTATCTTGCTTAGGAACATTGGAGAGGGTCATGAAGTACATGGAGAGAGGTGTGGAGGCGGAGAAGACCAGCAAGGACGTCCAAGTCAAGCCGGAGGCCCAGTCCAACTCGAGTTCGCGTCTGTCTTGGCCTTCAGAACTAGCCTGCAGTAAAGCGGACGCCCAGGATGCATACGGACTCCGTTTTGGATGTTCCACATATGTATGGAAATCTGAGAAGGAGACCTTTCCAATGGCTCTAGTTCCATATCAAAATTCCTTCTGAGTCAACGGGAATCATCGAAACAAGTAGATGTTTAGAATCTATCAGGGTGCTGCACCACCGTATTTTGGGCCGTTCGGCTTTGTATCGTGTTGGAGCCCATTAGAGCGCGTCCAGGGGTTTTGCATGCCCCTCACTCCTTTATATACAGCCGCCACCCCCACCATTAGGGTTGGGTTTTGCTTAGATTAATTCTGTCTTGAACAGTTTCGCCGTTCATCGGTTTGTGAGACCCCAACTTTCGAGTGCCAAACCAATACATATGCAATTCCGTTGTGTTCTTCCTTGTTCTTGCTTGTGTTCTTCAATTCGCAAGCGAGGATTAGCCTTCTTGGCGAGATCAACCGGGCAGCGCACGGTTGATAACCTGAGGAGACGTGGTGCTGCGATTGCGGGGTTCGGAACGTGTTGTTCGGAAGCCGGATCGATTTGTGTCGCGCCTCCACCAAATCGAACATATTCAGAACCTGTTGGAAGATCGGGACCCCGTCCCCATCACAACAAGGAGAACCTCAAGAAGCTGGGCCAAACCTACTTCAAGGTGCTGAAGAAAAAGTGAGAAAGATCAAAGACAGACTGGAGATAGCCCAATCTTGACAGAAGAGTTATGTAGATAATCGTTGTTGAGACTTGACCTTCGAGATCGGGGACTACGTCTATCTCAGAGTGTCCCTACTCAAAGGAGTCAAGAGGTTTCAAGTTAGAGGAAAGCTTACACCAAGATTTGTAGGACCTTTCAAAATCCTGAGCCGAAGAGGTGAAGTTGCTTATCAGTTAGAGCTGCCGCCGAGCATGTCAGGAGTGCACAACGTCTTCCACATCTCACAGCTGAAAAAGTGCCTCCGAGTTCCCACAGAGCAAGCTGCGTTGGGAACCTTGGACCTTAAAGACGATCTCACCTATCAAGATTAACCGGTCAAGATTCTCGAGACAGCAAAGCGTCAGACCGGAAGAAAGACCATCAGATTCTGCAAGGTTCAGTGGAGCAACCACACTGAAGACGAAGCCACTTGGGAGCGAGAACAAGACCTAAAGGCCAGCCATCCCCATCTCTTTTGTTAGCTACTGCAAATCTTGAAGGTGAGATTTCTTTAGGTAGGTTTGTAACATCCAAAAATTTTATTATCCTTTTTATATGATTTATTAGAATTTAATTGGTATGAGAAAATTTAATTTTTCTATTTTATGAAGGTCAAAATAAGTGTATTTCATTTTTTCCTAAGTCATTTATGTATTTATAATAATTTTCAGGATTTTCTAGAAATTAAAAACTCACTTTTAAAAGTTAAATTGTGTTTTACAAGAAAAATAAATGCAATTATAAGTTGGAAATATTTTTATTAAATCTAGAATGGTTCCAGAAGATTCTCTGAATTTTTCTAGAATTTTAAAATTTATTTGGTATTTTTCTGAGTATTTTAAAGCCTCCTAGCATTTCTATAAAACTTTAAAAAGAAATTAAACCCAAAACTCCCATCAGGCGACACATGTCGCAAGTCGGGACATCTCACCTGCTGGATCTAATCTCAGTCGCCCATCCCCACTTACCCCTCCACCCGCCTCCCCTTTCTCTCGCGCTGACACTTGTCGCCCCCGGATTAAATCCCCACCCACCGGTCTAATCTGAGCCGTCCACTCTCACTTAACCCCTTCGCCCGAGATCTAGCGGCCAGGTTCAATCCTCTCTCGCCCAAGTTAATCTCCACCGTTCTTGGCCACTTACCGTTTTGCTCCAAACGCAACGGTCCCGATCTCTCTCCTTTGTCACTTGTCAAGCATCCAACTGCCACCTTCTCCTCCTCTCCCTTTTCTCTCTCGCTGACAGTGGGGCCCGCTAGCCAGGTAGTCTTCCCCGCCCTTCTCTTCTTCCCTGAAACACCGTCGCCGCCATTACCGCCCCACCAAGCTCCGTGATTTTTGCCTCCCGCCCATTACTCCTTGCCATTAACGACCCTTAAGTGCCCCTTCATCACACGCTATCAATTCCTGCCGTTTCCCGTCGGATTAAAACCCAACCACACTAACCACGGCGAGCCGTTACCCCCACTGTTACCGCCCTCCGTCTATAAAAACCCATCCTCGAGCCTCCTCACTCTTCACTTCGGGTTCTTGTGCCTCAGACCACCCCGCATTCCAATCTCCGCCGCCGACCACTGGGAACTCCGACGAGCAATTCTGGCGAGGACGATGTTCCTCGCACCTCGCCGACACCACCGTTGTCTTGCCCGTGCCTCGGCGATCAACATCCCCCGCTTCCCAAAGTGTTTCCGCCACCGGAGCACCCCCGCCGCTGTGACCTCTCTCCGACCGCAGCTCTTCACCGCCGCCTGCCCGCTCCGGCCACCCTCGGGATACATGCATGGTACCAATCGCCTCCCCTCACCCTCCTCCTTCTTTTCCGCACCTCGACTGGCGCTGTCGCCCTCAAGTTCTCCGGTGACCCTCGGGTCCCGCACACCTCCCCTTCGGCTAGCATGCCACGTCAGCAGTCGAGCCCACGTGACAACCGACATGGGTGCCGCATGGCTACCGCGTCAGCCCGGCTGCGCCACGCCCGCGCCACCTCGTGCCCCGTCAAACCCCGTGCCACCTTAGCTAATTTCGGGTCCGTGGACTTGGTTCACCAAAACCGGACCCACATGTCAGTCTCTGGCCGAATTTTTTAAAACCTAGGGCTGACGTCATGCATACGTCATAAACCTGATTGTCCGTTTAAAATTAATTCGGCGGAAAAAGAATTAAGATGCTGATGTCATAATTCATGTTTTGCTTCACAAAAATAATTCGATTAAATACCTGCTGACATCATAATTTCTTTTTCGGTATAAAAATAAATCCAGAAAATCAGCCTTTTTCTTTTCCTTGTATTTAATCTTCCGGAAGCCATAACTTCTTCATTTTAACTCCGATTTGACACGTTCAAATTTCTAGATTTTTCTAAAATCATGAACTATCCATTTGTGAATTTTTTAATTTTATTTGAATTTTTTTTTTGAATTTGAGTTGATTCTTCACGTTTAGATTTTGACGATTCGGGAGAGTTTGATTTCGACGATGTTTCGCAGCAGGACTTCGAGCAAGACAAGTTACACTCTTGACCATATTGTTTCTATTATTTTAAAATTATTTATGTTATTTTACTGTATATGCATGCGTAATTTTATTCAATTGTAATTTAAAGACGGTTCAAACTTTAGTTATACCTAAGTTCCATTGTTTATGGCCAAATTTGGACTTCGTCATCACATGCCTTGTCACCAAGCTGAAAATTAGTTGGTATAGTAATATTAACTAGAAAAATTTTAGTAACTTTCTTAGCCATGCTTAGAAGAATTTAGGTGGGATCAACTGTTTCACATGAAATGATGTATTTTACAAATGCATTCTTGACTTCGGATAGTTTATAAAATGATTTGAAAATAAAAATAGAAAACTTTGGTTTGGACTTAGGCTATTGGTTAGGTGGTGAGGTGCCGACGTGCTACGTGTTTGGTGACACGCGGTTGATTGTCGAGCACGTGGGTATGTGATTGAACCTAAGTCAAATGAAGGACCGTTTCTGTGAACTATTTTACAAAGTCATCTCGTACTACCACAAGTCCGGTATGGGACTGACCTGGCTAAGTAATTTGTGACATTCCAAACATAGATACGCTATAGGCTGAATGTGAGCGTGGCGTAGGCCGCGAGAAGTCTCACATGGCACAAAAGGGGGCTCCAACTCGTGGATTTAAGTTATGGTGAAACCTTAGTGGCGGTGTGACTATTTTGACTATGAAGCATTGTAACAGCTTTGTCATGAACTCTCCGCCGCACACCTAAGGCAGTATGATAATTGCGTGGCTTAAGTGGAGAACACGTCTTGTGGGTAAAGTTGTACACCTCTTCAGAGTTTTAATCTATGCTGGATAGTCGTGTCCATGGTCATGGACATGCTTAATAGAGTATTCACATATTAGATTTGGTTTTCATAAAATATGGTTTTTTTACAGATAACACTAGTTTTGATAATGGTCCGGGTGGGATACCCGTGGTTATGTTAGCGTAGGTTGGAGCCTACACTAACGATGTTACTTTACTAAAATACTATTTCATATGGTGTGCTTTGTACCACTTTGTATAAATAGGTTTTCAAGTGGTGTGCTTGAAAATTAAGTGCGCTTGAAAGCTAAGATATATAGTAATAGACTATGGAAGCATGTGTAAGCTATGCGTATAAAGGTATTTGGAATAAAAAGATTGTGTTGTACTAAAATCAATTGCAATGAATCTGACTCACAACATCAAATTATATCGAGAACGTGATGAGGAAGAAGTTTTAAACGGCTATATGCAAAGGTTAGACTAGCGAAAGACCAACTCAGTCCCATGTATAAAATCGGAATGTAGTAGCAGAAATGTGGTGAGGCCATGACCTACAGGACACTGGTACAAAATGAACCAAACAAATCATAAAGAATATTGATATATACTAGAACTATGAAGGTTCAGTAAAACACATCAAGCAGTTCACAAGGAAATTTGCAAGACAAGTCATACTACAAGAATGATATACAAGAACAGTGACGTGGATTTCCAACACTACCCAAGGAAAACTAAATGTTGAAGCAAATGCATCAAGCCAAAGGCATATCGTGGTATGGTCATTATTCCAAAGTGCCCTGCACAATTATAAGAGAAAGAAGCTCATTCTTCATAATTCTTTATACACCCTAGAAGAATAAAGATATGAAAGGAAGGAATCTGGTAAAGTAATACAAAGAAAGAAATCTTGGGATACATAATACACTATAACGTGTGTCAGAAAATAAGAATAGATCATCAAGATCTACCAGGGTTGCTACAGTCATTATTAGTCCTAGAGTGGAAAGGAAGGGACATTGAAATGAATTTCGTTACGGGACTCCCAAATCTATAAGAAAGACATGAGACTATGGGTAATCATAAGTTGATTGACTAAAGTAGCACATTCTCTAGCAGTTAAGCAAACCCACGGCAAAGTTAGCAGAACTATACTCAATTGAGACTATAGTGCTACGTGTAATTTCAAAAGGAATCATCTTTGACCCAAGAGCACAAGTCATCTATATTTTGGGAAAGAATTTATGAAAACATGAGAACCTAGATGTAACCCAAAAAACAAAGCATCGATAGATGTGCTAGTCAACAAATACAACATGAAGCTCATCCTGCAAGATAAATAATACTAAAGGAAAGGGATCAGAACTATAACAAATTTGTTTTTCATCCCATTCTTTAATCTGGATGAATCTCGAGGACGAGAATATTTTAAGGGGAGTAGGTTGAAATGAAACCAAAATTTCGTAAATTTGAATTCTTTGTTTGCTTTTGGATTCTTGCTTCCCTTGACCCATCCCAGCCCAATTCCGCACGTCATGCTGCTCGAACCAATTTGGCCGCCGCCGCCCGATTTTCTTCCCCAACCGACCGCCCTCTCTCTCGGCTGACCTGACCAGCCTCAGTGCCTTTTGACCGCTGCCACTCTAACCCCGAGACTGCCAACACCTTCCCCTCTACTAGCAAACCGAGCCTCCCCGCAAATTACCGAAGCCCACCGATTTGTCTCAGCCGTTGGTACCAGGGCACAGATAAACCGCCAACCCGCCCCTATATAAACCCAAGCAAACCCTCTGCATCAAAGCATACACACACACAGCAAGCCAACTCCCTCCTCGATTGCTCCAAGAACCGCCATGTTGCCAGAAATCACCGGAAGACCCGAGGTGAGTCCCAAATCTCAATTCGGAAATTCACTCAATTAAACTTCGATCGCATTTACCAAAAGCATCCTCAATACCCAAGAAACCTCCCCAAAACCTCCCCCTAGCTTCCCATGGTCCCTACCGTCCCGGCCACGAACATCGTCGCCCGGCCATGGAGGGCTGCCATGGACAACCCAACCCCATGATCCCCTAGCCAAGCCACCACTTCCCTGAGCTCCCTCTAGCCCAGGAGATGCTCAAAACCAAAGGCAATCATCCCGAAACCCTGTAGATCACTCTTGTGCCATTAGAAACACATACGGTGACGAAGCACCACCGCCGGTGATCGCCAGAGTTTCCACCGTTGCTGACCTCAAAAATGGGACCACCAGTCCTCCGGTAACCTGTTCATGCCCTTAGAACTCGTTGCAATTAACCCTAGCCCCGCTAATCACCGTTGCTCTTCTCCTCTGTCTCGCGCATGCGCGCTGATCGGGAGGAATACGACGACCAGAGTGCTTAATCCGGGTTTGAGCAGTGAGACCGATCCGCAATAAGCGAGAGTGAACCCATCGTGAGCAGTACCTAGATTCGCAATGAGCAAGACTCCACACATTATCGTTCATCCGTATACAAAAATATAAAATATATCCATTTTTATTATTTCGAGCTCGTCTACCCATATCCCAGCTCCGTTTTTTCATATCCAACCTCAATAAAATCCAAAAACCACTAAAATTTCATTTGAAACCCTAAACCTAATACAATCTGAATTCGTACCTTTCACCAAAACCAATTAAATATCAATATACCAGTCCTAACCATTCTGAGCCATGAAATACATTCCCTACCCAGTTTAGCCTAACTATATTTCAATAAAACCATAGCCCACCCCATATTAGTTCAAACCTGTTAAATGCTATCTTCGCCATCTGTAACATCCCAAATTTTCGATTTGCAAAATTTATGAAAATCTTTTCTTATTTGAAGTGAGCTTCAAAATTTCGTTTAATTGAGTTCTTGATTTGGAATTTCCGGCGGCAAAATGCCAGAATACGAAAAATCGGAATCTTAAAATCTGGAACCAAGTTCCCATAAAAATCAAAATCTGGAAACTCTCATTTTTATATTCGGTTAAATCTTAAATTTGAATCCTTGGAGATTTAAACTCTAGCCTCCAAAAATTTAAATCAGGATATTTAAAACCTTTGGCAAATCCTAAATCCCAGGTTTTGAAAAATAATTACAAACATCTAGGTTCAAAGTAACATTTAATATTATCATTCAAATTTCTTGGCACTTAATTATCAGCAAGAGAATAAAATTACTAAAGTCCTGAAATTCGGAAAATCCCCTTTGGGCCTCGGCTCCTTTTTCTGGCCCACTCGGCCCACCCGAGCTCCCTCATTTCTCCTGCCCTTCTCCCCAACTCGGCTTCTCTCCCTACTGCCACCGCCTCCTCATTTTCTTCCCAGCGCCACTCCCACTCCACTTCCAGCCGCGCCTTGGTTCTCCTTCTCCCCTTCCCTCTGCTCCTTCAGACGATCGGCCCGCCCAGCCCTTTCCCCTACCACCAGCTGCTCGGCCCGGCCGCCTTCTCCTCTCCCTCCCTTCGCCCCTGCGCTCGCCTCCAGCCCGCTCCGTTCCTTCTTCCAGCCCAGCGCAGCAACCCCGCGGCGCCCCTGCTCCTCCGGCCCATCCCCGACGTCTTCAGCTTCACCGCCTGCTGCCCCGCCCTTGGATTCCGCTGCCCCGGATTCGCGCGCGCACTGAGGGACGCAGTCATCATCCCCGTCGCCCTCCATCGGTTTGCGTCACATCGCGTCGCCGAGCTAGGCGTTGGCCTCAACTCCGCTCACTGGTCGCCTCCATCACCTCAACGCCAGCTGCACCTTCCACTGGCCTCGCCCGCGCCGCCTACTCGCCTGTAGGTGCAGTACACCCCGTCACCCCGGCGGTACTCCACCGCTACTACTGCCTTCCATATCTTCAGCGGCCAACCCCCTCTTGCCATGTATAAATACTCCTCGAGACTCTCGGTTATTCCCTGTGCCCTCCCCTCTCCTTTTTCCCAACTGCAGCACTACCCTTCCCCTTTCTGGTTGCTCCACCGCCGCCGAACTTCTCCTGTGCAGCCGCACCACCCGCCATTTGTCGTCGCCTGAAGCTCCTCCTCGCCACCCTGGAGCTCTCCCAACCGCTGGCTGACGCTCCTCCCTACCGGTGCGGCCTCTCCATGGAAGCCTCCCCGTGCCGCCAGTGGTCTTCGTCGCCAACCCGCCTCAGCGCCTTCCCAGCTGAGCTACCACCTCATGTGTGTTCCATTTGCTTCATTCATGCCTGCGGTCACCCTAATCTGCTCTCCCTTTTCTTTGACAGCCGGTGTATCTTTGAGCCTCACCGCCGGCCGCATCACATCATCACCAATAGCTCGGCGCCCCCACAAGTCATGGCTACTCCTTCTCCCGGTTGTCCGCAGCCAAGTCCTCCTCTCTGCCCTGGCCGAATGCGCCAAAGTTTCCGGCCTCCTCTTTTGTTTCTATGACAGGTGGGCCCTCCTTTTCTAGCAACTCACTCAAGGCAGTGCCTCAATGTGTTGATCTGAATGAAGTGTATGTTGATAAGTATTGGTATTTGAGATGCTCCCATTTGCCGAATCGAAGATGAATTTACAACTTATACTATGATGTAAATGGATCAAGCTTGGTGCATAGTTTCTTTTGAAATGAGAATGCGATGTTGAAATCGACCAATTATGCATATGCCAACCAATCGCAAAATTCCTCTTTGTGCAAAGATATCAAAAATAGTATTCTGGACCTAGCATTCTTATTGAAAACCTAAATTGTTTAGAAACAATAATAAGATCCAGTATTATCATGCTCTTTAACTTGCTCACTAGTCTTGGTATCTTTAGCTAAATCATGCCCTAATACAATTGTTATCCATCTTGTATTTAACTCAAATTCAGATGTGCCAAAGTCCCCAATAATCTATCTGCAATTTGCCAAATTAAAAATATTTATGCAAATCAATTAGAAATCCGAGGGGATTCATTAAACTCCTTTGACAAGAATTCCACTATGGCAATATTTAGTCTAATCTTGCTAAATTTTGATAATTAAATTTTAGTAAATAATAAGACTTAAGATAATGTCACCTAACATCAAAACCTATCAGTAATCGGATTAACTTACATCATGTCTTTCTCCTGGTATCCATAATCCATTAATACAAGGCAATGTTACTAATTTAAATTATCTTGTGGACACATAAATATCAATAGCCTTCTTCAGAAAAATCCAAAAGACTCTTGCATATAACCATTTAAAATGATCCTATAACCTAAAGTCCAAAGCTTGTATAGAATAATCACTGTTGAGCAATTACTATCTGATTTTAAAAAATAGTGCTAAAACATAACTTTGCATCCTGAATAGTCTAACCCTTCCTCCTATGTTTAAGAACAATTAAAATGAGTGCATTTATCAACTCGAACTTGTCAATTCATAACATACACCCCAATTAAAATACAACCCTCACTCATCTCTCATAAGTGTAACTACTTAAATAATTGACCCTGTTCCTACTCATATTTGGATTAATACTCCATTTTATCCTATATCTAAAACCATAAAATACATGTATTCAAGTATCTGGTAAATCAACTTCTCTGGTAATCTTTCTAAAGACACGTAAGTTCTGCTTAACTTTTGGAACTTCCTTGATAAATATAAAATAATATAAAAGAAGATATGAAGAAACAAATCGAAACCTTTAACTTGAGCCCTGCAGAATAATCCTACGGGTGGTCCTTTATTCAACCTCTTTCTCTTTTATAATTTTCCCTCTCGGTAAAACTATTCAATCAACTCCTTTCTATCAAATAAATCTTTTCCAATCGCTTCCTCTCTACTCTCAATGTATGAACAACAGTAAATAAAATCAATTATTTTAAACCCGACTTTTGCCGCCATTTGAATTTATTTGGTTCTCCCTCTGTTGCCGCGTATTAGAAACCGCCGTCTGAAGACGACAAGACCAAGCGGATTCGGGCTGCAGTGAAGATTCAATATTGATTGCGACTGGCCGGTTAAGCGGGCTTGGAATTAAAATCAAGACCGCGGTAAATAAGACAGGCAAGTCATCACTTTGATCATATTGATCCCACATTTTATAAAAGCTATGTTCTTTCAAATTATCAAAATGCATGCTTACATTGTTATGCAAATTATATCAAATATAAGGTAGATATTGTCCTTTTTATGCTACCAGTATTATTAATGTGACACCCGTTTACCATTTGATTCAACTGATCATTGTCGCCCTAGATAATAATGCTATTAACAATAGCTAAGTCATATGTACTGCTAAAAGAGTCCAGAGCTAGGGCATTAAATTGTCCGGCTCATCATTATTCTTCAACCAATTAAATTGATTTTGGGCAGTCATGGGATGTAGATGATTGATAGCTTTGGTATAGATTATCTTATGCTTCTCAAAACCATCAAAAATTGCTTACCTGTCTGGGCGGATGGTAAGAGTGGTTGGTGGACGTAACATCGGGTTGTGTAAGCCCGTCTGGACAAATTAAGGACTTAATCTTGTGTTGACCTCTCCATGTACAATAGTACAACCACAAGCTGGCAAAGTGTAGGCATGACTGAATAATTTGTACTCGCCAGTAAATGAATGCATTTCGGGGGAACGCATGATTTTTCTCGCTGGACGCAAAGCGTCCTGGAGATGGTCATGTCACCGGATAGAAGTGGGCGCAAGAGGGGGTCTAGCTGGCGCCAATGGCCTTCCTGTAGACGAAACCTTAGCGAGTGCATTCTTTTACTAGATACATTGTAAAGGTCATGTGATAACTCGATTGATCTGCACATCCAAGGAAATGTGCGGAATATAACAATTGGGCTATCTCTTGTGGGTAAAGATGTACAACTCTGCAGAGTCTAAAACTATTCGAATAGCCGCGCTCGCGGTCAAGAGCGGACATGGGAACTTCCTCGAGTTAGTTCTATTTCAAAAACATTTCTCAGGCGGGATGAAAACTAAGTAGGGAGATGTACTCTACTTTGTTGGATTTTTTCTGGAGAGGTGTACTCCAGCGATAATTAGGGTGGATGTAGCCCAGTAATCAAAATTAGCATCGGTGGAGGTAACCATACACTGTAAAAGGTGGATGTAACCTGCGCAACTGTAAATATTGCACTCTCTTTACAACTTGCACTTTTGTTAAAATTGCTAAGTCACAGGATTTTATTATGATATTTGGAAATGTTGCTTTAGCAAATAAAATAACCTCGAGCCTCCTTTCACAACCTTGCATATAATAGCTATTAGTGTTGCATTCTGTGTGGTGGCTTGTTGAGTACAATTTGTACTCACTGTTGCTAATTACCCTCCAGTCAGTCAAGAACAGAAGAAGGCCCTGCAATACTTCATAAAGGGGCGACAGAGCTGCTATTCAAGAAGGCCATGGACTTAGGTCGCGAAACCCCAGTTGGCTGTCTGTGGGCAAGTATTGTGGGTTCCATTTGTGTGAAGATTTTCCGCTGCTGCATTCTCTGCTTTCTCGGCCTAATCGGCCCATGTAAGTTCTTACTGTATTAATTACGCTTTTGCTTAATATGTTTTTGATATACTGATGATGTAGCGTGAGCAGCAGCACGATCCAGGAAGTCACGAGAAATCACAGAGGGATTCGGATTCCTAAATCCGGTTCCGACACCATCGCTATTCATCAAACCCTAAAAACACAAGCATACCCTTTTTAACCAGAGACCACCCCATATTAGTTCAAACCTGTTAAATGCTATCTTCACCATCGCTATTCATCAAACCCTAAAAACACAAGCATACCCTTTTTAACCATCCCAAAACCGCCTAACCTAAAGCCAACACCGATCAGTTAAACCACTCGCCACCTAAACCCTAATCACCCAATCCTATTTTCTTTTTGACTTTTGGTTATTTATTTGTCTTTTGTTCCCAACTTGCATTATGCAAAGCAAGGAACTCATTCGCTTTCTGCGCTAGTGTTTAGATTCGACGAACCGGTCATCAAAAGATCTACAAGAGTAAATAAAGAAGTCAATGTCCTATGGACAAGGAGGCAAGTCACATGTTTTTGATCATATTGAACCTACATTTCGTTAATTATTTATTTATCTGTACTTTCATTACACTATTTGCGCACTGTTATTTT
Source organism: Melocanna baccifera (assembly GCA_036346265.1). Lineage (NCBI taxonomy): Eukaryota > Viridiplantae > Streptophyta > Magnoliopsida > Poales > Poaceae > Melocanna > Melocanna baccifera. The sequence continues at coordinate 137,109 of JAYEVJ010000240.1, forward strand.
ATGAACAATAAATGTTTAGAATGACATGATATTAGCTATGTCCTACCACCCAACAAAAGCCCACATTAATTTGATGGCCAAATTCACCTTGACAAGATTTAATAACATAAAATATTTTATTTAAAGTAATCATAGTAGTATAGTAAACTCACATGTTTTACACTACTAAATGACCCGTCGCTTGCCGGTAGGATTTCAAAGAAAAATGGACAAGAGATAAGGAGTTATCATGGGAAGCCACGAAATGGCTGAATTCCCTAACCTTACTTTGGATGGAGGCATGGATTAAAAAGTGGTGCAGTACGGTTAGTACTATCCTAGTGTCGGTGGGCACTAGTGAAGGGGTTGTGGTTGGAATGACCTTAGCAAAAAATATAAGAACTAGACCTTTATGCTAAATAAAGAACATAGTGAACGTCCAACCACAAGCATTGATTCATCAAACCCGGTCTAGTAACCGCTCAATTCAATTGAACCTCTATAGGGGAAAGTGAAATGTTTGGAACATAGTATGGGTGTGTTTGCCATACTAACAAATGGTAGATCCTCACAAATACGGTCAAGCCTTCCAACTTTGGCCCATCAGAAGCCCGAGGTTGTGTAGGTCCAGAATCTACCGGATAGAGACTATATAAAGAATTGAGTGGTGAAAAGCCTTGTTTTCTTAACTCAGTCATGAGGGTTAAGAAATCTTGTAGGTAAAACTGAGCAACTATGCAGAGTCAAATACTAATGGCATTTGAATACTCCGTGCTTCCGGTAAATGATGCTATGTTTAATGGGTGAATCCATAAATGAAGCATAAGTAGTTTTGGAAATATTTTGGTAATACTGAAGCTTGGTAATCAAGTTTGAAACCCCATTCATTAAGAAGTTATTGATTTTTTTGATTTAAATTCAAAGTGTTTGCCAAATAAAACTGCGTCCATATAAAGTAATAGAACCAGTATAATCCCAATTCTTTGGAATCCCTTGCATGTAATTATATAGTGTCTCCTCATGTGACTTGTTGAGTACGGTTGGATGTACTCAGTCTTGCTTCATTTTTCCCCACAACACATATCAGAAAAAGAAAGAATGTTGCAAGTTTCGTGTTAGGGTTACGGTCGCACTCAAGCATTCATGTGAGAGTTTTCTTCGGTTCATCTGATTGTAAGTTAAGTTTTGGGCTTGAACGCCCTTAAAGTTATTAAAATTGACCATTAGATCTTATTTTGCTCAAATTAACCCTTTTGAACCATTCGTGAGCAGGTATAATACTCTTTCTGTCAGCAACTGAACTCCTGGGCTATTGCGGGACGTACGACAGCACTGTTCCCAAAAATAGGGTCGTTACATATAGAACCAACAACCTACCGTGTGAACAACTACTGATACCGTATCCTATTATGTTCTATACTTCTACATGGCTGACTTTGTTTCTTGCAACAGTTAGCAGCTCACTCCGCCAGACTTATGTCCGGGGCTTCTATTTCGACTATACAAAGTCAGCAGTGCTATGTAACACTAGTAAGGTGCCCGTGCGTTGCAACGGAAAACCAAATAAAAGTGATGCATACTATCAAATATCTCAAACTGAATAATAAATATCAACTTTTTCTTACGTCATCATGTATGCATATACAGGGCTCATGTTATTGTTTGCATATCAACACAAATATCAATTATTTGGCTCATTGGAAAATTAAAAATATTTGTAGTCCATGTAATTGTTCACTTAATGTTTATAAAAGCATTTTTAGACAAAACACGGAGATGGCAGAATTGGTTGCCTTGTAGCGCATCGTAGTTCCTAAAAGAACATTCGAATACAAATGGGTTAACAACTACTAATGAACTACGAATGTATGCAATGCCTATATAGCAATGCATGCCACATGCAAATTCAAATATTAACCAAGGTTCCAAATTTATTAACAAATCTTATTATCACTTACTTTTCCTCTTGCAAGTTTGCGTAACCTTGAACATCTCTTCTTCACCACAGACGGACTGATAGGATATAAATCGTGACAATATTTAGTCAATGTAGGAAACAACCATTGAAACAAGTAGGCAATAATAGTGTGCATTGAGAATTACCTTTGGCAAAAGAACATCCCATTTGCCACTTTTTCCTTCCTCTTTGCTTTATTGTGTTGTTGAGAACCTAGATTTCACGAGTCTATTAATGATCAATGCAACACGAAGTGTCGTGTATCACAAATTCACAATTAGTTGGCAGGAACAAGCATTTACCATGGCACGTTATGTCGATCACGATCAAGTAGATACTGAAGGAAGAGCACCCTCTTGAACATCATCATTGACCTTTTGTCGAGAAGTTGACTCATCGTGCATTTTTAGGCTGCAAAGAAACAATTGACAATAAGGCTCCATAAATGCGACTGCAACCAAAAAGGCATAATCTACACTGCAAGGAAAACTTAATTTTCATGCTCACATCCCCTACTCAAAGTATCAATGCATAGACTAAAGGAGCAACACAACTGTGAACATGTTGAGCAAGGGGGAAAATCTACTTAGCCTACACAGGTAAATGGTAATATGACATGGATGAGAAGCTAAACAGCAAATGTTGATAGGTTATGTGATTAGTGGTATCTATGAGTGATTAAAATTTGAACCTTATAGCCGTCAACACTATATAGCCTGTCATAGAATCATGTATATGACAATCTTGATGCATTTCATTTTTACCATGAGCATGAACCCATGTATCTACTTCAACAGTATCAGGGCTGAAGGAGTAAGAAACTAATTCAAAACCTGTAAAAGCATGCATGTACTACCTAGGGTTCATGAAGGGTTTCAGAGTATGCATGTAGAGGATGTCTATCAAACATTGGCTACAAACAAGCGTTATTCCTGAAATAATATCTAGCTCCTACCTGCTAGAACTCAATTCAAGCAATGGAATACTATTATGCGAATGTTGCTCATTGCTCTTTGGAATCGGCAAAGAATTTCGCGTGCATTGGGAATCGAAACCTCAGTACAAAACGCAAGCTTGAAGTTATGCATCAGACAGTAAGAAGTTACAGGACACTCAGGTTCACCTACTCCCACAATCTCTGCCATATAGTGCACCTTTGCATATAGGGCACCAGATTTTAATTCAACAAACAAAAAATTCCTAAACAGTAGCATCCAGATGAAACAGCCTCAAAGCAAGCAAAATTTTGTTGTTTTGTTTATCATACGTAACTAATATGAATCAGTAAACACAAAGCAAAGCAATCGATCTTAACTTACCTAACAACAGTCAGTGTACTGACTCAAGGCAATACAAAGAACACTTCCTATGAAGCAATCCAACAAACAGATAGCATGCCAAGTGAATAGGGAAAGAATTACCATTGAGATGAACCAGGATTAGGGCAAAAGAGACGTCGAGGTGACCTGAGTCCGTTAGGCTGCTGCGGCCAATACTCGGGTGCATGCCATGAGATGATCATAACTTGAGAAGGAAATCAAGGAATGCTAGGGGGGCAAGAGAATGGAGCGCGTACTGTACTGGTACCAGCAATCACCCGTCGCTTGGCATACAGCCTCTCGTCAGTGCCCTTGCGCATTTCGCCGCCACCTCTGTTGGCCTCCTCCTCGTGTCAGCGCCGCGTCCGGCAAGACCCGGCCGAATCCAAGAGGCAAGGACCAGATCACCGTCGCCATCCTCTCCCGTGCAGCATTCCCACTGTCCGTCGTTCGGATCTGCAACGTGCGAACGAGGACAAGGCCCGAGCTGCCTGGGTCGGGAGAGGAGGCGAGGGAGAAGAATGGTGACGATTCGAATCGGGAGGAAATCACGATGTGGTGGGAGGAGGGCCCCTACACTCCCTTGTAGAAGAGCTCGTGCGCTGGCCCCTACACTCCACCGACCGCTGCGGGAAGGGGGCGGGGAGGGGAGGAGGGGGCAGCGGGGAGAGGGAGGAGGGGCGCGGGGGCGGATCTGCGGAGGGGGAGGAGGAGGAGGGGCGGCGGGAAAGGCCGGGAGGGGGATGGGGCGGCGGGCGGCGCGGGTGAGGGGAGGCGGGTGTGCGCAGTGGGGACTGGGAGGACCAAGGGAGAGGAGCGGCGCTACGTGGGAGGGGGAGGAGGCGGGGTGGCGGAGGGAGAGAGGAGGCGCGGCGTGGGGTGGGGGAAGGAGGCGGGCGCGGAGGAGAGCGAGGCGGCGGGGAGAGCGAGGGGAGGCGGGGGCAGTGCAGCGCGGGGTGGGGGGGGAGGAGGCGCGGGCCGGGGAGAGAGCGAGGGGAGGCGTGGGGGCGGCGGGAGGAAGAGCGAGGGGGAGGCGTGGGGGCGGCGGGAGGAAGAGCGAGGAGGAGGCGTGGGGGCGGCAGGGGGAAGAGCGAGGGGTAGGCGTGGGGGGCGGAGGGGTGATGTTGGGATTTTAGGGTTTAATCAGATCGTGTGGCTGAGAAGAGAGGAGAAAGATCGAATGGTTAAGAAGTGAGGGAGGGTAGACGTGACGGCAACCACCAACTCCTTCTTTTTAAATAGTAAAGATAACATCCTAGAATCCTGAACCTAAATCTAAACTATATTATATTCTGCCTTGGACTCCATTTACCACAGCAGACATATATATTTCCATATGCTTTATACACTTACATGACCTGCTCTAGGGATACACCAACTTTACCATATGCATTTCCACTCGATACCAAATGCTCTGACTTGATGATTATACTTGATTGAATGCTGATGACAAACAGCAGCCACTGTGGAAAATCAGAATTTCCACTTGCCAATAAATGCTCTCTCAGTTTATATTGGGACCATGTTGGGTTCCCAAAATAGCACTAGCCAATTGACAATGTTCATTACCATAAAAATAACTTGCGATGAACAGTTTACGGACTGAGGATTTAGAATAGTATAATACATACATATTCAGCTGCTCTATCTTGATGCTCATAGCTTCTACTATAAAGACATTGTTTCTCTAGGACTGCACATCTCTTTCCTTTTTATTGTTTACCTTCTTTGTTACACATTATCTTTTTTCAACTCCTGCATATTTTTTACCCTTTTCTCCATACATTAGTGGCTGTTCTTTACCTGGTCTTCTACAGACCAACACAAACGTGGCGTACTTCAGAGATTCGCTAGCTTTCTGATATGCATTCACCAGACAAACACCCTGCCAACCGACTGCGCTTTACATAACCTTGTGTTAGTGATATGCTCTAAAAATAATCATAGAGATAATTGTATCACTTCTATATTTATGATCTTTTGAATAATATGTTATTTTGTTAAATATCTTTTATATTGATTAACAAGTATGTGACTTATTCATAGAACTCTTTATTTATGTTTTAATGTTATTCTAAATTATCTCTAATCTTATATCATTATGTAGAATAATTATGATTTATAGATCAGCACATGTATTGATTAATGATTATGTTTTACGAATCATGGATATAGAATATCAAATCAATAATATGGACATATGTTAGAGAACATGATGTCATGAGGTATAGGGATTGGTACAAAAGCACTATATAGGTTCGTCCGATATGATTTTTGTATATGTTTGAGAGTTGTTATGTTCTGTTAGGGACCGCTACTAACTTATGAACCGGAAAGGAGTTTTTGACTCATGACCAAATATACATGAAATTAAATAGTCACATACTTATGGGTTAGAACAATAAAGGCTCAGACGATAGTCTCCGAGTGAGATACGATCTCTACTCGTATCGAATAAAGATTCGATTGGAAATTATATAAGGAGAGTTGCGGGGCTGAGGAAGGCATCCCGAAACACCCATCGAAACCCTAACCGCCAATCTATCATAATCTCTGCCATGCGTGCTGGTGCTAGTACGCCGACGCACAGTATTCCATCCTTCGACGTGTGGACCTCGGTAAAGGCGCTGCTACGACTGTAGCGCTGATCGAGACGATAGCGAGGAGGAGACGGTTGGCCGAAGGACGATCGACTACTTCCACTACATCAACGCGCTCTTCGTTAAATCGGCTACTTCAACTCTATTTTCGCTACACTGCATATCTAGTTGTAACAATCTATGATCTCTTACTCATATGGTTTTCTAATTTATACGGTAGAAAATTTTAATTTACACTAGCGTAACCTACCTGTATTCCAACACCTTCACGTTTGGCAAACCAATCTACACATCTACTGATTCACACAGTATTAACATAGAAATACATCGTATCTCAGCTTTGCCCAAACAAAGACACTCTACCTAAACAGATAAACTTTAAGCATTCCTTAAAGATTTATCGATTATCCATACCTACATGCCATAAACCAAAACGCTTAGGATTTGTTTGGGAACGTTAATCCCGGTCGGGATCCCTGCCAATTCCCGGGGGTGAAAACCTACAGGGCAAGTTTTCCTGGGCCAACTCGACAGCCCATTTGGATGCCCATGTGAGAGGGTTTTTTTGGCCCGATCCTCATCGTTTCCACGGGGAAAAAGTCCTCGCCTCCGCACGTTGGGAAAACTAGATTCGTTGGCGTGGCGAGACGCCACGCCAGTTGTTGTGCGTATTAAAGTAAAAAAAATTAGAAGATTATAGTAAGAGGTTTTTTTGGTTGTAAAAAAATATGCTTTTTTGGTTGAATTGGAGGAGAAATTTTTTTGGTTAAAATTTGGAGTCTATTGAAAAGAGCACAGGGTTTATGGTTTTTTTTTTTGGGAAAAGTAGAGCGGTACTAAGGTAAAAAAAATGGAAGGGGGTTTTTTAAACAATTTTTTTGTAAGAAATGATGATGTATATATAATATCAAAAACATATTGGTTTGTCTTTTATAAAGCAATAGATGTTTTTTTAGGGGCTATGAATTTCTGTGGGAATGGTATAGGAAAGAGTTACATTGACATATTTTTATAGATTGATATGCATTATGTGTATCAAAGAAAAAGAAGTAAAAAAATGGGTTTGAAGGGAAGATATAAGTTGTTTTGGTATAAAAAAGTAGATGAATTAAGGATTTTCTGGCGTTAAAAAATGAATTATATTGAGAGTACTGAGGAGATGTATGTAATGTTATGAAAGATGAGATTGGTGTTTGTAAGCACAAATACGATCAATGTTGTGAGAGCGTTTAAGCAATTGAAATGATAAGCGGAATAACGAAAAACAAATAGAAGACGAAGCGATGATAAGGAATGGATGTAGAAAAAATAAGAGACGAAATATAGAATGGTTGGGTAAAGGTTGGTGTTTTATTTGACTGTTTTTTGTAAAGAGCAGCGAAGAAATATGGTAAGTTTATATTATACTGTTAGACTAAATGGATTATAGATGTTAGAACACGTGAAGTGGGTAGATTATAAGTGCTACATGATGTATTTTATTTGCAGAACATTTGTGAGGGAATTTTTTTATTTACTCATGAGTAGAAAAGGGGTAAACCTAAAGGGTAATAATTAGGGAATGGGTTTATTTTTTACTATTTGTGTAATTTAAACGGTGTAATAAAGCATTAAAGTTGCGCTATGTGAGGCAGAGTATTTTTTTGCGCAAGCGTTTCTATATGTGGTAAATGTTTTTTATATAGGTGCATAATAATGTACATATTGAGAACTGTTAGCTATAGGTTGTAATATTTTAAACCAAATTTTTTTTGGTGTATAGTGTAGATAATTTTTTAAGGCGGTAAGTTTGTGCGGTGTAGTTATTTTTTGTTGACATTATGTATTAGCGAAAAAACGTGAGGTAAATTGGATGTGTATGGGAACGAAAAAAATAGGATTGGTTTCACCTGTTAAGAAAGATTGTAGGATTAATGTTTAGAAGGTAGCCAAGCAGCTGGATATAATGAGTGAATTGAATGCGTATTGAATTGATGAGACTGTTTCAGTGGTTCTGAAAGAGGGAAAAAAAACGAAAGATTGTTTGGTTGATCTTAAGTAGATAGCATAGACTGATAAGTACAATAAAAGTTTGCCTAGTTACAATACCTTTAGCGCCAGGTTTAACACAGGTCTTTAGTAGATAGCATAGACTGCTAAGTACATTAGAAGTTTGCCTAGTTACAATACCTTTAGCGCCAGGTTTAACACAGTTGATACACGAAGTATTTGTACAGCGAATTGAGTTGAGCGAGTTTGAACAAGTTTTGCTGAAAGCAGAGAGACTGGCAACGCTGATAAATCTTGTAGTAAGATGTGTGGCCCATCAAATGCATGATGAAAGAGGAAGACATAGTATTTGGCGTGAACAAGAATGCAGTCTTCCTGAAAGGAACAGAGGGGTAAAAGACAGTGATATGCATTAGTCTATTTATTTGTTTTTAGCAACAAGTAAGTATATTGAGGAACAGATGTGTACATACCTCGAGTGGAAGCTTACTGTTTTCCAGCTGGAAATAGCTCTTTTATAGCTTTGTTTTTTTTGACAGAACGAAGTTCTCTACAAAATTGTGGTGAGGATAAGAATTGTATATATCAAACATATGTTTTGTTGACTTTTGCTAATAGGAGTGTAAAAAAAACACTATACTGGAAATGCGTACCTTTTATTTTCCTCTGTAGATGAAGTTGGTAAGTCAGCTTTGTTAAGCGTAGATGTAGTCTGCGATCTTTTACCAGTGGGTGATGCTGATGTAATCTTGTAATGGATACGCAAATCGTTAAAGACAAGTAAATGCGTTTAGTTAAGATCATACATGTGAGTTACCTAATTTGTTTAAATAATGAGGTCTTATATTTTCTTACCTGTGGAGTAGCAACGGCAGCTGGTGTTAAGGGAGTAGCTACTTCTGGCATCATAGTGGTAGAAGGCGGTGGTGTTAACAGAAGAGGAAGAGCTTGTTCTTCATGGCGTGAGCTGCTTTGTATTTCCATAGATGGTTGTACTACACTGGTTGTTGTGTTTGCTAGCAGCGGTATGGCCTGGTCTGGTTGCGCTGTTATTGAGCGGACATGAAATGTTGGCATGTCACTTTGTAGAGATCCTTGTGACATCTGAACAATAACTTCATACTTTCGTCCAACAACTGCTGTAATTTCAGGTGGAACATGGTGTGGTTGCCCTTCAGTAGCGGCAACCAGAAGCATTGGAGGTTTTCCAATGAGTTGCTGACCTATATCACCAAAAAAACATAAACTCTACATAGGCGTCTGTGTTTTTGTCATGCTTCTCAGGGTCAGCACCATAAACATTTACTTTGTACCTATTGTAAGATTCAGAAAACATGTTATACAATTTTGTTTTTACTGGGTCAGCAACAGTAATACTGAAAATTTAGAAAGGATAATGTGTGAATAGTTGTGTACCTCGGTTCTGCAGTTGTACTGTTACATCTCTGGCATCTATAACCATCTCCATCTGGATAAGTTTTTTTCCAGCATGCAGAACATGATATGTACCACCAGGAACGTGTGGGCACCAAGTCAATGATAAGGATAGTGAGTTTGTATCGTTGGCCCTGTGTATAACATAATGTAAAAGATGTAAACTGTTGCTTATTAAAAAAATAGGATGTAAATGTATAGTAAATGATAAAAATAGTAAGCCTCTGTAGTTAGCATTATGTGTAACACAAGCTAAAACAGGAACTTTGTGGCCCAGAAAAAAAGGAAAAATGTAAATATATGATGAGAGTAGAGTTTTTTGTTTGTACCAAAACTTCGTGAGGTATTAGCTCCACTAATTCGCGAAGTGTTGTGGGAATTGGATCGGCATGAATATGGGCATCTTCTTGCCATTCAATCTGGTGCGGTTGGTTGGCAAATCTGCATACCATGTTATTAAGAGAAGTGAAAAGAGTGCAACAATATTAGTAAAATGTAATAGTTTTCAATGGATGATTGCTTAATTGGATGGGGAAAAAAGAGCGAACAGTACAGGTTCTGCAGAGCATGTATTTCAGGAATTGGTATATTGATATACCATTTTGACGCTGAGCTACTTTGTAGTGCGAGTTGGCCTGATCATATGTATGAAGTCAATGGAATATATTAGAAATGTATGGTTACAAAATATGCAAACAGATCTGTGTGTATTAGCAGATAACTGAGAGTTAGCTTTATATACCTGAGTATGTACCAACAGACATACCAACAAACAAAGCAATAATTGGTGTTTGCTGAGAATTAGTAAAGAAAAGGTCAGCATCAAATGTCTGAGCATGATGGCCCCATAGTGTTATAATTCCTGCTTCACTGTAAATAAGATGGAAACTATATTGTTTAACAGAAAACAAATATGAGAGAGATATAAGTGGAAATAATAAAGTGGTTAAAGAGATGGAGAAGCAAAAAAGTACTAAAAATATATGTACCTTCCATATGTTATATTGATAGTGCGTTTGATCGTTGGGCCTAATTTTGTTGATGTTTCCGTAATAGGTGAAACAGCAGTTATGAGAGCAACAAAATCTGGTACATGAGAGAGATATATGTGTTTACAAAAAGATAGTTGGTGCAAGTATATAACAGGGGCATACTAATGTTTCAATAATAAACATATATATACCTGATAGGAGAGCCTTTTTTCCAATACGATTGTTTAGAACAGAGAATGGTACCGCATTATATGCATAAAGGGGAAATCCATCTGGTTCTGGCAATATTTGGTTAACTTTGGTGTACTTTGAAAAGCGAACAGAGACAAAATTCTCAACTGCTTTACATGACTGTTTTGCTTGTAGGACTTCAAAATATTCAAATTCATAAATTGATCATTCGTTTAATAAAGCTGTGAACTTATGAATCCATCTCTGAGGTACTACACCTTCCATAGTATATCCCTAAAAAAGATAGAAACATAGTTTACACAACAGTAAATAGTTTTAATATATTTATAAAGTACAATAGAAAGTAGTAATGTGTTATTAATAATATGTGCATTATAACGAGAAATATTTGGGCAAAATACTGCATAATCTACATGAATTAAACGAGAAAATTAGCCAACAGTGTAGAACCTGTCTGTCAAGCATAATGAAATCTAAGTGGTATACATCAGTTGAATCTTGTGGATTCTTAAATTCCCAAACTCGTGCTAATCGGACAAGGACTTTCCATTTATGTGAAGTTTGATTGATCTAGTTTAGCAGTGTATACATACTGTGAAACCTGGAGAGAACAAAGAATAATAGATTAAGTATTTTTAGGAGTAAATATATAACACAACTTGTACAAAGAATAGATACATTACAGGAAAGGATATTTAAATATACAAAAGGAAAAGGAAATATCACACACAAAGGCAAAAGCTGCAAAAGGAAGAAAATTATGCATACAATAAATATATAGAAGCAAAACAGTAAATGGGAAAACATATGTTGTAATAAGGAAGTAAAAATTGTGTCTATTAAAGCCCACATTTGTTCAACTGGTCTAGGACCATACTGAAACAGAAGAAAATCACATATAGGACGAAAGAAGAAGGATTCAATTTATAAATATGAAAAGGTATGTATATGTGGATCGGTGGGTGGCTGATAAAAGGGTTTTTTTTTGTTGTAGGTGTGTTTTTGTAACTGATGTAGGTAGGTTACTTTAAGATGCGCGAAAGGGAATCCGTAAATAGGAATATTGAATAAGGAGGCAAAATAGTGGTAGCAAAAGGGCCTAAATAGAACTAAGTACTTCCTGATATACTATATTCTTCGTCTCAGTGCATGGAACACCCTTATCGTTTTCAATAAGTATCTTCAGGCCTGAACGTGATGTAACACGTGATACTGCCACATATAATTGTCCATGACAAAAAACCGGATTCTTTAGATAAACTCCGACCTTGGTAAGAGTTTGTCCTTGACTCTTATTAATAGTCATTGCATATGAAAGCTTGATTGGGAACTGACGACGTTGGAGAGTAAAAGGCCATCGAGAACTTGTTGCATTGAGAACAATTCTAGGAATACAAATAGCTTGACCAATATTAGTTCCAGTAATGATAGAGCCTTCAATCACTCGATCACCAAGCTTTGTGATAACAAGCCGTGTTCCATTGCAAAGACCCATAGATTGATTTAAGTTCCTTAAAAGCATCACTGGAACACCTATTTTCAAACGAATAATATGATGTGGGAAACCATTGACTGTTATAGAATTTAAAAACTCAGGTGGATACAAAAGCTCAGCATCGCCAATGTGGTTATCAGACTAAGATATAGAATCAAAGCTGAGATATTCTTTTGTCTGACCAGGGATCCTATCAAAAACTGCCACATTCAATTCATCAGCAACAGTGTTAGTTGGGCAAATAATTGCACGTTCTGCGAGATAACTACTATTCTGATAATTTGAACACAATGAATCATAGGTAGCATCTACGATTGTGTCTAGGTTGTTATCAGCTGGGGATAACAAAAGATCATCTGGAATAGTTATCCAAGATGCATAATGTTCTTCTTGTTTTCTAGCCATGGGAATCTGACCATTTCCAACATTAAGTACCCACTGGGCAAACACAGAGATAGCATCATGTTCTGTAACTGAGAGAGCTGGATTATGAAGTCGCATATTGGTAGATAGTTTTAGTATTTCAACATGTTGCCAAAGTGAAGATTTGATAAGTGATGCTTCAATAATTTCTGTCTTTGTGCCGCCTTCAATAACAGGCAAAACTTGTCGGAAATCTCCACCGAGAACAAGAAGTTTTCCCCCAAAAGGTATAGCCATGGAAGCAGCATTTTGGATAGACATAATGTCACGCAATGTCCTATGAAGAGCTTCAAAACAGTGCCTATGTGTCATAGGTGCCTCATCCCATAGAATCAAAGAAGTCTTCATAATAAGCTCAGCAAGCATTGTTCCACGTGCTATACCACATAAACTTCTTTCATTAATATCAAGAGGTATTCGAAAGCGGGAATGAGCTGTGCGACCATTTGGGAGCAGAAGTGAAGCTATTCCAGATGAAGCTACAGCAAGGACTATTTGACCTCTAGCTCTAAGCGTTGCTATAATAGTATTCCAAAGAAATATTTTCCCAGTACCACCATGGCCTGATACAAAATAAAAGCCACCGTTATTATCAGCAACAGACGATAGGACTTTGTTATATATAACAGTTTGATCAGCATTCAGTTTTGCACTCAGTATTTCAGCCTCAGCTATTAAAGCAGATCTGTCATATGCTAATTCCTCGGTCACAAGACGATTGCCAGAAGTAGGATCACCATGTGATAACTCACTAACTATATTATATGTGCCAAAATCAAGTCCATTCTTTGAAAACATCATAAATAAATCCTTTATCAGCTGAGACTGTAAGTAACCACTTGGTATGGGATATGCTCGATTTTGTAACCCTTGACGTATTCTGTGTGCTATATCATCAGAAAAAAATGCCCAATACTTATCAAACAGGGTCTGAGGACTAACAACATTACAAAAAGAGAGGACAACCATAAAAAGTTGTCTAAGTTGTTGTGGTGTAGCCCAGATAACTACTTCATCAAAAAGTAAGTACCATTCTGTATCGTCACCAACTAAGCCACGAGCTTTGCAGGCTTCTTTGAAAGTAGGGTAGCATACACCATTAAAAACTCTGAGATCTTCAAAATTTTGTGCATCACAAACAACCATCAAAAGCATTCTGAGATAGAATAATTCACCAGTAGTTGGGTGCACACTATATATGCGACCAATCTTTGATCCTGAACGCTTCCTTTTTTTCCATTTTCTATTAGTGACATCCCATATCCATTTCGACGGAAATTGATAATAAGTATAACACCTTGCATCTTCAAACTGTTGGTTAGCAGTAAACCATTCAGTTAGTGTGGTCTTATAAGCCCGTGGGTCAGAAGTAATTTCTTGCAGGCCTGATTCTTCATGATACATCACTTTGTTCATACCAGGCATATGCACAGCTAATCGCTCAACAGAAGGCGTTCGGCCATGTATCTCAAATTCAAATAATCGCCAGATTGCTTCGCAGGAGGATAAATACCTAGATTTTCATACAAAGAAGCACTATTATAAAGCTTAAATCAAGGTGAGTAAAAGTATATCTGCACAATAGGCTATAAAGAAACGTTAACAAAAAAAGTAAAACAAGGGTACATTAATGAGATTGCAACAGGGAGGCAGAATTCATTCTGTGATAAAACATTACCTGCATTTAATATAGTCAGCAATTTCATCAATACCTTGTTTACTTTGTGGATCTGGTAAGTTTGATGATTGATTACTGCTACAGAAATTCATCTTTGTTCTGTCTTGACCTTTTGTAAGGTATTTAAATAAGTACTTAACAAGGTTTGTCTTGTTGCACCATTCAACATTGATGTGGGCTTGAAATTTTTTAAGCAAAGTAATGTTATATGGAACAACCCATCTGTTATCCAATTTGATTCCATGCTTGATAACAAAACGAGAATCATCCTGATGACGATAGATTGGAAAGCCAGACTTATCAATTGATGTTTCTAGGCTGAACTGTTTTGGATATCGCTTTGAACACAAATCATCTCTCATACATGGACATTTTGTATTAAAATTCCCACATGGTCCATGTACCATAAATTCGTCAACAAGAGCATATCCAAGTGGATCAATAGCTATATCGGGAATTTCAGCACATATAAGATTATTTATGTCTTTGAGGAGTAAAATCAGTGCTATGGTGAACAAGCCATATGAGAGTATGAACATGTGGTAGACCTCTCTTTTGAAATTCAATAGTGTACAAAACTGTTACGAAAAAAAAGAAACTTATTGCGGGAGGGGAAAACATATTAGTACCAAGAGGGAAAAGCAGTACATTAGCAGGAAAAATAATGTACTAACCTGCTCGCACAGCGCCAAAGACATGACCGGCTTTGATGTCAGAAATGTATTCGGTGAGCTTCATATGAAATACCCGAGTCACAATATCAGAACGGTCAATATATTTTTGACCAGGCTCGTATCTAAGTGCGTCCGTAATCTCTGGCCATCGTGAATTGCATGTAAAAGTAGAAAACAAATCAGGGGGGCCATACTCACGACAGATAGCCATAGCGTCTTGATAATTGAGTGTGTTATATCGAGCTCCTCCAGTAAAACTTGCAGGTAGCAAAACTTTAACACCAATGTTTTTGCCCTGCGATGTGCCTTGACCTAATGCATCCGAAATGCTTTGATATGTTTCTGATCTTAGTATATCTTGGTTGAAGAAATGAAATGAGAGACGATTTGCTTCAAGACATGAGTAGCAATCAACCTCTATTTGGTCAGAAAGACGACCATAACATGTGTAAGGGTTTGGCTCATTCCTTCTGTAATGGCATTCATAGCAGTAGTATTCGAGCATAGATACCTCATCTCTAACAGAAGGTAAACTGCCATCAACCTCTTTATATTTAATGCCAAGGTGAAATCCTTTTTCTCCATATGGAAATAATATTGGATATTGGAGAGACATCAGAGCGGGGTTTAAAGACGAAATCTGTTTTAGCTCACTGTAATGGGTCTCAACAACAATGTCAAATCTGCTATTTTCTAAAGACAATTCACCTACGACCAAGGCAGCTAACTCAGGAACAGTTGGCAGAGAATATCTATCACCATGACTATTTGACGAACCAATAAGGCGGATATGAATCTCTGGGTTTTCTTTAGAGAATAACCGGTCACGTGCCATTCTGAATTCTTTAACCAATAGATTACAGGAATCAAACATAGAAATCAAGGCAGCAACAACATCAGGATCTGGTTTATCACCTGCAGTAGCCTCTTTACTAAACATGGATAACCTGTTGCCGACTTCATTAGACGTGTCATAAATATATAGTTGAGCATACTTTGGTCTTTGGCCTTGTGCAGGAAGCAATGAACCAATACGATGGTGTACAACACCATTTATACGGAAAACATAAGGCCCTTTGCCAGTGTTAATAGTTCTATCAACATCTACACCCAAGGAAGTGAATGCAAACAAGGAATTGTAATGGCGTATCAAGCGCATAAATTCATTCGAGCGAGGACCTCTATTAAAACCAATGAGTTCATGAAGCGGGAACGGCAATTTTTCATGCGGTGGGAGAGAGACCTTTCCACCACGACAACATTTATTATAAACAATCTGATGATGTCTAGAGGAACTTCTACGCTGAGATCTTTCTTGGTACCAAAAAATAGCACCACATTTATTACATTCATAATCTGGACCACCATAGTACGACCAGTTGGTATACATGGCTAAAATAGCGTAGAGAAAAACGTATTGGGAAAAAGAAAAGAAAACAGGTAAAAGAACAGAATAAAATACACAAGCAAATGGTGACTGAGAAAACCGGAATGAAAAACGGTGTAAGCTGAAGAAAGCGAGCAAACCTTTTAGGTAAGAAATTTGTTCTTTAAAAAGAGGAAGATTTGGCTCTGTAAGTGAAGCTAGACTAAAAGACCATGCGCTACCTGAAAAGCGCACAAAATGCAATAGCAACTTTGAACAACAGAACGGGAAAATTTGTACAAAAAAAAGAAAGAGAAGAAACTATTTTCAAAGAAACAATGAAAGAGAAAAGCACCTGAGCTATTAACACCGCGAAGGGAATTGGATAATCTCCTTTTTTTCCTATTGTTGGCTGCTTCAGTAGAACTAACCAATGGTAAAGGCAAAAGCGTATTAACGGCTATGGGAAACGCTGCGAAACAACAAGGAGTAGGGGAAAAACAGTAAGGAAACGGGAATATACAAGGAAAGTAGAAAACAGGATAACTCTGTTGTATGAAGCATGAAATATTGGTAACGACCATACATGGGTGAGGCGTCGTGTGCGACAATGCAGGTGGCAAACTAGCACGGGAATGGTGCGCAGAAGACAGCAGCAAATCTGCTGAGCTAACTGGTTGTTTGCCGCGAAAAATATCATCACGGCGGGCGTTAGCACAGGATGACGAATCCATGAAACTAAACAGTAATAAGGAAGAGAAAAAGGATGCGTATTAACAGGTATGGGAAACACTGCGAAACAACAAGGAGCGGGGAAAAAACAGTGAGAAAACGGGAATATACAAAGAAAGTAGAAAACAGGATAACTCTGGTGTGTATGAAGCATGAAATATTAGTAACGACCATACATGGGTGAGGCATCGTTTGCGACAATGCAGGTAGCAAATGAGCACGGGAATGGTGCGCAGAAGACAGCAGCAAATCTGTTGAGCTAATTGGTTGTTTGACGCGAAAAATATCATCACGACGGGCTTTAGCACACGACGACGAATCCATAAAACTAAACAGTAATAAGGAAGAGAAAAAGGACTCAAAAAAATTTCATTGATGGGGAAAAGAGAAGCAAATATCTAAAAAAAAGCTGATAAAATTAATAGGAAATACAAAGTTCTATTAACGGGTATGCGAAACAGCACCAAACAACAAAGTGGAGAGAAAACAATGAGCAACCAGAAATATCCAAGAAAAGCGAAAACGAAGACGATTCTATCATGCAGGAAACGCTATTATCAATGACTATATATAGATATGGCGTCATCTGTGAAAGTATAAGCAAGAAACTAACAGACAAGCGGCCTGTCGTAAAGAACATCTTCACAAAGAGTTCTGGTATGGAGCAATGTATCCATAAAAAAAAGTAATAAGAAAAGCATTATAGTAATAACGAAATAAATACGATTCTATCATGCAGGAAGCGTTCGAAACAGCGCGGAACAACAAAGCGGGCAGAAAACAATGAGCAACCAGAAATATCTAAGAAAAGTGAAAAACCAAGACGATTCTATCATGCATGAAGCGCTATTATCAATGGCTATACATAGATACGGCGTCATCTGTGAAAGTATATACAAGAAACTAACAGACAAGCGTCCTGTCGTAAAGAACATCTTCACAGAGAGATCTGGTATGGGGCGATGTATCCATAAAAATAAGTAATAAGAAAAGCACTATAGTAATAACGAAATAAACACGAGTCTATCATGCAACAAACGATATTATCAATTGCTATATATAGATACGGCATCATCTGTGAAAATATAAACAAGAAATTAACAAGCAAACGTTCCGTCGCAAAGAACATCTTCGCAGAAAGTTCTGGTATGGGGCGATGAATCCATAAAGATAAGTAATAAGAAAAGCACTATAATAATAACAAGCATTGTATAGTAATAAAGAAATAAACACCAGAAAGTCTAAAACATCACCTTACGAACAGGAGACGGGAAGACAAAAATACGCTAAGAAACAGCACTATCTCGAAGCACAATATAGCGAGGTCTTTCAAGTAAGCCCTGCAAAAAAAAGAGACGTCAATATTCAAATGAATATAATATGTGGCAAAGAACGGGAAGACAAAAATACGGTAAGAAAGAGTACGGTAAGAAAGAGTACTATCCTGAAGAACAGTATAGCGAGGCCTTTCAAGTAAAAACTGCAAAAAAAAGAGACGCAAATATTTAAGCGAATATAAAACTCGAACGAAAAAATGACGATTAAAAAGGAACAAACAAGAAGTATACAACAGAAACGGAGAACAAACCCGCTGGTAGAGCGCAATCACAAACGTCGCAGAGACGAAACGAGAGCAGCGAACTTAACCACAACGAAACCAAACCCGGATCTCAGCAATCAACGAGGAGGAGCGCAAAAGACAACCCAGCGAGAAGCGTAGAAGTAGAACTTGGAACAATAGCAATGGCGGAGAAACCAAAAGGCAGGAACACCTAAACCATCGTAGAATAAGAAGAAGAACTAACAGGAAACAAGAGACGGACGCAACAGACGAAGCGAAAAGTAGAACCAACACATCCCTTGTAAAATCCGCAGGGCACAGACGGCAAGGCACGAAGCGAACACACGAGGAAAACCGGAAACCCATCATCCAAACACACAACATAACACAAAGAACGGGCGACCGGGACAGAGATGTCAGAGACAGACCCACACCCATCGAAGCGTGCGAAAAAATGCGCAGGAAAACAAGACGCTTGCTCTGGAAGGATCGCACACAAGCAGCGAACATCACACGCGGCACACGCGAACAAACAGCAGAGAGTAACACCGCGCTTTGCTACCCAGCAAACACGAGCGGCAACACGGAGCGCTACTAAACACACGTCAACAGGAGAGCGAATCGGTGGACGTGAACATGCCTTGCTACCCAGCAAACACGAGCGGCAACACGGAGCGCTACTAAACACACGTCAACAGGAGAGTGAATCGGTGGACATGGCGTAGGCGAGAGTACATGAACTTCTCCAACTTTGATATAGGAACTATTCTCCCTGTCACATCGCGTCCTCTCGCTCCCACACAACTACCTCTGCCTTCCTCGCTCGCCACCGCCTCTGTCTTCCTTGCTCGCCATAGCCACCACCGCGTGCTTCCTCCCACTCCAACGCTAGCATCTCACCAGTGAAGTTAGTTTTCTCCTCCTCCTCCTCCTCCCACTAGGGCACTCAAACCCTATCAAGCACGAATCAATTGATTAGCACCACCATCTAGTTCTTGGCTCCGTCCTCTCGATTCACTCTGTTATAGAAGTTGCAGCCCCTGTCATCTTCGTCCTTCCGACCGCCATCGGCAAGCGTCGCCTTCACCTCCAGGTTTCTCTCCCGCCTCACCCCCTTTTCCCTCAGATCCTTATCTCCTCCCTTCTTTCTCTGCTCTGCCCTATTTTGCCGATCTGTTATGTTTTGCTCTCGTAGATCTAGTAGCAGTAGTAGTGGTCAACAAGTAGCATTGTAGTACTAGTAGTAGGAAGTACCGGTAGACAGTAGGATAGTAGCGGCAAGTAGTAGTACTAGAGTGGCAGACTAGCAGTGGTAGTAGTGGCAGAGTAGGTGGTAGAAGCTACCATCCAAGGACTTGCTAAGAACCATCTCTTATTGATAGAATAGTATTATCTTCTAATTGACTAATAGTCTTGTTTCACATAATTGACATGCTAGCTATTTTCTTCCCTTTTCCCCTTTCTCTTAGGATCTCTCTCTCTCTTTGTTATCATGTTAACCTAAGAACTTCTTGTTAGTATCTCTATATATCAAGAGAATTTGTAATTTGATGCCATCAGACTGCTATCGTTATTTTTCTATCATCATATTGAATCTTCATTTGAGAGTTTTTTTGTCTCTACACATGAAACTTCTTTTCCTTTCCAGCCTCTCATTTTCTCATTGTTTGTCAGGTTTGCAAAACTTTGTCCCTGAAAGTTCATAATTTATATGATAACTTTGTGATGGCCCATTTAGAATGTACTTTTTCTTTCATTGCTATCATTTCTACTTATGTGCGCCTTAGCAGAGATTGCTATTTCTACTTGTGTAGAAAATTTGGGATTAGTTTGCACTTGATACCATCCAACAAGCATGTGGTATTGAGATGTCATCTTCGGCACATAATATTGCCTTGTCATTAGCTGCTTTGTGCATGTTTTCTTGTTTCTTCTCATTTTAGGGTTGATTAATTTATGAAGTATCAATTGTGTTGTTATGCCTATGAATGCTCCAATGAAATACATAAAGAGGTGCTAAGAGTCCCCATGATGTAATCTTTGGGAGCTGGTCTTGCATATTTTTTTTTGCCTGATCATGTTCTATGCATCTTATGCTAAATCTGTTTGGTTATTCACTTACTGTAACTTTTTAACATGTATATGTAGTTATGTACTCATATAAATTCTTATTGATTCTCTCTGTGCCAATGTTTGCTAGGTGACGGTGTGCAATGACTTGAGATGTAATAGTTGGAATGTCCATAGAAGTAATGGTCCAGAGCTGCCATTTTGTATGATCCAGATCACGTAGGGTCCAGGAGACAATGTATTCATGTGAATAAAGTTAGTTGTTACATATTTAGTTCTGTATGCACATACCAGGAGGCAACGTGTTCTTGTGTATACTTTATTCAATACAGGACAATGTTTCCAATTTCTTGTTTAGCATTGTAATGCTGGATCAATTTCAGTAAGCTTGAATCTCCCAACAAACTTGATTGATCTTCTGGACCAATGGAAGCTTGGGCATATGTATTGTTAGTCTTTACTTCTTAGATTTGCATTATAGGTCCAGTTTTCTCTTTAAATTGCAAATGTATACAGGATACAGTCTGACGTTTGAATTTTAATCTTGTTGCTATTTGTAGCTGATGGAGTTTTTTTGTCTTGCCGATCGTGCTGGATTTTTTACTTCTTGCTGCAGGAGTATTACTATTTGTGTTGGCTGATTGATATGGACAATTGA
This sequence comes from Melocanna baccifera, assembly GCA_036346265.1. Lineage (NCBI taxonomy): Eukaryota > Viridiplantae > Streptophyta > Magnoliopsida > Poales > Poaceae > Melocanna > Melocanna baccifera. The sequence goes on from JAYEVJ010000240.1 coordinate 158,228, forward strand.
TCTCAATCCTATTTTGTAATCACTAATCTGTAAATACCAATCAATTAAAGAAAGGACACTTGCATTCTTGTTTGAGTTCTACCACTCAGTTTGAGATGAATTGCAGTAGTGATCTAGACTTTTTGCATTTTAGTTGTAAAATGTGAAGTATTCCATTTGAGGAACAGCTATCACTTTGATGAGTATGCATATGCCTTTACCATAATTCTTGTATGAATGTGATTTCATGTTGATGTATGGATCTTATTTGAACGTTGGTGCAGATTTTAGCAAAGTTTTGCTCAAATTTGTAATGATTTTTAATGATTTTTTGTATTCTTATTTGTATTTATGAGTTCTAAGTTTTTTTTTTAATTTTTCTGTTTTTTATTTTTTCTGAAATTTTCCATCTCACCACTTGTTATTGATTTATTATATCTCACCACTTGTTTCGCTTGGTGTGAAGTCCCACCCCTCCCCAATTGGGATCAGATAGGGTGACTTCTTGACGCGCATATCGATTGTTATATAGGTCTATTTTTTTTAGATTTTAAAAGTGGTTTTTGTCTTTTGCTATAGTAATTAATTTTTAAACAGAATATTTTTTTAAGATAGAATTTACAAGTTAATTATAGTATACATTAAAAGCCTAACATATGTACCATCTAAAATCACAAGCGAATATCTTTCTCTGTAATCTCTGTCATAAACAACTAAAATTCAAAATTTTCAACTAAAAATCTAAGCCGCAACCATATTAAACAGCACATATAAAAAATGTCTGCATTTCCTTACTTCATATATGGATCAGCTTTGATGTGTCCAAAACAACAATCAAGCTGCTGCTGATCTCAAAAACAGAGAATCACGTAGTATGTCAATACGCAAAGGGGTAATCTCAACTTGAAAAAGACCTAATCGCACCACAGTACAAAGGATGACATGATTAATCGAACCATTTCAGCAAACCAAACTCACGAAATAATGCTCGGGAACTGTCGGTGGACAGACTGAATATTCTGTTAGCCCAGAGGGCATTCGTGTAATTTCACAATTGCAAAGAAAAAAAGGAGGTGGATTGTGGGCCCCACCTGTCGGTGGGGCAAAGTGAGAATAAGGCCTTCGGCCTTATCTCTTCGTCCACTCGATTCGGCCAGGGGAGCGGGGTCGTCCAAGGGGCAGAGCTCACGCACGCAGGGGGGCGCCGAGTTTGCCTGGCCTCTCCGCGGCGGTGCGGCGCACGGGTCGCCAGGCTGCTCCATCTTGGCGCGGAGTAAAAGCCCTCTCGGGCCGGCCTGCTTCGGTGCACGATGCGCGAGCCATCCGGCCGTTCTGCGACAGCGCAGGGGAGCGGGTCGCCGCCGCCCGCGGCGGCGTCGGGAGTGGGTCCTCCGCCATTCGCGCAAAGACACTACGCGTGGGTCTTCCGGGCTGTTGGGTCGTGGAGCATGGCTTGCGGGTCATGCGGACAAGAGAAGGCCAAGTCTTGCAGGTGAGGGGCGACGAGGGAGGCCCGTCGACCTCTCTCTCCGCTCGGCTATAAAAGGAGTTCCCTTCTCTTGTTCCGATGCATCCGAAAAAGTGAAGTTCTTCTTCCTCCTCTCTTTTCCTCTGGTCTATGTGACTCCCGTGTGCTCTCTGGTTGTGGTGCTCAGTTGTCTTGTGCGGCATTCCCTGATCCTCGACTTCAACCTCTGCGACAAGGGGAAGAAGTACGGCATCGTATCTCCGATTGCCTTCGCTCTCGCTATCACAACGGGGTGATTGGTTTTTTGGGACAGCGCACGTGCGTGCTTTGCCACTATTTGGTTCTACTTGGTGATTTCGATTATCACCACTGATGTGAGTAATTTCAATTGTATACTTTGCATTTTGTGTTAATCCATATTCAGTAAATGCAAAGTAAGTGTGGACTAATTGCTCTGTGATGAAGGCAACCATCTGGAAAGATATATGTATGTGGTTGTGATGGTAGATTAACATTGAGTTGAGATTTAGATATTTTGTTCTAATCACTAGGTGTGCTGTTACATGTCAGTATATTGGTCTGGTCTAGTTTGTCACTAGTTGTGCTATATACTTGATTCTCACTGGTTTACATAACAGCATGCTGTTTTGGTAGCGATTCAATTATAAGTAACTTGACTGTCCAAGCTTTAATCAATATAGTTCGTTCTAAATTGAATTTATGGATTGATTAAAGGAAGTCTAATACTATTCATAGCATTTGATTCATGGTTTAGTTACCTACTTGAATAGCTAATTCAGATTTTAAGGCTCAAGGTCTAATTTACAACTGCCACATACATATATATATTTGTTTGATATCTATTCTGACGGAGACGGCCAAGAGTTTTCTTGTGTAACTAGCCATCTGAGAGCAATAGTCACATTCAAATTATATTAACATGGAGAATTCGGTCATACATATTATGCTCATAATGTTCTTGATCCTTGGTAGGCGTGATTCTTTTTGGTTATATATAAACATGGTTATGTATGTTTTGATAATATGGTATGGCTTAAAGGTTTCACATATTTATGTTGTAGTTAAGTCATACGCATGTTTACTTTGTCATGCCTTTGTAATTAGTTATGCTGGAATTATAATTAAATATATGCTTATATCGCATAATATACAACAATCGAGAAAACCAATTTTTAAAGAAATGTCTTCATCTTCCGATGTTGTCAAGCCGAAAGTGTTTGACGGTGCGAACTTCAAACGGTGGCAGGCTAAGACGAAATTATGGCTGACTGATCTCAAACTCTTTTGGGTCATTTCAAATCCTCCAGTATTCCCGTTGGAAATCCCTGAAATGATGCGGTGGGAGGATGCAAATAACTCAGTCTTAACCCATCTATTAGCCATTTTGTCCAACCGGTTGTTCGACGTTTATGTCAACTTCACAAACGCCAATCTTCTGTGGGACGAACTTGAAGAGAAATACTCCAAAGGGGACAATGGGAATGAGTTGTTCGTGACTGCGAAGTACTTGAACTACAAAATGGTCAAAGGACGGTTGGTGATGGAGCAGCTCCACGAGCTACAACTCCATGTACGTGACTTAAGTCAATACGACTGTGCTCTACCAAAGAAGTTCCAAGTGAACGTCATCCTGGCTAAGTTGCCACCCTCGTGGCATGACTTCATGACCGCTCGTCGACATATGAAGGAGCGCTTGACTCTCAATGAGCTGTCAGCAGCTATAAATGTCGAAGAACGTGCTAGAGCCGGTGACGGTGCAGGAAAGGCTCAAGTCCAAGATCATCAAGTACAAGTCAAGAATGCTGGAGGCTCTAGGAAACCAAAATTCAAGAATCAGCGTCAAGTCAAGCTCCAACCAAAGAAAATGAAGACGAAAAAGGAGAACATTGTCTGCTTTGTCTGCGGGGAGGTTGGACATAAGGCTAACCATTGCCGCAATCGTAAAGGCAGAGGTCCTACTCCCAGTCAACACAAGAGTCGCAAGGCTGAAGTAAATGTTGCACTGACCATCTCCAGTTTGAAAGAGTACATACCACATGCCTTTGTGGCAAGTCCATCAATTGATTGGTGGATTGATACAGGTGCTACTAGACATATATGTGCTGATCGATCATGTTTTTCTTCATTTCAGGGTGAAGGTGGTGGATCCGTCCTAATGGGGAACAGAGCCGCTGCGACAGTACGTGGGATCGGACAGGTTTGCCTGAAACTTACCTCGGGCAAAACACTCATCTTCAAGGATATACTGTATGTACCTGCAATGACTCGCAATCTTCGTAGTGAGTCAATGCAGTGTATGCAAGGAATAAAGCTTGTATTCGAGTCTAATAAGGTCGTCTTGACCAAATTTGGAAACTTTGTGGGCAAAGGTTATGATAGTGGAGGTATGTTCCGCTTATCTGTTCTTAAATCCAATAATGTAACAGTTTACAATGTTTCCTATTGCAATAAAATTTATGATATTTGGCATTCACGTTTGTGTCATGTTAACTTTGAAGCTATTATGCGATTAAGCAAGATAGATTTAATTCCAAACTATAATTATGAGAAAGGTTCAAAGTGTGAAGTGTGTGTGCAAGCAAAGCAACCCCGAAAACCTTTTCATAGGGTTGAAGGGCGGAGCACTTCTCCACTTGAACTAATCCATTCTGATATATGCGAGATGAATGGAATACTAACCAAAGGTGACAAACGCTATTTTCTGACTCTCATAGATGATGCGACTAAGTATTGCTAGTCGGAGCACTTCTCCACTTGAACTAATCTATTCTGATCTATGCGAGATGAATGGAATACTAACCAAAGGTGGAAAACACTATTTTCTGACTCTCATAGATGATGCGACTAAGTATTGCTATATTTACTTACTTACGTCGAAAGATAAAACACTTGAATACTTTAAAATCTATAAAGCCAAAGTTGAAAATTAGCTAGAAAAGAAAATCAAACGGTTACGGTCGGATCGAGGCGGTGAATACGTCTCAAATGAATTCTCTCAGTTCTATGAACAAAATGGAATAATACATGAGATTATTCCACCATATTTACCCCAATCAAATGGAATAGCCGAAAGACAGAACCGAACTCTTTGTGACTTGGTTAACGCCATGCTCCAGAGTTCAGGTATGCCAGACTATTGGTGGGGTGAAGCAGTTCTCACAGCTAACTATATTCTAAATAGGGTTCCACATCGCAATCAAGAGGAGACACCCTATGAAGGATGGAAGGGGAGAAAACATAATTTATCTTTCCTTCGAACATGGGGATGCCTTGCAAAGGTACACATGTCATTACCGAAGAAAAGAAAACTTGATCCGAAAACCATTGATTGTGTCTTTCTAGGGTATGATATAAATAGTACGGCTTATAGATTTCTAGTAGTCAAATCCAAGGTGAGTGACATCACTACGAATATAGTGATGGAGTCTCGTGATACGACTTTCTTTGAACATGTGTTTCCTATGAGATCAACCGAAGTTATTAACCATACTATGCCAGTTGACTGTCCTATTCTTCCTAGTGTGGATAACACCGCTCCAGAGTTGGAGTTAAAGAAGAGTAAAAGACAAAGGACTAAAAAGTCACTTGGCAATGACTATGTCACCTATGTCGTGGACGATGAACCACGAACTCTTTCAGAGGCATACGCATCTCCGGATGTGGATTACTGGAAGGAGGCAGTCCGTAGCGAGATGGATTCTATCATAGCTAACGGAACCTAGGAGATTACAGATCTTCCACCTGGATGCAAACTAGTGGGCTGCAAATGGATCTTTAAGAGAAAGCGTAGACCTGATGGTACTATTGAAAAGTACAAGGCCCGCTTAATAGCTAAAAGTTTCACGCAAAAGGAAGGAGAACACTATTTTAATACATACTCTCCTGTGGCTCGTTTACTCACAATACGAGTGCTTCTAGCACTAGCTGCCGTATATAAACTCCAAGTGCATCAAATAGATGTGAAGATCGCTTTTCTAAACGGAGAGTTGGATGAGGAGATATATATGCAACAGCCTGATGGTTTTATGGTTAAAGGGCAAGAAAAGAAAGTATGTCAATTGATCAAATCCTTGTATGGCCTAAAGCAAGCTCCCAAGTAATGGCATGAGAAATTCGATAGTACATCGACATCGGTCGGCTTTTGTGTTAACGAAGCCGACAAATGTGTCTACTATCGGTTCAATCGGGGTGAAGGTGTCATTCTATGTCTATACGTAGATGACATATTGCTTTTTGGGACTAACATGGATGTAATTAATAAAACAAAGTCTTTTTTCTCTCAGAACTTTGATATGAAAGATCTGGGTAAAGCAGATGTTATTTTAAACATCAAGCTTATAAAGGGTGAGAATGGGATTACTCTGTCATAATCCCATTTTGTGGACAAAGTTCTATCCAGATTTGGATTCATGGACTGTAAGCTAGCAGCCACACACTATGATCCAAATGCTAAGCTTCATAAAAGCACTGGACATGGAAAAGATCAACTGAAGTATTCACAAGTTATTGGATCCTTAATGTATCTAACTAGTGCAACGAGGCCAGACATCTCGTATGCTGTAAGCAGATTGAGTCGTTATACGTCCAATCCTAGAGATGATCATTGGATAGCACTAGAAAGGGTACTCAGATATTTAAAATGGACCTCTAACTGGGGAATACATTATTCTGGTCATCGTGTAGTCTTGGAAGGATTCAGTGAATCTAACTGGATCAGTGACTCGGATGACATGAAGGCTACGAGTGACTATGTGTTCACTCTAGCAGGTGGGGCCGTTTCGTGGAAGTATTCCAAACAGACTATCCTTACACGGTCCACCATGGAGACTGAATTAATAGCACTTGATTTAGCAGCTGTGGAGGTAAAATGGATTAGAGAACTCCTTTCTGATCTACCCATTTTGGAAAAACCTATTCCAACTATATTGACCTACTGTGATAACCAAACCGTTCTAGTTAAAGCGAAGAGTAGGAAGGACAATATGAAGTCCTCAAAACATATAAAGCGATGACTTGAGTCGATCAGTCTAAAAGGAACTTGGCAGATCCTTTCACTAAAGGATTGGCACAGAAGGTTATCCTTGTAGCATCTAAGGGAATGGGGCTTATACCCACCTAGAGGCTCACATCGGTGGTAACCTATTCTAGAAGATCAGAGATCCCGTGAACTAGGCTTAAGGACAATAAGCTGTGTGAGATTACAGAGCACATTCGACGGGTCCCATTAGCTACAGTGCTCTCTTCTGTATGGAAGGTTGAGCAATAAACTCTTAATGAGTTCGATGCCTTTTGGCTTTGGAATCGTCCTACAGGATTCCTTAGAGAACTCACCTACTTGAGTATGATCGTGAGGTCATGATCAACGGAAAGTCAGGGTATACTTCCTTGAATACTCATGAGCTAGATACGGGGACATGACCGTAACGTCCCAACCCAAGAGGGAAAGGGCAAGCTGCCCAGTACAGAATATGACTTGAGCAAAAGTTCTTACACCAAGACATTGGATCAAGGCAAAGTCCTTCTTTATCTGTGTAGAGTCGTAGTTCTTGTTACTAGACATTAGGTTCAAACCCGAAAGGTACCCATCGTCTAACAGCTGTATATCAAACAGGACATGTGAACATCAATTGAGAAATTGGTGGGGATTGTTAGCTCAGAGGGCATTCGTGTAATTTCACAATTGCAAGGAAAAAAGGGGAAGGTGGATTGTAGGCCCCACCTGTCGGTGGGGCAAAGTGAGGATAAGGCCTTTAGCCTTATCTCTTCGTCCACTCGATTCGGCCAAGGGAGCGAGGTTGTCCAGGGGGTAGAGCGCACGGGCGTAGGGGGGGCACCGGGTTTGCCTGGCCTCTCAACGGTGGCGTGGCGCACGGGCCTCCGGGCCGCTCCATCTTGGTGCACGGCCTTCTTCAGCGCACGACACACGAGCCATCCGGTCGTTCCACGGCAGCGCAGGGGAGCGGGTCCTTCGGCCGTTCCGCAGCAGCGTTCGGGAGCGGGTCCTCCAGCCATTCCGCGGCAGCACACTACGCGCGGGTCTTCCGGGCTGTTGGGTGGCGGCGCATGGCTTGCGGGTCATGTGGACGGGAGGAGGCCAAGTCTTGCGGGTGAGAGGCGACGAGGGAGGTGCCACCGGCTCAGCAACTTCGGCCATCGGCCATTGGGCCGCAGCCTGTCGACCTCTCTCTCCGCTCGGCTATAAAAGGAGTTCCCTTCTCTTGTTCCGATTCATCCGAAAAAGTGAAGTTCTTCTTCCTCCTCTCTTTTCCTCTGGTCTATGTGACTCCCGTGTGCTCTCTGGTTGTGGTGCTCAGTTGTCTTATGCGGCATTCCCTGATCCTCAACTTCAACCTCTGCGATAAGGGGAAGAAGTGCGGCATCGTTTCTCCGATTACCTTCGCTCTCGCTATCACAGCGGGGTGATTGGTTTTTTGGGACAGCGCACGTGCATGCTTTGCCACTATTTGGTTCTACTTGGTGATTTCGATTATCACCACTGCTGTGAGTAATTTCAATTGTATACTTTGCATTTTGTGTTAATCCATATTCAGTAAATGCAAAGTAAGTGTGGGCTAATTGCTCTGTGATGAAGGCAACCGTCTGGAAAAATATATGTATGTGGATGTGATGGTAGATTGACCTTGAGTTGAGATTTAGCTATTTTGTTCTAATCACTAGGTGTGCTGTTACATATCAGTATATTGGTCTGGTCTAGTTTGTCACTAGTTGTGCTATATACTTGATTCTCACTGGTTTACATAACAACACGTTGTTTTGGTAGTGATTCAATTATAAGTAACTTGACTGCCCAAGCTTTAATCAATATAGTTTGTTCTAAATTGAATTTGTGGATTGATTAAAGAAAGTCTAATACTATTCATAGCATTTGATTCATGGTTTAGTTACCTACTTGAATAGCTAATTCAGATTTTACGGCTCAAGGTCTAATTTACAATCACACACACACACACACACACACACACACACACATATATATATATATATATATATATATATATATATATATATATATATATATATATTGTGGTATCTATTGTGGTGGAGACACCTAAGAGTTTTCTTGTGTAACTAGCCATCTGAGAGCAATAATCACATTCAAATTGTATTAACATGGAGAATTCGGTCATACATGTTATGCTCATAATGTTCTTGATCCTTGGTAGGCGTGATTCATTTTGGTTACATATAAACATGCTTATGTATGTTTTGATAATATGCTATGGCTTAAAGGTTTCACATATTTATGTTGTAGTTAAGTCATATGCATGTTTACTTTGTCATGCATTTGTAATTAGTTATGCTGAAATTATAATTAAATATATGCTTATATCATATAATATACAACATAATCGGTCTCACTTTCCTGCACGGAGATAGATTATGACAGACTTTGCACACAGACGTGCATGCAGTCCAGATCATATGATAATCTACCAAATTAAAAACTCATTGGTCGACCGACTGCTGGATGGATAGTGATATCCCTACTTCCGTTGTGTTCGTTGCGACTTACCGATCTGGCAAGTCATCAAGTCCATGTCCAAATTGCCGTCTCAGAGTAGACATCAGGTAGCCGTTGGAGCTGCAGTGACGCTTGATCTTCGCCCTAGCTAGCTGTGCAAGGGCCCCGGCCGGCCATCCCTTCTGAATGATCGACCTTTGCATGCATGCATGCCTGTCTTATCCCAATAATTTAGGACTTAAAATCGGCGTTCCTATCTAAAAAAACTTTTTCGCTACTGTTGGGAATGCACTATTAGAAATTAGACTCATGCTTATGAGGCCTATTTTCCTATAATTCAAATATATATATAGTTTAGTACTATATTGTCTAGCTAAGTGAAGAGAAGATAATTTATAAGATAATGTCCTTGCCACTTCTTAAAATATGTGACACGTAAAATGGGAATAGTATGAGGAGAACTTTGACTAAATGCACACAGGTGCACACATGCACGCACATATTCAGGTGACTTATGACTTGTGATCACACCGTGACGTGGCGCGTCACTTGACATACCAAGTCCACTTTTCCTATTAAGAACCGTGTATTTCTCTCTCATTTTTTAACTGTCTAGGAGTTGATAAACACTGCATAAATATCATTATATGGTTTGATGAGGCAGTTGTTTTAATTCGGTTTAATCACGGCAGTTACTACTGAGGGATTGCACTGTACTTAAAAAGACCTGGAAACGTCCAGGAGAAAAGACAGAATTCCTACTCCATTCTTCCACCTCCTCTCTAGATAACTACGCTATAGTATCAAGCTACTCAACCACGCCAGTCTTTCTTCTCAGCGTGCATTGGGAAGGGAGGAGAGCGAGTCTCCGAACCATTGTCATAGAGAGAAACTACACAGGATGGCAATAAGGTTTCTGGGCAACACTACCTGCGTGACTGCTTGGCTTATTCCTTGACGTTGACTACTTCCATGACTGCTCGTTTCTGCACTACTTCCCTTCTATTCATAACCCCACTGTAAGTCGTTCGCACGATCGATGGACTCTGTTATAATATTATTCTTATGCATGTCTAAAGTACAATATGTTGCCTGTTATTAGTTTTGTTTATTGCATCGTTAGTCTTTTATTATATCTATCAACTACTAAATTTTGGAATTAAAATATTGTTTACATTTCTAACATTTCAGAAACCTTTTTGTGAACTTTGTTGCAATTCAGTATTGGCTGGTGCTTCTGATGCTATGTAACCTGAGAGATTTTCTGGTCATAACTTTCGTAGATAGCAGACTAGAGTCAAGTTTTGGTTCATATTTTTAGGACTACGGTGGGTTATCCACCTGTAGTAAACATTTACGATTGAACAACACATGCAGTTAGACAATGTGAACAATACCACTCTTGGCTGCTGCATTCTGACCATTCTGACAAATCAGTTGTATGATGTGTATATAAACTACAAGTCTACCATAGAGTTGTGGGATAGACTATAGTGTAAATTTGTAGAGGCAGAGGCTAGTCGCTAGTTGTACATGTTTGAGCAATTCTTTGATTTTTTCATGGATAAAACTAAGTCCATAGTGGGATATGCTCATGACCTCCAACTATAAATTGGTGAGATTGCACACCTGAGCTGTGTTGCCTCCTAAATCTTATTCGTTTAGAACTACAGTAAATAGTTAGCTAAGTAGAAAGGCATGGGCTGGGCATATAAACTACTTGTTAGTGATATGCCCTAAAGACAATCATGGAGATGATTGTATCACTTCTATGTTTATGATCTTTTGAATAATATATTATTTTGTCCCTTGAATAAATGTCTTTTATATTGATCAACAAGTATATGACTTATTCGTGAAACTCTTTATTTATGTTTTTGATATTATTCTAAATTATCCTTGATCCTATATCATTATATGGGACAATTATGATTTACAGATCAGCACATGTATTGATTGATGATCATATTTCACGGATCATAGATATGTGATATCAAATTAATAATGTGGACACATGTTAGAGAACATGATGTTGGATTGACCCACCACAAAACACTACGAGAATTGTTATATTCTTAAATGTTATCAGCTGGTCTCATATATAGTGTATGTGGAATCCTTAGACCTGAGATCGTCATTGTTTCCTATATATGTAATAGTTTACTTAGGAGTTACCAAACACTACTCCGTGACTGGATGGTCATAAAGGTAGCTTTCGAGTTTATTATAAAACATGCGGAGGAATATGAACAATCAAGATGAAATTTGCCCCTCCTATATAACAGGAGCGATATCTTTGGGCCCATCGATGTGGTTGGATTAAGGAAGTGCATGGCCATGCCGAATGTGGTTGAAGAGTCAATCATAACTGAGTAATCCATCACAAGTTCGAGTAAAGGATCGAGCTATCATAAGATGACACACTTCTCGCCTTGAGTTCGATCTGATATCATGAGGCAAAGGGATCCATACATAAGCATTATATAGGTTCGTCCGATATGATCTTTATGTATATTTGGAGGTCGTTATGTCCTACTAGGGACCGCTACCGATCTATAGACCGGAAAGAAGTTTTCGACCCATGGCCAAATGTACATGAACCTACAGGGGTCACACACTTAATGGGCTGGAACGATAAGAGTCCAGATGATAGTTTCTGAGTGGGCTTCGATATCCACTCGTATCGGATATGGATCCGATTGGAGGTTATATAATGAGAGGTGTGGGGGCTGAGGGACACATCCCAAGAAACCCTAGCCGCCACCTCTCATAACCCCTGCCATGGGCGCTAATGCTAGCACACCGACGCACGATGTTCCCTCTCTGGACGTGTGGATCTCAGTAGAGGCGCTGTTACGACTGCGGTGCTGATCGGGACAATCGTAAGAAGGAGACGGTTGGCCGGAGGACGATCGACTACTTTCGTCCACACCGACGCGCTCTTCGTTGAATCGGCTATTTCAACTCTTCTTCCGCTGTACTGCGCGTCTAGTGGTAACAATCTATGCTCTCTTACTCGTATGGCTTCCTGATTTACGTGGTAGAAATTTTAATTTATGTTAGTGTAGTCTATTCGTATCCCAACACTACTCGATCAGAAAAATGAACAGAACACACGGGGAGCAGCTTGCGTATCGCTATCAGACGATCAAATTCTCTTGTCTTCTATCGTGTCCTAAGAATTCTCTGCCTAACAGCAGAGTTCTTCCTTTCGAATAATAATGATGATGATGTAGTCGTTACATTGCACCAAGCACAAGAGACTAGCAGATGCATCTGAACGTTGTAATAAGTTTTATTAGTTTGCATAATTTGAGAACACTGCCAAACTATCTGTTCATTTTGGTTAAACATGATCCAATGATCCAAGACGTTAATTTTCAGGTCTAACCGGGTTTTTGTTGGAAAGAAGACTAGCTAGTGATTATTGCAACAACACTGACCGAGTATGTGTGGGCACAGGCGATCCTACTTCTTTGACCACATATCATTCCATCACATATTCTCCATTGACAGTAATGGTTCAACGACCGTCCATCCTTGTAGCTAGCTTCTTTTTGGTCCCTTATACTTTTTTCACTTTGGTCCACATGGTAATGATCGTGCATCAACCCCTAGCGTATAAATATTTAGCTCTCCAACAGCAAGCCTAATCAAACATATGGATTATTCCTATTCCGTAACTAATTTTGTAACAGTGACATTGTAGCAACCAGCAACTACTAATTAATCATAATGTAGCTCTTCTGCATTGGAAATGTGCTGAACTTGCCGCCTAGCTAGTCGTTGTCTCGTTGGTCATGCTTGGGCTACCAACGAAGCATCACCCGACCGGAATCAAATCTCTTCCAATTGCCAGAAACGCAAGAGTTCTTCAATGCCTCTCTCAGATATGCTTGCAATATGTTTTCAAGTTTTGCACGGAGGAAATGCAACCGAGAGATTGCTAACTAAGACATTTTCAAGAATGGTTGGGACAATAAGGAGATTCTATATTGGACAAAGCAGTAATGAGTATCACACAAATGTTGCATGGATGTAGTACTGGATGCCGCCAGACATGACTGGCCAGCGATGCAGCTTTGAAGCTAGCTATACAACATCTGTCCTGCAGCCTTTCGGGCCAAGTAATAATACGTTCCTTCCCGGACTTGCCGTGTGAACAGTACTTGGATTAATTGGCCGTTGCATAGGAGTAGTTGCATGGGAAGAAAAGGAACCGAAAGTTGGCTACTCGATCCTAGCTTGGCTGGACAAGCTAAAACTTTGTCCGAACTCAGAAGTATTCCCCAACCAACACGTATGCCATGTACAGCAACCGGCAGGATGCGACGCCGCACCAGTCTCGAAAGTTCAGTAATCCCAGTATTATTAGGTGTTGAGAATAATATTGATTTATGATTTTTTTTACTATAGATAATTTATATTTTACTATAACTAAGTAAGCTTATTTGATATAATTAAATTTAAAAAATTAAAAATAGAAAAAACAAGTTAACTCATCACAGACAATACAAAGAATACAGAAAAAAGGCAAGAAACCCAAAAAATAAAAAAAAATCAGAAAAAATTAATGAATGGTGAAAAAATAAAAATCAGAAGCTAAATTGAGTGATACATAGATAGGGCACTCTCAACAGTTATTTGTGTTTGGTACAGATATGCGATGGTTGAGAGCGTAGGTGAGGAGAAATTGCGATATTATCGTTCACAAGATCCGGACCGTCCCATCACGATCCAATGGTCCGGAGGAGTTGCACCAAACAGTGCTTCTCTGGCTTTCGCCGCCGACAGCGCGCCCCAACGGCACCCGACACGCCGGGCCGAGCGCTGTCTGGCTCCGTACACCTACCGCACCAACGGCACGCTACAGCGCCTACACGGCGGGAAGACCAGAGGCCTACGCGACCCACCCCGTCGCGTCTCCGTCTATTTATCCCCCGCGCCTCCCCCCTGCCGCTTCCGTAACTTCCACTTGCGTTTCGACTCCCTCTACCACTGCCCACTCAAACATACAGAAGCACACGTTCGATCGCAATGGCGCGCGCTGCCGCCCTCTGCGCCTCGCTGCTCTGCCTCTTGGCGACGCACTCCCTCGCGCAGTCGCCCGCGGCCGCGCCCGCCAACGCGCCGCCCAAGTCCTCCAAGGCAACGCCGGCGCCGGCTGCCACGCCCACCGCGACCCCTGCCCCGCCGGCCGACGCGTCCTCCCCCGCCGCTGCTCCGTCCACCACCCCTGCCACCCCCGCGCCCAAGTCCTCCCCTGCCACCCCTGCACCAGCCGCCGCGCCCACTACCCCCGCCACCCCGGCGCCGGCCACGGCTCCGCCCAAGCCCAAGCCCAAAGCCCCCGCGCCGGCACCCCCTGCCAAGGCAACCGCCCCGGCGTCCCCGCCGCCGAAGGCTGCGCCAGCCCCAGCCACCCCTCCCCCAGTGGCCACTCCCCCCGCGGCGACCGCTCCCACTGTAGAGGCACCAGCGACCGCTCCCCCGGCGCCCGTTCCCGAGGTGCCAGCCGCCGCGCCGGCCCCGGTGACCAAGCCCACCGAGACCCCAGCCCCCGCGCCCGGCAAGAAGAAGAAGCCGTCGTCATCGTCCAAGAACAAGAAGAAGAAGAAGGGCGCCTCTGCCCCGGCTCCGGCCGCCGAGGCCCCCGTCGCCAAGGCCTCCAAGGCGCCCACCTCCGCCGCAGAAGCACCCGGGCCCAGCGGCGACTCCGCCGCGGCCGACACCGCGGTACGCTCACTTAGTTACCTACCATTCTCCACAGCTAGTGCGATCCATGCATATTGATTAATCTTACATCAGATACATTAAACATAGCAATCTAATATAAAATATAAAGTAAAACGGAGTAGAATATACGCGATCTGTGTTGGTACGCACGCATGGTTGATTCATGTGGCAACAAATCCAACGGTCCAAGTAGCGCCGGTGAAGAGACAACGATTGCAACGTGCGCGCCGCCGTCGGTGGCAGAATGTAGCCGTTGGCGCACCGACAGACGCGAACTGCTTCGGGAGCAACAGCTACTTGGATCCGGCCAGCTCTGACTTCGAGGAGCCAAGTCACCCGCTGCACGCGAGCCGCTCAGTTGGATCGAGATCCGAGCCACATGAGAAATTAAATAAATCATGATATATTAGCAATTTATCGTGAGCTGCTTCAGCCGATTTAGACCGTCCGTTGTTTCGTCTAACAGTCCAGATCTCCCAAACTACACGTTACTGTGCTCCTTTGATATGGCGCGAGGAGCCGGCT
This sequence comes from Melocanna baccifera, assembly GCA_036346265.1. Taxonomy (NCBI): domain Eukaryota; kingdom Viridiplantae; phylum Streptophyta; class Magnoliopsida; order Poales; family Poaceae; genus Melocanna; species Melocanna baccifera. Next base: position 173,440 of record JAYEVJ010000240.1, read on the forward strand.
CCCCGCTACTTGCCCGCACGGCAACTGCTTCGCTCGCCACCGTTTTCCCATTTCTGTTTGCTCTAACCAGGATAGATCTATACTAATTACAAAACTACTGTACTTAGTTGGGTACTTGCCGGTCCATCAAGCCATTTTAGGGCTCGTTCTTTTAGATTTTTAGAGTGACTTTTGGTTTTGATTTGTCCACAAGCTGAATCCTAGGAGACAATCTTTTCAAACGACTACTCGAAATCACTTTTCTAAATGATTTTCTGAGTTTGCTGGTTTGCACGTGTTATCCATATCATCCATATTAGTGTCTTTATTATTTGTTATTATCTTGAAAAATACAGCAAAAAAATTTTGGCCAATTCATGTTACCGTGTTACCGTGCATTGTTGGGTCAGCCTGATATGCACGTGCTTCTGCATTACCGAGTGGCCAGCATGTAGCCGCCATTAGTTGAGGCGTGACATGGAGTGAATTACAATTACAGGGACAGCAAACTTTAGGTGATGATCGTTTTAGCGATGGTTTCTAATTTTTGGTTGAAATTTTACTGTAGTTGATTTTTTTACTGTAGCTGAATTAGTGGATAGTAAAGTGAATAGTGAAAAAAAACTAAAGCTAGAAGCTGAAGTCGAAAAAAATCGAAACGATCAGATAATGTTGTTTGTTTATTATACACAGGAACAGCAAACTTTAATCAATTCACAGCGTCATCAACGTGTCCATGTTGTTTGTTTATTATACATTGTTTTGTTCTCGGCAGTCGCAGATAAACTGACCAAGCGTGTACATTGCCATTGCTTCCTGTTGTGCCATGCAGAGCGCCGCAGGAAGGACCACGGAGAGGATGGCGGGCGTGATCGTGTCGGCCATCGCGGTGGCGCTGCTCGCCTAGATCCCGAGAGGCGGTGCGATCCGATGTGATTGATGCGTTGTGGCATAAAATTGCTGCTGCCCCGGTCCCACTGGCCGTGCTGGCGTGCTCTCGTCTCTTGTGTATTTTTAGAAGGGCTGCCACCTGCCAGGCTGTTCTCTTTCCCGTGTGTAGCGCTCACAGTAGATTCTCATCTGTGCGGATTCTTTTGGTTTGCTACTTAGAGGTCGCAGATAATACGAGAGAGAGAGAGAGGGCTGCCAGGCTGTTCTGTTTCCCGATGTGATATGAGGTAGTAGTACTGTTCAAATCGTTTCATATCTATATTATTGTTATTACATTGCAATATTGCATTTTTACTACTACTCTTCTAGATCTCCCTTCTCAGTGCCCTCTCTTCAGCCGTCACAAAGACTGAGGGGGTGATCGGAATAGCGATGGCTTTTGGCTGAAAAAACACTATAGGTGGTGAAAAAAACATCATGGTGAGTTAGTGGATAGTGTAGTGAATAGTGAAAAAAAAGTGAAGCTAGAAATTTTAAAAAAGCCAAACCGATCACCTCGAGTTGGTCATCGCAAGGCGGTTTGGTTTGTTAATACTACGGTACCTCTCACACACGGCCCGAGTGCGACCGATCATCGACCATGCATGGATGCCATCAACAAGTACTCCTAGCGAGCAGCTCGGGGTAGTAGAACAACTGTATGCTATACTACAGAAAACGTTATCACAGATAATTAAAAAACACTATTACAAACGATTTCATGAGTCGTCTGAATTTATGGATTAGTAATAAAATGAGGTCATCATAGATGATTTTTACGAAGAACCGTCTATGATATTCTTTTCTTTTCTTAAATCTATTTCTGTTTATTAGCTAGTCTCAGGAATTGCTAGCCATACCCTCTGAAACAAGTAGATCAACACATGTATATATCCAATTCACATTCATTCATTTCATAAATAAAAACATCCATTTTGTAAATCAATTAATTGAAATAAAATAAAATATCTATTAACAAATACACATGTACAATTAAGGTCAATCTTATCCCAATCAAATTCATTTTATATTGTGGAACTCTTCATCTGATTTTATGATTTTAGACACCAAAAAGTATATGCACTCTCCTCGAATTTGTGCAAGTTCATACTGTTCCAACGCAGTTGTAGGGATGGACGCACCCTATCGATAGAAATATCAATATCATGCGTACATATATAACTTGATAAGTATGAAATAATTATTGTAAAATTGACGAACTTGAGAATCGCTGATCTTCGAGTAATCGAGTAGTAGTTGCATATGGCGGCAAACATAGAATCCACAGGTGTTGCCCGGCGGCTGTTGGTGATACTGCAAAAATAGATTTTGTTAATTCGAGAGGCATTACTATGAGTGTTTTATAGGACTAATGTGCACTAGTGAATACCAGAAAATTTTGAACATGTTACAGGGTGTTGGCCTCTCCCTTCGATTTTCGTACCTTTATAATATACATGGCGAACGACCTACGTGATTCCAAAAAGTTAGCCTTAGTCATTCGGAAGGAAAGAAAGACTACAATACAGTTATATATGTAGAAAATGTATTTACCTATTGATTAATTGGCCGATAATTGTGAAGTTGGTTTTGTTCTTCGTTAGAGAATCAAGATATATTACCTTGTTCTATTTTGGTATATAATTATAATTAAAATCCAGTGAAACCTACACAGGTATATTGGCTACTATCATTAAACTTAATCTCGTGTTGGTTATAAAATAGAAATCAACAAATATAGCCACTAGTGTAGCACTTACCCCGAGTTGTATGGTATAAATATAAATTCCTTATTGCGGTGAGCCACCAATGCTATTGTAATGTAACTCTCGACGAAAGATGTATCCTCATTGATAGTATCTAGGGCGACCAAGCGTGGGTTGAGGAAACCAATTAGTGATTTCGATAATCTGGCTTCAGTCACCATGTATATACACACACACAAGCAACAAGTTATATATATGACATTTATCGGTATTACATGAATGGAGACTGTGATTGTACACACTTACAGCGTACAACATCGAACGAGTGAGACATTGAGGATGTTGAGTGTGAAGAGATCGAATAAATCATCGAAGGTCACCGCAAAGACACAATCATGAACATCGTGCTGCAAATGATGCGGCATTAATTTGATGGCGAGACCTGAGCACCATTGTCCCTCTAGCTTATTAGCCTGGTCAATATACCATGCATGTAATCTCTGACAACTTAGTCCTAGGGTTAGGAGGCGCTCTGTTGGGAGTTCGTAAAAAACCGCTTCAAACGGGGACTTGTAGGAAGATACCATGCCACCTTAGTAGGAAGTCATTTCTTCACCTCTGTTCCCTCGCCGTTATCTGATTAATTCTTACATTTGTATCGAGATGCGTTGCACACCGGACATACATGCATGTTTACATACTCTTTACGGTAGAGGATACAGTCGTTCAGACATGTATGTATTACTTCTATACTTCTACTTCCCTTTCCAATGGACAAAGAACCTTCTTGCCTTTATACGTAGTTTTAGGCAACTCATTTCCCTTCGAAGCATATCCGCTAAAAGATCTAGCAGCACTGTGAATCTCTTGTCGGACCAACCATCGCTTACCTTCAATTTCAACAGTTTAAATACGGTTGACAACCTTGTGTACTTTGACTTGCAGTACGTAAACAAAGGTTTCTCCGAATCCTCCATCAAGCCCCGGAATTTAACATACTCTTTCTCGTTATAATTCTCTTCTACATCGCGAAGCATCTCATCCAGATTGTTATCATTCAGCCTATCCGAATCCGAACCACAATCAACGTCATCCGGCGGTATATCATTAACTTCACCGACGATGTCATTATTACTACCTTCTTATGTAATCTCCTCTTCGTCATAATCGTCCAACATGTATACCCCTTTTTGAAACCCCTTTAAATCAAGTGCACTTCAATCGCTCTTGGCTCTTAAACATCTTTACATTCTCGCAATCAATACATGGACAAGACATATATTCCACCTCCTTATTCAACATATCGTCCTCGGTAGCTCTTGTAAAATCAGCATGCAATTAATGTACTCTTCACTCACGGTTCGGTATATATCCACTTTGGTCCTATGTTATGCATATATATAATAATTTAGTATTAAATATTAAATTAATTAATTAGTATACTACATATATACTATATGCATTGAAGCTTTGCTAGCTTAATTAACACAACAGCTATTTTTCCGGTAGGGAACCAATTATAACTAATACTTTTGACAAATTTGGCCGGCCCACATGACGGGAACTGATTATGCATAGCCAAGTAATGTAAACCATCTTCAATTCCAGTCACCAAAAGATAGATCTAAATTTTGATGCAACGAAAAACAAATTAAATTACTAACCATATGTAGGGTAATCAAGATCTTGATGAATTTTCAATCACTTTTACCAAATAGTTTTCTTTCACCAAATGGCCTGAAAGCCTTGCCTCCAACTAAAAGCACCGGCCTAGATCTGGAATTCAAGACAGAAGGTATACGTCGTCCATGGTTTTGTGCGGCGCAATTAATATAATGGGATTATCACAAACGGTTTTTTAATACAAACCATCTGTGATGATTTCATTATTTTAGACAGTTTATAATACAAACTGTTTGTGATAATTCACAGACGGTTCAAACTAAAAATCGTCTGTGATATTTGGTAGTATCGTAGATAGTTTATGGTAAAAACCGTTTGTGATATTAAATCTTCACAGACAGTTTTTAGCAACGGCAACAATACAGGCGGTTTCTAAATTAAAACCGCCTGCAATAGTATACATCACAGACGGTTTTGTGAAACCGTCTGTGATGTTGTTTCTAGTAATAGGCTTTCTGTAGTAGTGTAGTCTCTTAAAACACATCGGCTTCTAATTTTAATTTTTTTATTTTTGGCCTTTTGACTTTTGTTTTTTTCTTTTCCTTTGTATTTTTCATATAGATATAATAGTGTTTTTAATTTTTTCTTTTTTTAATTGAATGATTCAGAAGAAAATTGACAACCGCTGTAGTATAATTTCAACCAACAACTACAGCCGAAAGTCATAAGTCGAAGCCCTTTGCATGGTCTAATCGTTTATAGAGGCCATATGTATGTAGGGACCAGTTGATTTTGTACCGGAGCTGATAGTGGTTCTTTTTACTATGACTGATATTTTTGATCCTAATGAAAATGCTTATGTAAATAAACCGAACAACAATATACCGATAAACCATTTTTTTAAAAAATTATCTTAATAAACTAATTTAAAAAGATAATAAAAATTGTCATGTTTTTTCAAGGAAAAGTCATGGGCCGAAAGGCACTCGCTCGATTGTGCCATTTCCCCGTGCTCTTCTATCTTGTCCTCTACTTTGCGTCGTATCCTTGTCCACCGACTACAAATGGCAACAACGTCTACTGTTGACAAATGTACCATCGACAGTGCAATTGATGCACGGGTAATTGCAATTGAAGCACGAGCAATTACCCGTGTATCAACCGTAGTACGACCCTGCTGTAGTAGTAGCCACCTCTTGCACACACTGACAGCGTACGGGTCGTGCAATTATTGGCGTGTGGACAGTTGAGGTCGGCCTGGGGTCTTGTACCACATTTTTCACTTTATGGCTGGCTATACACAAGCTGCTGCATTCTGTGTGCCAGGCTGGACCCTTTCTTTCCTGCGTGATTATGGAAATTGGTACTTTATTAAAGAAAGATTCCATCCTACGGATCCCTCCTTATGCACTGTGCCGCTCACGGGAGCGTTCCATGACGAACCGTACTACTCCTACCGCTATTGGTGCACAAGGCTACAAGCTAGTAACGAAACTCCTACTGCTAGAGTGCCACATGGAACAATTGGACGGATGCATTGCTCACCAGCGGCGATCTAAGGGCCCGTTTATTTTGATTTTTTCACAAGGCTTTCAGCTTTAGCAATTGTTAGTTTATTTTAAAATATGTAATTAAAGGAAAATAAGAAAAATAAAAACACCGTTATATCTCTACGTAGAATGCAAAGAAAAAAAAAGAGAAAAGCAAAAAACAAAACTTAAATTAAAAAAGCTAACGCGCTCGTTTTGGCTTCTAGAAGTTAGAAACCAGAATGAACAGAGCCTAAGCCTTGCATCTTGTAGCGTCTTAATGTTCAACAAGTTACAGAACATGTTTAATAGCAGGGAATTTATGAGTATTAGTTTATTGAACATAGTAAGATGTGGGGGTACATCAGCGCTCTTCAAAGTTGAATTCGGAAATCTAAAAGTCTATATAATTTTTAAACCATCTGTGTTTCGTTTGAACCATCGTATTTCCTATTATGAGATCTTCAAAACTAGACATCACTTGTATATATTTCGGCGTCACTTTGTTAGACATTATGCACAATGTTCGACTAATAGTTTTAAATTGTTCTAACAATTATTTTATTTGTTCCACTAGTAGCTTTGAATTGTGCTACGAGCACATTTGATTTGTTTTACTAATAATCTTGAATTATTTCGTAAGCAATTTTGATTTGTTCTACTAATAGTATTGTGTTCCACAAGAAGTTTTAATTTATCCTACTGATATTCTTAATTTGTTATATGATCTTGGTGTGATATTACATGTGCAAATGCCATGGATGTTTCGCCATCACTTTTGGTTTGTTTCACTAATATGTGTTATTTGTTGTGTTAAATATGTTACCATCACTAAGCTGAAATATATGTAATATGGATCTTATTTTGTGAAATTTGAAATAAAGAACACGGATCGCGAAACTGAGATATAGTTTAAAAAGATAGGTACTTTTGAATTTTTGAAACACACACAGAATGGGGAAAAAAAGGTCTGTGGGCCTTCTAAAGTGCAGGCCACACCCAAGTGGGTGACGCTTAGTACCTTCTTGCATAGCAATAGCATCCTAAATGGGTGTCTCGTGTTTGGGCCGACTGGGACTCGCACGCCGTTTGATCCAAGCACGCTGTTCAATTTCGGTGGGTTTTGTTGAGAAATCGATGAATCATAGATGAACGACAACGTAATCCACAGAATCAATTACTAAGAATGCAATAGATCAACCACAGAAGACACAAATAAGAGAGAACACCAGAACGTAGTCTTTATTAATTCAGATCTCTTTACATGTTACAATGGTATCTCTATTTATAGTCTAAGCTCCCTAGGGGTAATTTTGGTATTTACCCACACTGTAACCTTCTATGTTTCATAACACTCCCCTTTAGACGAATACCACAGCATCCACATGCCTCATTAAAAACTTCAACCAAAAACCTAATAGAAAAAAGGGATAAAGAAAATAGTACATCACATTCATTCTTTGTGTCACACTTGTTGTCTCATTAAAAACCTTCACGTGAGAAAACTTCAAGAAAAACTCACAAAAGAAAAAAGAGTGTAACATTTAGTTCTTTAGGATCATATAACTCTTCTAGTCTTATATAAGGGTCATGGTTTATGGATTTATTCCTGAACCTTGTAACTCTCTAAGTCGCCTCATCCGTATGCCTCGAACACATTTATGGAAACTAGAGGTGGGAGATATTTTATGAATAAATCTATTAGATTATCACAAGACCTATCCTTTAAAACATTTATCTCTCCGCTCTTCTTCGGAGTTCATAAGGATAGAAAATCTTAAGAGCAATATGTTTCGTGATATTACTTTTAACATAGTCCATTTGCATCTATGCTACATAAGTTATATTATCTTTATAGATAGTAGTGGGGTCATCGATAGTGTTTATGCCACAAGACATCTTGATATGGCTAATTATCTGTCTAAGCCAAACACATTCTCGTAAGGCTTCATATAATGCGATTATCTCTGAGTGATTAGTAGACGTAGATACCAAGGTCTACTTAAATGACCGCCAAGAAATAGTTGTACCACTACAAAGAAATACAAATCTTGTTTGAAATTTTGCATTATGTGGATTAGACAGATATCCTTCATCTGCATATCCAACCATAGTCAAGTCTTGGTTCTTCGGGTAAAACAATCCAAGATCTCGCATACTCTGCAGATATCTGAGTAGGGTTTTAACGCCAGCCCAATGTCTTTGTGTTGGAGCTGTGCTGCGTCTGGCTAGCAAATTAACTGCAAAGGCAATGCCCAACCTCGTGCAGTTAGCTAGATACATTAGCACTCCAATAGCACTCAAATATGGAACCTCTAGTCCAAAAACTTTCTCATTTTCCATCCTTAGTATAAAAGGGTCTTTATCCGCTTCTAGGGATCGGACTACCATCGGTGTCTGTAGTGGATATAATTTATCCATATTAAATTTCTCTAATACCTTCTTGGTATAAGATGATTGGTGTACTAAAATTTCTCCAAGGAGATGCTTCGACTACAAACCTAAGAAAAATTTGGTTCGTCCCGAATCTTTCATTTTAAACTCTTTAACAAGATAGCAACTTACTTCCTTTATATCCTCTGTCGTTCCGATGATATTCAGATCATCAACGTATATTGAAATAATACAGAATCCCTTCGGGGATTTCTTTATAAACACATAGGGACAGTCTTCATTATTAGTGTATCTTTTTTTCAAGAGAAATTCACTAAGCCGGTTGTACCACATTCTTCATATTGTTTTAATCCGTACAACGACCTTTCCAATTTGACGTTGTACATATTTTGATTCAATTTATTTGGATCCAGAATTTTTACTCATTCTAGAACTTTCATATAAATATCCAAATCCAGTGACCCATATAGATATGCGATCACTATATCCATTAACTGCGTACTTAAATTTACACCTGCTACCATTGATATTAAATATCGAAATGTTATCACACTCATGATAGGAGAATAATCAATTTTGAGTCTTTACATGAAACTTTGTGCTACAAGTATCACTTTGTATCTCACCACCTCATTATTTTCATTTCTCTTCCGGACGAAAACCTATTTGGAACCTACAGGGAGTACCTTGGGCAGTGTTCGGGCTATTAGGCCAAATACTTTTCTTTTATTTAGAAAGAGTAATTCTGCTTCAATTGCTTCCTTCCACTTACCCTAGTATGAGCGCTTCTGAAATTCAGCTAAGGTCTTTCGTTCCGATCCAATTCAAAGTTTCTAGCAATTTCTAAGGTGAAATGGATGTTGATAACTGTAGTCTTTCTCTTATATAGTTCTCCTAACTCAACAAAATTAGTAGATATTTCTTTATTTATTTTATCTAGCTCCTCGTGATTTCCCACGACGATGGATTCTAGTTGTAAGGGGAAACCTAGTGATATGCAGTCGGTCTTAAGTTTATTAGTACTACTGCATGCAACACTGCATGGCCCCAGCAGCTAGTGGAGAGCCTACTATTCTATAATAGTGGTCTAGTAGTCAGTTTAGTTCTTTTAATAAATGACTCTGCAAGGCCATTCTGAGTGTGGACATGTGATACAGAGTGCTCTACCTTAATGACTAAAGCTAAACAATAGTCATTAAATGTCTTAGATGTGAACTCACTGGCATTGTCCATTCTAATGGATTTAATTCTTTCATCTGGAAAGTTGGCTCTCAACGTAATAATTTAAGCTATTAATTTAGCAAAGACGTGGTTCCTAGTAGACCGCAGGCATACATGTGACCACCTAGTAGAAGCATTTAATACCACCATAAAATATCTAAAGAGGCCTGACTGGGGTTGAATATGTCCATAGATATCACCCTGTATTCTCTCTAGGAAAATAGGTGATTCCGCCTCTATTTTCAGATAAGAGGGTCTAGTGATGAGTTTTTCTTTGGCACAGGCTGGGCATAAGAAATCTTCAAATTTAGAGAAGAATAGAGTCTTTAAGTTTTGGTCAATAGAATTGTTTATTATTTTTCTTATCATTCCTACCCTAGGATGCCCTAATCGATCGTGCCATATCTAAGGCTCTAAAGCTTTATACTCTATTTTCATTTTAATATATTCTTTCAGGTTTTATGAAAGTATAATATAATCTAGATGAGAAGGAGGGAAGCTTTTCAACGACTCATTTTTTTTATTATCGTTAGATTAGGTTAGAAGGAGATATTCTGTACCACCTTCATTGTCGGTCTCTACATAGATATCATTCAAGTGAATATTCTTGAAACTTAATAGGGTGCATCTTGATTCAGGTTACAATAGAGCATCCTCAATCTCTATTGTGGTACCCATAGGAGATTGAATGTGGCCCTTCCAATGGTAACAATTAGATCATCACTTCCAAAGAATGGTCATGATATTTCTGTTTTCTTAGTTAACGTATGAAAATACTTTGTATCCCTTAGAAACATGTCGATTGTTCCACTATCTACTAGACAAATCTCCTTCCCCACCATCGGATCTAAAGAGTTGTTCTATATAGAGCATATATATAATTAACAATAATTCAACAGGAATAAAACTCAAAAGAACATGCAACTCATTTATTCATCAAGACATAACATTTAAATCCTAAACAATTAATGCTACACAAGAGCATGAATAATCCATTATTGTTCTAGAATGAGCTAAGCTGATAAAGCAAACGTAAGGAAACTATGACATCTGGAGTTGCCTGGGAAAACTGTCTGTGGCCTATTGCAAGTTGCTATATGTGCCAACCTCCATGTGATCACCCCTGCTGTGGTATCAAGCTCCATCATTGTACTCGGTACATCACTCTTGTCAAGATTAGACCGATAAACAAGGTGTGATTCTATAGCCTTCTTCACTAGCGCCTTCTTGTCCTTGGCAACCGACTTTGATAGAGATTTACCGGATACTTCGGGTGCGTTAAGTACAAGACCAATAGTCCATACAACCACACCTATAGCAAGGCGAGGAGAGTAGGTATTCTTATTGCCCGAGTTTGGCTTCGTTGCTTGCTTCTCCCTTGCCCCATACAGCTGGGCTT
>JAYEVJ010000322.1:0-128874 GCA_036346265.1 Melocanna baccifera
ACAAACAACAAGTAGTTCATTTACCGATGTCATCATTGAAAACAAGTGTTTGATTCATAGTCTTCATCATTGCATCTCTCACCCTCTCGCCTTGTGCGAATCATCCTACCAAACACACCACGACGCCATCAAGAACGCAAATCGAAATGGAACAACAAAGGTATCAAAAACGCCATGGATTTGCTAGTTGTTCCCCGTGAGATCTTGGAGGGGGCGAAGTGGATCGCCCGTGGGATGGCTCTGGTGTTCATCCGCTGAGGAAGTGAGGTATTTATCTTCTCGCTGCATCACCACGGACATGTGGATTGGTCGCTCGGCGAGGCGACGACGGAGAAATGGCGTGGCCACGAGGTCTAGGTGCTGGCCGGGTCGATGAGGTGGAGCCGCAAACCGGACGGCGCCGAGGGTCTCTCGATGGTGAGCGGGCAGCGTTATCTGCATCGCTGGGAAGAGGTTCTCATGAGCTCACGAGGGAGGGCGAGGGAAGGCGGGGCGCGGGGGAGGGCGAGGGGAGGCGGGAGAGCGAGGAGGCGGATCGGCGGGGAGAGCGAGGAGGTGGGCGCGCGGGGGGGAGGAGGAGGCGGGGGCGGGGAGAGAGGGGAGGCGAGTGAGCAGGGAGGCGGGAGAGCGAGGAGGCGGGCGAGCAAGGAGCGAGCGAGGTGGGGGAAGAGCGAAGCGGAAGTGGGAGAGGAGGAGGAGCGAGGAGAGGAGGGCGGGCGCATGGGAGAGGGAGGAGGCGGGGCCGGCAGGGGGAGAGGAAGAGGGAGCCTCGGGAGGAAGAGGGGAGGCTGGGGGAGGAGGGGGCGATACGGGCGGAGGAGATGGAGATGGAGATCTACGCACGAGTCTAGGCAGGTTAGGAGGCAAATGTGAGTCTGGTTAGGAGGCACTTTATTTTTTTGTGAGAAGGGAGTGGATTTACTGCTAAGATTTTATTGTTTAGATCAAATGGTTGAGAAGAGATATGGGGAGGCTTCGAACCACCAACTCCTTCTTTTATAATAGTAAAGATTTACAAGGTCCACTTTAAACCGAGTATATCCAATCCATTCAACTACCGCGTTTTATTACTAGTAAGGTGCCCATACGTTGCAACGAAAACCAAATAAAAGTGATGCATACTATCAAATATGATCTCAAACCGAATAATAAATATCAACATTTTCTACGCCATCATATATCAAACAAAACATCCTCCTCCCCTCCTCCGGCCAAGGCCGCCCTCGCTCCTCCTCCCTCCCTCCTCCCTCCCCGGGCCGAAGATGTTTTACCACATGCCTTCAAATGCATAATGTTAATAAAAAGTTTGTGCCCATGTAAGAGTGAGTCCCAATGGCGCAAAGTGTGATACTTGTGACTTAATGTGACTCAAACAGTCAAACTTTTCACCTTTATCTACTTATCTATTCAAGCAATATGTCCTGTCTAGCAAAATACACAAAGACATTGCATAGCCGCATGACTATATCAACTCAGATAATTTAATAAAGAACATTGAGCTTTGTATGTACATAAACAAAGGTGTTTGACAAAAGGATATCCAATATTTGAGTCGATAACATTTGCTCAAACACAACAAATTATTGTATAAGCATCATAGACCAATGAAAGGACTAACATGGTTTGCTTGATCAAAGCCCTCTTAGAAGGGAAAAGAAAAACAATCATGAAAGGTCCCCGAGACTAAATATATTATTCAATTATTCATTAAGGATAAAGAAAATAATTTGATGTTACAATATTATGCATAGGCATCCTGACTCCAATTTTAGTTGAGGTGGTAAATAGCAGCTGACATGGTGGCAACACTAATAATAGACACAAGAGTGTACAAACCATAAATAGGCACACAAGAGTGTACACCTAGCAGAACTGCACTTAATGTGTTTTATGTCTCTCAACAAACTAATTGTGATCATCTTTAACTCACTTAAATCAAGTTTATTTGACAAAGGAGAAGTAAATGAACAACGATTGAGATGAGAGGAGCTGCATTTTGTAATGTCCAGTCGTCACTGAGCAACATTTTCAAATGACAAAAAGCACGACAAGAGATTATATAAATTACATTGAGAAGCAGCATATTCCCATACATAACAGTAATGACTAACGATGCCACATTAAAACAATTTCATGAAACACAAGGTTGCCCTTTAACACTGAAGGATTGACTATGTTCTTTCATTTCTTCTAAATTAGAAATAGATTATTTCTTATGTTCCCTTATTGGTTCATGCGATGAATTATATATATAGAGGCATTGAATGTATCTTGTCATTAATCAAAGTTTATCCAACTTCATGCAAGCCAAACTATCCAAAGCAACGATATGGGAATCAAAGATCTTCCTTGTTTCCCCGATTTTACCATCAACCCGTTGAGTCACTCAAGCTAAGCCAACTCAAGTTCCCATGATAAAGAGAACTACAGGAGGTATGATCGATATAGAACTAATCTAAACTCTGCTTGATAAGAAAAGAACACTAAACAATATCATACCACTCCACCCGAGATAGCACCTCCAAAGACTCGCGATAAGGTATACCATTTTTAGACAAGTGCATCATAAAGCACACAAGCTAAACAATCTAACAAATCGATTAGCACTTACTTCTGCATAAATCTTCCTAGCCCCTTCCACCGCGACATCTCCCATCAATGGTATTCGCCATCTCCAAGATTCGCAGCTCACGGCCACATTTAAGCAAGCAAGCCAACCAAACACCTATCAAATTCAATCTTTTCACACCATCACTAAAAACACAACATAAGTTATATCAAGAAACCTCTCGAGGGCCACGATACCGCTCCGCAATGCAATGGATCGCACGCGCAAATTGGGCCGCCGCTCGCTCCCCGCACCGCAGTTTGCCACGAACGGCCTTCACCGACTCGACGCGATCTTCTCCGTCCCGCCATTGCCGACACCACTAGCTCGCACTTGCGTAGAGACCCAAAGGCACCACCTTTAGTCCACAAGAACAAAGACGTAACCCACCAAAAATGCGGAGATTGTTCTCTTCCTAGTCCCGCTTCTCACCGGAGCGGCGGGGAGAGCTGAAAGAGCACGGTCAGAAAGGCCGGGCTCCATGGCATCGCCACCACCGCCGCCACTAGCGATGCTCGGATCCGTGGATCCCGACAAGACCAGCTCCTCCTTCTGAACCGCCAAGAAAGGCCTGGGAGGAGGCGCGGGGGGGAGGAGGAGGCGGGAGCGGAGTGGAGGGAGGGGAGGAGGCGCGCGCAGCGGGGAGGAGGTCGCACACACGGCGCTCACGCCTGCCGAGGAAGGCGGCCGCCAACGACAGACGGGGCAAGGGCCAACATGCGCGACGAGCGCGCGGACGATAGCATGCCGATCACCTTGACCCCATGTTCGACACGACGATCTTCCTGACGGCGCGGACGATTGACGATGAGGAGAGGCGAGGGGGAGGAGGGAGCGCAAGGATCTCGGAGAGGGAGGCGGCCCTGACGGCGGATCCGGCCTAGGGGCTGGTGGGGAGAGAGGACTGGGCGGGTCATGGGGAGGGGGAGGCGGAGGGGAGGAGGCGCGCGGGGAGGGGGCGACGGGGAGGCCAGGAGGGGGAAGGGGAGGCGGGGGAGAGAGTGGAGGGAGGCGTATAGGAGGGAGAGGAGAGGGAGAGGGGAGGCGAGTGGCGGCGCAGGTCATGGTGCAGGCAAGGAGAGGGAGGACGGGGGAGCGAGGGGAGGCCGGGGCACCGTGTGAGAGTGAGGGGCTGTAGAGGAGAGGAGCGAGGGGAGCGGGGTGGGGACGGCCTAGATTTTATCTCATAATCGATCTAACGGCTAAAAATAAGAGAGGACTCATCAACCACCAACTCCTTCTTTATAATAGTAAAGATAATATCCAATCCATTCGAACTACCACTGTTTCTTATTATAAGATCTTCAAAACAAGAGAACACTTGCAAATATTTCACATCGTGTTTTTGATAGTCCGCTTCCTTCCGATACAAATTATAAAAGTGTAATACTATGAAAGTATTTTTCATAATAAATTTTTTTATGAACTTTAAATGATAAATTCACTCAGATCATTTTATATATCCAAACCATATGTTTTAAGCAATATCTTTGGTCAAAATTAATAGAATTTCCCATTTTGGGATAACACTCTTTTGTGACTAGAGTGAGTATATAGCATTACCGCTGATTATAATTGTAATTTATTAATCAACTTGTCTAAAAGAAAAGGATATACTAGTAAGTATTTGGAATAACCTGTACCATGAGATGAATCTAGCATATGTTTTTATAATCTGTGTTCTTTTAATGTGGTTGATAGCTTTTGGTGTCAATACATGTATTTGTATGAACAAAACGAATATCGATAAGCCACTTTGAAAAACTATTTGATATGATGATAATTCTTCTTGTTTGTTCGCAGAAATTGTAGACCAAAGACGATCAACATGTTTGACTAAAAGTAGCTTCCATGCAGCAGAATTTAAGACAGCGTAGTGGGCATCGACACACATTCACAACCAATTCTACGTGTTGCCAATGATCATTCGCTGCTTGCAATGCTTAGTAGTTTTGTTAATCCAATATTTATCATTAAATACTTATTACTCCATACACATTATTTCATGCATAATTGTTCGGTTCGTGACACTATTTTACGACATGCATGTTACTTTCTTTGTCCCTTTGGAAAATATTTTGTACGTTGTAATATAATATTTTCGCGCATGTTATATGTCCCGTTATAATCGCATATACTTAGATCTAGCTCACTGCTAGTGAGGCCATGCGCGTTTTTTTCACTACATTAGCTCTCTATATGCGCCCATGCGCATCCCATGTTCTAATCGCTAGGCACTCCCTTTTCTCTCAGCGGTAGCGTGTTCGGCTACAATTCTTTTATGCCCAATGGTTCGTATGAAGCAAATTCTATAGTTTTTTGAGAAACAGAGTAAATATGTAAAGTAGTACGCTCAAACTTTTTCCCGCATGGAAGCAAGTATGAGGAAGTGTAACATGTAAATATTTTCACAAGGTAAGGAGAAAACTTGCTCATTGGATTTTATTTTCAACCTCTACTATAAGGGCATCGTAAACATATGCACTCCCGACCATGTAGGAATACACGCTCTTGGATAAAGGAATAGCTTTACGAGTAGGATGGCAGTTACTACAGCATGGCCGGCCCATCGATAGACTACACCATTTGCAATTCCTCCCGGTTGGCGCGTTGTAGTCCTCACCTGGCCGCACTAGCCTTGGCCACCGGGTCGCGCTTTCTCTCCCACTGCCCTGTGCTCCTATGCCTAGAAGCCTCCAGATGAGTTTGCGCCTCCTATTGGATACACTCGCTTGATCTTCACTATGCACTGTCGAGACCCGAATATGCAATTCAGATTTCTATGTATACCACAATAGTCCAGATCATGCTAGTATACATAGTTTAACATAGACTAAATATCGATCATACACATCATAAAATAAAGGAAAACTTAAATATTAATAATTATCAAAGTACAACCTTATGGCCAAACTTACAAGGAACCCTTCGATGAACGAACGATCGAGAGCACGCGACAACGAGGTAGTGGCGCACTGAACCGAGGAGCGACACGGGTAGCAACGCATGACGTAGATTTATGGGTTCGCCAGCTTAGACGGCGAGGTGGCATGACTTCACGACGGCATGGCCAGCAACACGACGAGTGGATCGGCGCGGTGGCAAGATGAACACGCCGGCCCAAGTTCGACGAGGATGGCAACATAGACGAAAGCGCGAGCGCGGCCTTGGATGCGAGTAAAGAGACAAATGCTTGGACTTTTAAGCTCGTGGCCGAGAGTCCGAGCGGGACGACGACATCGGGCGCTCTGCATGCATAATCGAGTCCAAGGCGAGCACGAGAAGCGAAGAATCGCAGCGACGATGATAGTGCACACACCGCTGGATGAACGACATGTGGCGGTTGATCTGACGACAGCGGAGAAAGCACGTATGAATAGTGCTTGGTTGCTCGAATGTGTGACATGTGTCACACATGCCGAGATCCGACGCCGGTAGCACACCACGCTTGATTGTCGACGGTCTAGGCCGATCAAACGGCCGGGCTTGATGGGTCAGAATGTGAATGGCTTGGCCCATTACTGCTTGAGGATTTTGGGGAATTTCATTTTAAATTCAAATAAAAATAACAAGAGCTCTAGAAAATAGCAAATAAACACAAAAACTAGAAAATTTCAACAAATTCCTTTAGAAACAAGGAATCTAAATAAAATATTTTTAGTTTATGTTAATATTTATTTTAATCAAATTAAATCCTTTTAATTCATGAAATTTCATTTTAAGCTTTAATTAATTTTAAAAATCCAATTAATAAATTTTATTTTAAAAACTTCAAAAAGCTCTCAAAAATAGAATGTTACATTATCGCCCTCCTCCTCTCGCTTTCTATCTTGGTGTCCCACTCAAGTCCGCACGACACTGGTCGGTGGGTGGATCTCCCAATCGATTCATTTATGTACACACATATGATCTAGAGACTACAGAAGAGGAGAGCTTGTTAGTGCAAGCCACAGAAGAGAACTGGTAGGGGAATATACTATAACTCGCCCTCACTGCAGTAGCATGTCGTGTCCGAACATCGAGATAGTCCTGTGCATAGTTACCGCAAATCCCAAGAAACACATGTCTAAGCTTAACCACTTTAGACTTGAAGAACTTGCATGCATCCCGTCAGCAGAGGGGGTGTCTCTCATGGGTGGGTCTTGCAACAATGCTCGGCTGAAACTGAGGTATGGGTTGGAGGTACGGGAGGCATCATTTTGGGAGGTAGCCTTCTAGCACACACCCTTGTTCGTCCTCCAAGCCGCAGCAGCCTTGTGTGATCTCTCCCATTTCTTCTCTATACTATCCATGTAGTGTTAGTCGCAGAAACCTATTGCGATGGGTAGTAGTTGTAGGCTTGGCCGACGTGGGCGATTCTTTACAAGTCCAATTCGTTTGGGCAATTTTGCATCCTCGAGGTAGCGGTACGAACAATTCATGGACCAAGGTAGCATCATGTTGCAGCACAAAACTACCCCGCTTGGTTTTATCATCGCGTGCTATCTTATTTGATCTTGTTAGTGGCAAAGCAAAGAGTCATTGGCATCAACAGAGTATCCGTTAGAATAGTGCCCTTGTAATTCCCATAAAGGAATGTGTCATCCATAGTCGACGACTGGAAGCCCTAGATTACTGTGCCAAATGCCGTAAGATTTGATCACGGATTAGGAATGGAATATTGATGGGTGGGGCCTCTCCATCCTATTGATGCATGTCCCGATTACCATTTATAATTTGCTTCAGATTTTGGGACAAGGTCGACGCTCCTCGAAACTGGTGATAACCCTTCGAGCACCTTCCGCTTGCTCGCCAAACCTTACTATAGCTAACGGCATGCCTTGCTATATTCACTACATGAGTCATCGAATCGTGAAACGTTACATCAATGACAACTACATGGTTTATGATGGTCGTGATGTAGCCCGAGGTCACATTTCTATGCATTTGAAACACCTCAAGCTCACATGTGTGATCATGTGGCGTAACAAGGGAAGAGGCCGCTTGCCAATCCAACCGACATGGACCAGTCCGTGGTCGAGAAACAATGCACTAGTGATCCCACCTTCATCGCTTCGGCTTTGTCCTCGCTAGCTTGTGAGTCAAAGTTCTCTCATCTACAAGTGGTGTGTAACATCCTATCTTTTAGAGTTTATTGGAAGCTTTTAAAATAAAATTCACCATTTAGATTTTTCTAAAATTTAATACAAGCTTAAATTAAATTTTTATTAATTAAAAGTATTTAATATGACTAAATAAAATATTAACATTAGCTAAAAATATTTTATTTGGGTTCCTTGCACCTTAAGGAATTTTTCCGAATTTTCTTCAGAATTTTGGATTTATTTGCTATTTTTCTAGATCTCTTTGATTTTATTGAATTTCTAAAAATAAGAAAATCCTAAAAATCCTAAATAAGAATAG
Organism: Melocanna baccifera; assembly: GCA_036346265.1. Lineage (NCBI taxonomy): Eukaryota > Viridiplantae > Streptophyta > Magnoliopsida > Poales > Poaceae > Melocanna > Melocanna baccifera. The sequence continues at coordinate 8,012 of JAYEVJ010000322.1, forward strand.
TTACACGGGTCACCCGAGCTTCTCGAGGGATTGGATATCATGAAGTCTTGATGAATTGTAGTGATCCTCCAATGCCAATACAAGGGACAAACACTCTTAACCTAGAACACACTCAGGCCGATTTCACACCACCAAGTGAAGATTTATCGCACCTAATTTCTGTACGGAAAGGTCAACGATCTTGATTAAAGAAACTCTAACCTCACTAACTCAAGCACAAACAAAAGTAGATTTATTCTCAAAATGGTCCTCCTAACAATGGAGAGTACTAGGTTTTTATAGTGCCTTCCCTAACACACGAAGAAAGTCTTGGCTAAATCAATATCTTATTTGATCAAGGTTTCCTAATATAACTCCTTAAATTTAGCTACTCTGACTTTTTAATTTCGAGCTAAGTCCCTATCTCAATACAAGGTCAAACATTAGATGGGCTCGACACCTTTTGGCACATAGGCCACTTCTTTCTCACGCCATGGAATGTATGATCACATGGCTGCTTGGTTTTGAACTGCCGCATGGCAAGTACCCACTCCTCCATCCTTTAGGTTTTTCGCCTGCTTCGCTCTGTGTCTTCACATGAGTCATACTTTAGAATACATAAAATGCTAACATGAGGTAGTATCCCAAGTTCATCATCAATTAAAGAAAACTCCTAAGAAACAAAAGCACTGCTTATTTAAAAGCTTGGCTCTGCCCTGGCCATTGGGCCCTCGTGTTCTTGGACATTCTCATGCATGCTTCGAGTGGAAGATGTATGTAATGAGGATGTCCATGCTCGGCCGAAGTTCTCAAGTGCACCATCGCCACTAGCTTGTCATCTTTGTCTTTGGCCGGCCACCTTCATCGCCACCATCTTCGCCTTCGCCGACGCCAAATCGCAATCGCCGAACGCCGCCGCCCGCTTTCCTCCGCCACCATCCGCGGCGAGCACCACCGTGAGCTTCTCCACCCTACCCAACCATTTGTTTCACCGCCAGCCCACCCGCCGTTGTCGCCGCCTATTCGCCCGCCATCACCTCGGTCATGTGCAAAATTGCTCGCATCGAGATGTTTCGCTCCAAGCCTAATCATCATGTGCCATGTCATCACTCTAGCTATCTAATTCATCTCGGACTATCCGATCACCGAAGACGATTCAATCTAGCTACGTCGATGCTCCCACGCGTTGAGCTAAAAGTCATTGATCCCCGTGATGTAAGATCGCACCCGCATCGCCGACGGTTTGCCTCTCCGTAGACACAAGCACCATGCACCGCCCGGTGATAGCCGCCCCACCCGCCAACTTACACTATTCCATAGACCCATGAGCCGCTTAGCCGAAAGCAGCAGCCGCAAGTATCCACATAAGCCCAGATGCCACGTGTCACCACGTGTTCGCCGCGTGGGTGCCACATAGCGCCGAGCCCCCTGCGTTACATCACGATGGCACGCCATCATGCCATGTGTCGCTGCCACGCCAGCCCTACCGCCACTGCCCCACGTGTCACACCACGCCTCTAGCCACCATGTCGCAAGCCGAGCCGTCCATTCACCCGCCATACGAGGCCATCGAGATTAGCCATTCTATGAAGTAATCCACACCAAAGTAGAATTTTTATTTTTCAAGATTTTCTTTAGATTAAAATTTTTGAGTGCCTTTTCCCCATCCTAGCTCTAATTGACTCGTTTTTTTAAAATTCATCTAAAATCGAGCTATATTTTTTATTCTGGTTTTAAAGTTATTGAAGATTATTTCAATTTTATTTAAATTTATTTTGTGGCTCATTCATTTTCTCTCGTTAGATCGCATCTTCAAAGGAGCGGCTAATTAGAATATCAAGAATTCATAATCGAGCAAGTCGATCATTTGATCATATTAAACCTAATTTTCAAATCTATTATTTATTTATTTTGTTTTAAATTATCATGCATCGCTATTTTATTATAAATCCTTGTACTGCAGTTATTTCCAAATCGATTAATCCTCACTTGATAAATTGAATACCATGATTCCATTGTCATCATACGATGGAAAATTATTTAGTGATGTCATACTAGTTGTCATATGGGTTGTACAATTAATTTGCTTAGCCATACTTATAGTTATGTTTGACTTATCATCATATGTGATCAATTAATTAATTTGATGTAAAGAGATATTGAATTGTGGTTGTAGCCATAATTATAAAATATATGTGCTATGACATTGGTGTGTCATTGATGTTGGTTATATAAAATTAGTTTTCACTTAGGCAAGTGGTCACAAAGGCGAAATGTGGATTCACTTTGAGAGATGTATATCTCACTCCGGTAATGTCTAAGGACCTAATTTTGTGCGCCATTGATTCGAACCTTACTGCAAACCACATGTATAGTATGGGATAGACTCGCCGACACTTGTGATGTTTCACTTCAATCTCGCCATTGTGATGGACATAGTTGTTGATTTCATGAGGCACAAGAGGGTGTGATGCAAACCCTAGCTGTAGAATTGAGTTGAGATTGGGCATTGTAAAGGCCTTATTATAATTTTCTTTAACGTGAGGATGATCACATCATGTGGGTAAGGTTGTGTACCTCACGGAGTGTAAAACTATTCAATAGTCATATCTCTATAGACAATGCCTGGAATTTCACATGAAAGGTAGAGAATTTATAAAGACTTGGTTTGGTTAAATTTGGAAAGTGGATGGTTAGTTCATCGTGAAGCAACTTGTGAATGGTTAGTTCATAAGTGGTTTATTCAATTAATTTGGTTATTTATTTGCTATCATTTCTTAAACTTTTTCCTTTATAATGCCTTAGATGTCTCAAGCTTCCTACATTAACACTTGTAATACCTCAACGCCTTTACTGGCCCTCGCGAATGATTAGCGGAACGGAGTTTTCCGATTTTTCGTGAATCGGGAGGTGAAAATTAAATTGCAGAATTATCCAAAATAAAAAATAAATTAAAATAATTAATTTTGATATTTTGGGCGGTCCGGAGGAGTGGGCCAGCCAGCCCAAAGGGGGCCCGTACCCCCTCCCAAACCCTAGCACCCCTTTATAAACCTCCCTTGGCTCCTCTCCCTTTTTCCCCCATCTAAGTCACACCCCCATCTCTCTCTCCTCAGTTCCACCTCTCCCCATTATGCTGCCATGGATGCAAAGGAGAAGAAGGAGAAGAGGAAGAAGAGGAAGGGAAGGAAGAGATGAGGAGGAAGAGGAGAAGAGAAAAGGTGTGATACCAAGGCTAGGTAATTTTTTCTCATCCCAATTCCTCTGATTTCTGCTGTAATTAGGGTTCTTAGCATGAGTTTTGATGGGGGATTAGCAATTTGATTCTCCGATTAGGATTTCTCCCGCTCAGATCAATTTGCGTACATATCGTTTCAAGGCAGCTTTGATCCCCAAAATGATTTTTCCTGTAGGTTGGTCCAAAAGGAAAAACATAGAGGATGACGATATGTCATCAGATTTTTGTTTTAGATTTTGGTCGTGATCCGGCGCAGGTCGAACCCATCGTCTCGTCGTGGCAGCCAAAGTGCATGGGCTGTTCGTGTAATTAGTACATGATTTTTATTTTTTTGGCCACCAGAGAGAAAATGTGGGAATTCAGTAGTCTAGCTGTAAAAATCAAAATTTTTAGAGTCTTACACTGTGGTTGAGACGCTGCTAGAATCTCGCCAGATTGCAAGAACGCCCTCTGCTTTGTGCATTATGTTACACCTTACTAAGAACAAAATAAAAATATGTGATCTATATGAAAAGTGTAGGAATTTAAGTAAGGAATCCAAATATATATCTTTTGCTATGATTAGTTTTATATTTTTAAAGATAGAAAATGTTAAACAAATACATAGAAGATTGTAGAAACGCATGGAAAGGATGTTGTGGGATTTTGGGGCTTAGCGATATCTTTTTGAGAGTCGATTCATTGTTGTAATGTGTGCTGAGTGGTACCTTTGGACAGCAGTTTGGTTCTGAACACACGTGATTTCAAGCTCACGGTGAGAGGCAAACGAGGATGTGCTACCGCTTAACCCGTTATTCTTACTACTTGCAATATGCATTATTTTGTAATGATAAATGATATGCCATGGTTATATGTTTTCTAAATAAGAATGTGGTAGCAAGATATTAATCAATTGCCATATTTGGATGAGTTTTGTAGTATTGTGATAATTTACTTAATGAGCCAATTGTGGTATATGAAAGTAAATGCATGGTGGATATAATGATACTTCCTTGTTGTTAAATTCATGATGATCATATTGATGCCCTTGAAGTTGGTATTATTGTGGTCTTAGTGGTATATTCTTAGTGAATACTTGTGATTGTGGTAGCAATCTTTATGAATATATATTATGGTCTATGTGGTAGAATTCACTATAGATCGATTGATTATGATCTTGGTGAACCGAATGTGGGTTACGGATTGACCTTCGTGGTTAAAATTCTTGTGGTTTATGATTATCATATCATTCATAAATATGTCATGACATTTGCATTGTTGATGTCGCCGCTTATAGCCGCGATCAGACGGGACAAAGATCGCATTGTCGAGCACGATACACACTTTTACCTTGTTGGGTAAAGGTGCAAGGAGCATAGCATGCATATGTATTGCATTATGGTAAGATCATTTGCATACTTATGCAATATATTATGGTGAAGTTATTTTACAAACAACTGCAACTTCATAGCAAAAGTGGCCGTGGTCATGGATTGGAGTTTATCCCTTGTGGTATAGTAGGGTTATGATTGTGGCATAAGATTCTTTTCTTATGGTAATTGTTGATAGCAGCTGGATATGAGAAATAATAAAGTTAGTGAGGTAAAATATGTTAATACTTTATTGTCATTGGTAGTAGTGGATGATATGAAGTAGTTAATTAAGATTTATTTGCTAATATTTTATTATTGTTGGTAATAAATGTGGTTAAGGCTATAATTGTAGTCATTATGGAAATGAATATTGATGATTAACATCATTGTAGTTTAATTAGCTTGTTAATGAATGTGATGCACTTTGTGGATGTGGACATATGGTTACTTTAATAATGTTGTATATTTGTTTGTAGTCCGAATAGCTCATAAACAATTTTTGTTGAGATTTTTATCTCACCTTGTTTTCCCCTACAGTGATTCTTGAGCATTCACTGATGGGTAGAGCGCACCACAATAATGCACTTGGTTCATCAATTCATGCTGTAATAAAGTCGATGGAATTCTAACCAAATGCTTAGATATTTGTGGATGATTATCTTATTTAATAATGTTGAACTTATGAACTATTATTTGATTACTTCTAGAGGTTGTTTTAATTATTGAACTTGTTACCGCTTATCTTTGTTCCCTTAGTTGTTTATGCTTCGCTTAATACTTCATGTCTAGAAATTGCTATCGTAAATAAATTATCTTGAAATTTTTGACTAGTCAGAGAGTGGTTTAGTGGCATCCTAGGTGATGTGGATCCTAGGTGTTAGCTTGTAATTCAAATGGCTTTAGGTCCGTAGTAATTAAAAATATTAAATTGACAACGTGTACAATAGATGGGATGGGTCAAGCATTGCATTCATGCTTTGACATGTTGTATTGATGATTCATGTTATGAGATAATCTTGTATATTTATGATTTGTTTGTATGATCGCATGAGTGACGATAGTCAATGATAAGAGGTAGGGATTGTAGCTGTTGTTTGACATTGCTAGTTTATACCACCATTTGTGGTATGGGGATAGTGATGCAAATTTCTGATAACTTAGTTATGGATGTCATAGATAAGTTTCTTAGAAAAGTGTTATCCTCCTTGAGTTGATCTTGGCCGATTCTTGGTCTATTGCGACATGAATTTCTTAGCTTAGCGGTTTATTGTAGTTGTTGGGTGCCAATAGGCCTCCAATTGTTCTTGAGACCAAATATTTTTTTCCGATTGATGGGTTGTTTTATCGTCGAGCTGTGCTTTGGAGAGACTTTTCGTGTTTGTTCCATCTTTCACTGGAAAATGTGACTTTTTATTCGCTTGATATTTTAGAAAATCAGAGCTTTATGTTGAAAGTTCGTTAACTAGTGGAAGCCCTGTCTTAAAAGCATTATGTTGCAACATGTCAAAACCTTTATTTGAGTAATTTAATCACTTTTGTTAGCCTCTTGCCTAAGTATTTTCTTAGTCTAGGTCTGCCATTAGAGATCCCATTAGACGAACCACCTTTATCTATGCTTTCTCTACATTTTTAGCCCAAAGAAGTCAGCTTCTCATATTCTCTTTCGAGTAGTAAAAGATGGTTGACATCGTAACTCAGTTTTTCATAGTTAGATGAATCAGATCTAGGAGCACATCACAAATCTATCAACTCAGTGGACCACAAGCAACCCCATTGGGAATGGATCCAATCCAACCTTCAGGCACCGATCAAGAGAAAGTGCTATATCATCGCCTAGAGGAAGTCGCTATAGAGTGGTGGGAGAACCATCGTACTACTCATGAGGATCAAGACAACATCACTTGGGCTAAGTTCATAGCAACATTTTGTCATGCCCATATCTTGGATGGGGTGATCGAGATGAAGAAGAAGGAATTTCGTGAACTACAGAGAAGAACATGTCGCGAGTGAATACCTCAACAAATTCATTCAAATAGCTCGCTATGCACCCGAGGATGTTGCCAGATGATGCTCATCGTAAGAGGCTCAAGAAAGGGTTAAACCCGAATTAAAAGTTCAAGTTATGGATAATGATTATGCCGCTTTTCAACATGGTAGATAAAATAATGCTCATTGAAGAAAGCCGTTGTGAGCTAGAAGATTCTCGCAAGAGGAGGATGATGCAACAAGGATCTCACCGCATTAGTCCTGCATTTTATTTCTGCTTACCGGCTAGCTCATATGCCACAAATGTGATTCGTGACTTTGCACTAGCACTCGTTAGTTTCAGCCGACTACGCCCTATTGGTTCAAGCAATCAACAATAGAAGAATGCCAAACCCGTAGCATCACCACCGTTACAGTGTATGAGCAAGGACACTATGCCGCAAGTGCCCTGCAGGTAAGCCCGACGCTAGTTCATTTTAATCGAGGAGCCACCAGATCGAACTCCTACTTTAGACCAGTGACATGGAGCGCCTGTATCGTGCCAGCCGCCAAGCACCGCCATTAGTTATAAGGATAAGGAACCATGTCACCGCAGAGGAGACTGCCAGGCCAAAGGTTGTGATTGGTAAGTTCCTAGTCAATTCGACATTCAATACGCTTTGTTTGATTCTAGAGCTTCGATTTGTTTGTTTCTTGAGTTTTACCTTAAAGCAATGATTGAAAATTATTGTTCTTGGATCTGCTTTTTTGGTTCAACTCGGCTCTAAGTTGAATATAAACTTAGGTTGTCCTGAGTCAAGATAGTCATTCAAGGAGTAGAGTTCTTCATCGATCTTGTCGTGTTGGATATCCAAATTTGGATGATATTGGGAATGGATTGGCTTAAGAAGCATCAAGCAAGTTAAATTAGCGTAGCTATTACTTTACCGCCGTATAGAAAAAGTGAAATTTGTAGCCAACATTAATAAGTCAAAAAGTTTATGGTTTGCTAGAGTAAGGGAATCTTGTACAGAGGATGTGCTAGTTATCAAAGAGTATCTCGATGTGTTTTGGATGATATTCCGAATGCTACCTAACCAGAGGTTGAGTTTTTGATTGAGATAGTACCGTACTTCACGATATCCAAGAGGCCATACTGATGTCGCCAATGAATTAGTAAATTGAAGAAGCAAATTCAAGAGCTATTGGATAAAGGTTATGTCGATCTAGTTCATCCTGGGGAGCGCTGTTGTTTGTCAAGAAGAAAGATAGTAGTCAACGATATGTGTGGATTATCGAACACTCAATAAGGTCACTATCAAGAGTAAGTATTCTTACCCAGGATTGATGATATGTTTGATCACCAAAGGAGCCTGAGTGTTCTCCAAGATTGACTTGAGAAAGTGACCACCATCATGAAAATTCACAAGAGGATACATCTAAGATAGCTTTCAACTCAGATGGTTTGTAAGTTCACAAAGTGACATTCTTGGTTTAACTAATGCTCTAGCTTATTTCATGTACCTAATGAACAATGTGTTCATATAGTATTTGCATAAGTTTGTCGTTGTGTTCATTGATGATATTCGATTTACTCCAAGGATGAGAAAGAGCACGAAGAGCATTTGAGGATGGTTTGTAGAAGCTAAGAGAGCATAAGTTATATGCTAAGTTCAACAAGTGTGAGTTTTAGATGAAGGAAGTCACTTTCCAGGCCATGTCGTGGTCAACAGGGGAATTGTAAGTGGAGCCAAAAGTAAAGGATGTACTTGATTGAAGTCACCATCATAGTGATGCAAGTCAAGAGTTTTCTGAATGTCGATCATTACCGCTATTTCATCAAAGAATTTTTCAGCGAGCAAGACCTCACACAATTGTTAAAGAAAGAGAAAAATTTGTTGGACGCTAGAATGTGAGAAGAGTTTTCTAAATTGAAGGAGTGTTTGACTAAAGCCCTAGTGCTAGTATTGCCAGATTAATAACAAAGATTTTGAGATGCTTCCCACAAAGATTAGGGATGTGTGTTAATGCAAGACTAAAGAGTGGTAATCTTGACGACGTGGATCAAGACTAGGCTTGGGAATGTGCCGAGGTATAGTCAAAGAAGCAAGCGTGATGTTTGAGCTCAAGCAAGGCACAGGAAGACTAGAGATGTTGAAGGGAAGGTTCGAGTAATGATTCATCGAATGGTGCGATTGGTGCAATGATGCAGTCGAGGAACCGCACGAAGAGACTTGTCGATACATAAGCCATTGGCGAACCTACATGCTGCATGGGGATTGCTTGCAAAGAAGGAGATGACCATTGACTAGGGTCGTGGAAGAGGTGAGATCCATGGTTAAAGTGAGGGTGTTTTAGAGGGAAAGCCATGATACGAAAATGGCGATGGAACCAAAGCCAGCAATGCATGGAGGCTTGAAAGAGTGGTTTAGGTCAAGGAGATACCGAGGAGGCTAATGAATGGGAAGCTTACTTTGCGCGGTTCACTTATGTTTTAGAATCATACAAGTTAGCGGCCAACGCAATGAACCAGACTAGGTAGGGAATTGAGATTTGAGTGATTGTGTTAGTCCGTGTGAGGCTACGTGGGGCTTGCGGAAGCAACAGAAGACAAAGATCGTGAAGAGGCAAGTTCGGCATGTGGTGCACCAAGTGATGAGGCCAATACACGATTTACGACTGGAAGACCTAATGTGTGAAGATGTGATAGCTAGTTATTGCTTCATAAGTTATGTGTGAAAGCATGCGGAGATGCTTTGGGATGAAGGTGAAGATGGAGTTAGTGGAAGGTGCCTGCTTTATCAGAGTATTTTGGTAGATTGTCAACATCGATTGGTGCCTTCAACAAATCATGATGCGGGAGGTGCAAAGGAGAAGTGGTTTAGATCAAGGAGAGTTGTATTGCTATGGATCGATCACTAAGGTGTTAATGTATTGAGTCTTATAAATGCTTTCAAAAGTGTGCTTGAGTGTATAAACCCATGTTAGTGGGTTAATAAGTTTCCTTGATAGGCTTAATGAGTGGATCCATTAGGGCTCATTAGTTATTAAAGGGAAGGAGAGGAGGTGTTAGATCTAAGAATTCTAATCTTTAGGTTTCATTTACCACCTTCTTTCATTCTATGGTTGTGGATAGAAAACTTAAGAGAGAGCAAGGAGTGGTGCTGTGGTTGCACCTTCTAATCATTCATGAGCATGTAAACTTGAGAGAAATTGTCCATGCAAATTCCTTCCTTCCTTTTAACTAATATATTTGTTATGAATATTATGTGTATATTCATAAGGCTCAAAGGGTATATATATAGGGAGTATAAGGAGATATACAAAGGAATATACCATATACGATAAGAAAACCAAGGCATATAAGGAAACAAATAACACAATTCTCTTCTATCCTTAATACCCCCTCAAACTCATGGTGGATCACACACACCGAAGTTTAGAAAGAAAATAAATGTTGTGCCCTGAGACCCGAGTAGAAACTCCTAGACCCCTCGTGTATTATCTGCACTAGTCCTGCAGATCAATGCTAGTACACACAGCTCAAACAGTAAAAGATGATACATTGCCAACAACGCTTTATTACAATAGTAATCAAGTTTTACAAAGGCCATTGCCTTACTAAGGTTCACGTAACCTCAAGCAAAAATAAACACACGGAAGCAAAAGATAATCTTGATCGACCCATCAATCGCCATGTGCAATTGACTGGGAAACGAATCCTAGGCATCCGAGAATAATCCACCGCATCCACATTCGCGCAAGTCATACTCTCCAGCTTGATCTTTCCATTCTCTCGCTTATATTTATAGAGCAACAGTGAGTACAAAAATGTACTCCGCAAGTCTTGGGAAAATGCATAGATGTAAGGTTTCACAAAGGAAGGCTATATGGTTTATTTGCAAAATCAGCATTTTATTTCAAATCTACATAATTACTTTAAAAGCCATTTTGTAAACAACTTGTTTTTAATAATCGAAATTGATAAGTACTTTAGTGAAGGTTAAACTACCAACACTAATATCTCGTGCCATCACACCAATTTTCAAAACCTCAGTTACACCCCGATCTCAACATCACGAGAGTTATACTACTCCCGAGTTTTTCTCCAACTCATTTTGTTTTGAAATCAAAACCAAAACTTCTACCATGTGAATGCATTCCTTGTTCGCCTTGACCGTGGGCACGGCTATTCGAATAGTTTTACTCGCAGAGGTTGTACACTTTACCCACAAGAGATAAATTATCTTAATAGTCAACACGCTTCCTTTGGCATGAGACCCGATAAATTATCACAAAGCCTTTCGCCTACTCCAAAGATAGTTTAAATACCACCCGCTAAGGTTTCACCACAACTCGAATCCACGAGTTGGAGCCCTCTGCGCCATATGAGTACAAGAAACCCCGCCCTCACTATGAGTAACCAAGACACCCCGGCACTCAATACACCACCGGTGATATCTAAACTACACTATTATAGGGTAGTTAGCTAGGTCGCACTCCATATAGACTTGTGGTTGTACTGCTTTGCTCAGTTTGGACAAACACAAGCGCCGGTCCTTAATCGACTGTGGTGGCTCATTCACAAACCCAACAATTCTCGTGCTAATCGCACTCACCAAACCTTCCATCCACCCTTGTCAACTTTTCCTTTGATTTTCAAATTAACATGGTAACATCCATTACCACTTTTCAAACAAAATATTTAACAATGGTAACATCCATTACCAATGTTCAAACAAAATATTTAACAATGGTAACATCCATTACCAATGTTCAAACAAATCATTCATCAAAACATTTGATAAACATGCTACTCATTTGAACATTATTATATTTATTTGCTACGCTAAGCATTTGCTAGTATTTAAACATTCAACAATTGTAACACTAACTCATTATTGAGTCAAAGGGATATCCTAAGTTGACAATGGTACAAGGTAAACAATTTTCAATGGAAGGTATAACAAATTGGGTCTTTAACTAAATTTTCTAAATCAAATTATCACTTGATATAACATAAGCATGCATTAATTTTAAAATAACTACCTAATCATTTTATAAATCATTTGAGCAAGTTGATCAAAGGAAACTTGCAAAACATGGGAGCAAAATGGTCAAAGGAGACTTGCCTTCCCGTGTCCGGTTGAAATCTTCCACAACTTGCTCTTGAGGTTGCTCTGACAAATCGGTCTCTACACGTAAATCGAGAATTCCAAATAAATAAAATAAAATAAAAATTCAAAAATTGAAAATAAATATACCAAATGAAAGATTGAAATTTTAGATGAATTTAGAAATTTGAATGGACCAATTTGGAGCTAAAATGAAAAAGATATGGCTATTTGAAAATCTCGATTTGAATAAATCCAGAATTCGGAAATCTCTCGACATGTGGGGTCCACTGGTCAGCAATTTCATTTAAAATAAGTCTCGACATGGGACCCACTGAACTCGGGACCCACTTGTCGCTGGCTAGCGCAGGGGTGGTCGCCGACGGTGGGGCCTACCCGCCGCGCGGATTAAAACGGAGAAACTCAACCTCGCCACGCGGAGCGGGCTCGAACGCGCCGAGGAGTGGGAGGGGGAAGAGAGCGGCGCTAGCCAAGTGAGCGGGAGGCACCGCCACCCCTAATGGGTAGGTAACCTCTTGAGGGTTATCTCGCGGGAGGCCGGCGAGCAACGTGGCATACACGTGGTCGCCACCGCGCGCGCCACGTGTACGCATGAACGAGGTGGCAATGGGGCGCCAGGCGGCCGAAGTCGTGGCGCCGATCGCGCCACTGGCGCCACGCTGCTGCCACACGCGCAGCGCCGATACGCGGCACGGCGCCGCCGGAGAAAAGGCCCGACCCGAGGGTCGCCGGCCCGGCGTGGCGGCGCGCCACCGGGCGGCGCAAAGCGAAGAGGAGGACGGGAATGCTTTGGTACCTTGCGCAGAGGCCGAGGATGGTCGGATCGACGAGACGGCAAAAGGGGCGGCGGTCGAGAGGGCTTCACGGCGCGAGGGGTTCCGGTCGCAATAACTCAGCAAAGTGGTCGCCGAGATCGCTCTGGCACCAAAGAACGCCGAGGATGCACCGTGAATCTCGGAAGGCTTGAGGCGGCGGCGATTGCTCGCCGGAGTTGAAGGTGGCCGCGGAGGAAATCAAGCGCAGGAGGGCTCTCGCCGACAAAGGCAATTGGAGGTGGAGACAGCGAAAGGGAACCGAGACACGCCGGGCGCGGGTTTTATAGAGGAATGAGGTTGTAACGGCAGCGCTAAGCTCGCCGGACTTGGAACCGCCCGAGAGTGAAGGCGACGGCGCACGCGCATAATTAGATGAAATAATGCCGTAAACGGTTGCGGAATGCGCTATTTGAATGTGCAGAGTGCGGGAAATATTGGTTAAGAAACCAAGCTTTAAAGCTTCGCTTTTTCGACATGGCGGCGCAAGTAGACGCGGAGGAAGAAGGTGGCGGAAGACGATCGCCGATGGGCCCCGCATGTCGCTGAGAGAGGAAAGGAGAGAAGGCGACGGCGACGGCTCGGATGCACGACGCGCGCAGAGGAAAGTAATCAAGGCCGAGGATGATGAGTGAAGGGGTAAGTGAAAGGATGCGTTGAGATTCAATCCGCAACCTTGATTAAATCGAGCCGATGGGGTGTACTAAGCGGCAACGGGCGGCCGCGATCTAATACGCAATCATGAACGGTCAAGATGACGACACGCCGCCGGGACGACGGCTCGACAGTGGGACCGCGGCGTGAGTCCACACGCACCGCCCATGACAGGGGCCCGCTTGTCGCAAATCCAAAAAAAGAAACTCAACTCGCGCGAGCGGGCTCGAACGCGCCGAGGAGCGGGGAGGGAAGAGAGCGGCGCGGTAACTGGGCCAAGGGAGGATCAACCTACCCAATAAGGGCGATTAACCTTTGAGTATTAGTCGATGGCCGGTCGTCGTTTGATGCGCGACACTTGGCGCCGCGAGAGAGAGGGGAGGCGGATGAGGCGAGACGGCGGGATTAGCTCGGCCGGGAGGAAGGGCTCTGATGCTTGACAAGTGTCACCGAGGAGATTTTGATATTTAAATCTTTTATATATTTTAAATCAGAGGAGACTTTAAAATACTTAAAAATACCAAATAAATTCCAAAATTCCAGAAAAATTCACATAATTCATCGATAATGTTTTAAACATATTAAAAATATTTCCAACTTATTTTGATATTAAATTTTCTTTTCAATGTAAACTTTAAATTTGAAAATTCCAGATAATTGGAAATTATTAATTTAAAACTATTTCTTCAAAATAAAAGCAAAAATTGGGATGTTACAAACCTACCTCTCTTAGAAGGAATCTCAATTTTAGATTCGATGAACCGAGAAATAGATTAGAAACTCGTCAAGATCCTCTTCTCGCTCCTGTGTTGCTTCGACTCGACGGTTGCTCCATTGCACTTTGCGTAATTTGATAGTCTTGTTTCTTGTGCGCGCTCGCTTCTTCTAAAATCTTGACAGAAATTCAATATGTCAAGTCCTCTTTAAATCAACATCCTCAAAAGGTATCAACTCCTCCGTACTCTCAAACACTTTTTCAATCGTGATACATGAAATACATCATGTACACTGATAATCGAGGAGGAAGTTCTAGCCGATATGTTTACTTCACCTCTTCTTGCTATAACTAGAAATGGTCCAATATACCTTGGGGCAAGCTTACCATCGACTTTGAATCGACGATCCCTTTCATAGGTGACACTTTCGATACACATGATCGCTCATGAAATTCCAACATTCTTCGACGATTATCGCGATAACTCTTTGTCCGGTCTCAGGCTGCTTTCAATCGTCTCTGATTAAGCTTAACTTGATCTTCCGCTAACTTTAAGACATCCGTCCGAATACTTGACTCTCTCCGCCTCTCGACTAATATAACGGTGTTCTACATTTTCTCGCCATACAAGGCTTCAAACGGAGACATCTTCGCACTAGATTGATAACTATTATTATATGAGAATTCCGCATAGGGCAAACTTTTATCCCAACTGGCTTTATTGGCTAAAGCACATGCTCTCAAAGATATCTTCCAATATCCGATTTACCTGCTCATTCGACTATCCGCTTGAGGATGATAAGCAAGATCAAATTTAAATTGGTGCCCAAAACTTCATGAAGCTTCACAAAATCTTGAGGTAAATTGTGTTCCTCTATCCGACACGATCCTCTTTGGAACTCCATGCAAACACACAATTTTTGACATATAAAGCTCGCCAATCTATCTCCGAATATGTAGTCTTCACGGTATGAAATGAGCAACTTTTGTTAAACGGTCAACTATAACCCAAATTGAGTCATAACCTAACTTGGTTCTTGGTAGTCCTGCTATGAAATCCATTCCAATTTCCTCCCATTTCCATTCGTATATGCAGAGGTTGCAAAAGACCACAGGTCTTTGATGCTCGCTTAACTCTTTGACATATGTCACACAAGGCTACATATTCTGCAATTTCCTTTTCATATTGTTCCACCAAGAACTTTCCTTTAAATCTCGATACATTTTTGTACTTCCAGATGAATTGAATATCCCGATTCATGAGCTTCTTTTAAGATTAAATCTTTTATTTCCTTTTCTCTGTACTAGTATTCTCTTTCCAAACCAAAGAGTCCCTTCTTCATCTTCTCAAAATCCAAGCGCTTTACCTTTCTTCATATTCTCTTTAATTTCTTTAACATATTCATCCTCTCGTTGGGCTGCCTTGATTTGATCTTCCAAGGTAGGATGAACCTTCAATGCATGTAATACCTTCGTTAACTATTTCCAAATTTAATCGTTGGAATTCTCATGGAGGGTTAATCGCTTATCCGAATTGACAGATTATTCATATGACTCTTTCGACTCAAAGCATCGGCTACTACATTAGCTTTTCCGGATGATAGTGTATTCCCACATCATAATCCTTTATCAATTCGAGCCATCTTCTTTGTCTCATATTAAGGTCAGCTGGGTGAATATATACTTTAAACTTTTATGATCTCAGATATATCTCACACCGACATCGATTAAGTAATGCCTCCATAACTTTAGAGCATGCACAACAAAGAGCTAGTTCTAAATCATGAGTGGGATAATTTTCTTCATGCGGTCTTAATCGCTTTGATGCATAAGCTACCACCCTTCCTTCTTGCATTAGTACACAACCAAGACCTTGTTTTGAAGCATCACAAAATATCTCAAAATCTTTTCGAATATCGGTAACCTCAGTAACCTGTGCTGAAGTTAACCTTTTCTTTAACTCTTGAAAACTATCCTCACAGATTTACTCCATTCAAATTTCTTCTCCTTCTTTAACAATGGGTTAAAGGTCCGCAATCTTGGAAAAGCCTTCAATAAATCGACGATAGTAACCGCTAATCCTGTAAAACTTCGGATCTCTGCCATCGCCTTGGGTGGAGTCCAATTTAATACATCCTTAACTTTTCCAGATCTACAGATACTCCTTCCGCTGAGATCACATGTCCCAAAAACTCAATTTCTTTTAACCAAAATGCACATTTGCTAAATTTGGCATATAATCGTGTTCACTGAGTCTTTGCAACACTATCCTTAGATGACCTTCATGTTCTTTGTTATTCTTTGAATAGATAAGAATGTCATCTATGAAAACAACAACAAACTTATCTAAATAATCCATAAAGACTTTATTCATCAAGTTCATGAAGTATGCCTGCATTTGTCAAACCAAAAGACATCACCGTATACTCATATAATCCATATCTTGTGGCTAAGGTCGTCTTTGGTATATCTTCGATCTAATCTTCAATCGATGATATCCTCGACCAAGATCAATCTTGGAAAAGACACTTGATCCTATGAGTTGGTCAAACAAATCATCGATCCGAGGTAAGGGATACTTATTCTTTATAGTGACTTCATTTAAAGCTCGATAATCAACGCACATCCGCTGACTACCATCCTTCTTCTTTACTAGAAGCACCGGGCTCCTAAGGCTAAGAACTTGGTCCGATGAATCCTTTCTCATACAATTCTTGGATCGCTCTTGACTCGCTAAATCATCACCGACATCCGATAGGGTCTTTGATATTGAGCTGCACTGTGCACCGATTTATAACAAATTCAACTTCTCGATCGTGGTAATCCCGCAAATCTTCAGAAAACATCCGGTACTCGCGAACTATCGACACATCTTCCAAACTTTTCCTTTTAGGTCAAGTTAACATATCGTTTTTCTTTGAGTGCATAATCGCTTCATGTCTTATCCGAATTCCATCGAATTGGTATGATAATGGCACGATTGGCACAATCTATCCGCCCTTTATACTTGATCAACCAATCCATACCAAGTATTATATCTATGCCATCTGAGTCTATTATAATAAGGTTCGCTAGAACTTTACTCCATTTATAATTATGGTTGCACTAGGGCTAACCAAATTAGTCCTCAATTCTTTCCAGAGATTGACTATCATAAGGTCCTTTAGCAAACAAATTTTCCAATTATTCTTTCAACAAAAGCCTTTGTTACTTAAAGAATGTGTAGCTCCGTAATCAAATAATATAATTGCCGGTATCGAAGTTCACTAGAAACTTACCCGTAACTACATCCGTGCATATTCCACGCTCATGCAGTAACATGGTTGATACGCCCGATTAATGTTTTGTGGAGTCTTGGGAGTTTGAGGGCTTCCACGCCTTGACCATTGGTTGGAGCTCTTGCTGGTGTAGGGTCAAGATTGAAACGAACCGGTTACCGCTGACGCTTCGTGGACAAGCATCGCATAGTGTCCCATATTCTGCAATTGTAGCATTGCACTCGCAGCCTACATTTTGCTTTGCCGCAGCTTGGGCTGCATTTCCAGCTTCTAGGAGCTTGAGGTAAAGGACGAGGTGCGTAAATCGTATCCTTGTATGATTATGTACCGGAGGTCGGTTGTACTGTGGTGGCGTGAATCGTGAACCGCCGCAGATCACGAGCTTGGAACTTCCTCTTCCGGAGTCGAAGAGTTGGCGCTGAGCATCTTCTGCAATAAAGCTTTATTCACTAGATGCTGAAAAGTAGGGTAGTCATTGGAGACTAATTGAACCTTGAGGTTGGGGTCTATCCTCCCATGAACCTCCAAATCTTTATGCATCGCCGCCACATCTTCCGGGCATATCTAGATAGTGAATGAATTTGCTTAAATAAGCGGAAACGCTGTGTTTCCTCTCACAGATGATGGAACTCCTTCCTCTTCATTTCCATAATACTCATAGGAATATGAGCATTACGGAAGGCTTCCAAAAATTCCGCCCAACCAATGTTCTCGGGCATCCCGTGTGCAAGCAAAGAATTGTCCCACCAATTGGCAAAGAACTCCTTGGAGTTGATGAGCAGCATATATAACCTTCTCATGTTCAGCACATTGAGCTAGATTCAGCTTCCTTTCCACTTCCTTAATCCAATCATCCGCCTCCAACGGATCGGCAGATCCCGCGAAGGTCGGAGGTCGGGTCCTCATGAATTCCCGAGCTTAGATCATGTGGGTGAATAGGTACTTGCTGAGCTTGATTGACTTGATTTTGGGCCAAAGCCTCAAGAAGTTGTAGTTGCATGGCCATCATTTGTTCCATGTTGGGAGCTTGGGTCATGGAGGTGGAATTGGGGCCTCATTGTTGTTGGGCGCTGGTTGTTGTTGATGTTGCTTCTCGTGTTCACCATCCAAGCTCCATCAAGAAAAGTACAGAAAAGAGGGAAAAGCATAGATGAGAGACGGGCAATTTATCATCCCAAAACCACACACAAGATTAACACAACAGATTGAGAAAACTCAACTTTTGAAATTCAAATTAATCTTTGAAATGGCTGTACCACAAATGCACAAGGCTCTGCACAATCCATTTTATTACATCATATCATTATAAAAGCGTTCTAGTATCGATAAACGATCAAAAAGGGTAGTCTATCTAACATCTAATTGTCCTCAACGATGATACGCCTCGCTCCTCCTCGATCCTCCTCGAGTCCGACGAGTGACTCGCCCACAACCACGGCAGCTTGTTCGCGAACGCGACCGTGATCGGCTCGCTGAAAGTAGGTGATCCGAACGGAAGCGCCGCCGCGCCCCTACCGATCCGCCAATGTCAGGTCGGGTAGCGGATCGGGCGCCGCACACTCTTCCTTGCCGTGAGCCTAGTGCGAGGTCCCGAGAGTTCGACCGAGCAAAGAACAGAGCCGTGGAGTCGGTGTAGTGGTGGCAGCTCAAGACGCCCACCGCGCCAGCAGCTGCCCCGCCTGCATGGCCGGCGTGGGCGGTCTCGACTCGCAGCACTGTGCTCGAGAGTGTCGGAGTGGTCGAGCTCGACGCCGGCATCCGAGAAGTCCTATCTCCCGCCGAGCTCGCGTAAGTCGCGTCGATGCTTGGGTGAATCGCACTGATGAGACAGCGTGGGTCGCCCACCACGATCCGAAAGCCTCGGGTGGGTCTGCCCCGCTCGTAGTCGGAAAGAAGCGTAAGGCGATCGTCGAACTCCCTTGTGCCTCCCGCACAACTCGCTATCGCCATCTTGGCCGCATCTTGATAGCGCCCGCATAAATGGGTCCGAGGGTGCTCAATACCGCGCAGACGGGTCAAGCCGCCCATCCGAGCATAGATGAATACTTCCATGGTCCATGAATCCATAGTCATCACTCTAGTGTTCCGCCTCAAAATGGGTCGTTGATTATATTTCGATGCTGCATTAATCGTCGAGAAGAGTCGCAAAGCTCCTCACTCGCCATGAGAATGGTGATCCCATGGGGTCAAGACGACGAAGAACCCGCCATCTATAAGTTTGAAAATAAGAGAGATCAAGAAAGATTTTTAAATAATGAGAGTAGGACAAGAACAAGATACTAAGTAAGAAAAGAGTAGAAGCAAAAGAAACTTATATTTTTGTACATAAATTTTTATTAAATATAA
This sequence comes from Melocanna baccifera, assembly GCA_036346265.1. Classification (NCBI taxonomy): domain Eukaryota; kingdom Viridiplantae; phylum Streptophyta; class Magnoliopsida; order Poales; family Poaceae; genus Melocanna; species Melocanna baccifera. The sequence continues at coordinate 27,486 of JAYEVJ010000322.1, forward strand.
ATCCTTAAAGCTTCCCAAAACCTAGGGCTCGCCCTCATACCAAGATGGCTCGATACCACTTCGTGAGACCCGAGTAGAAACTCCTAGACCCTCTGTATTACTGCACTAGTCCCTGCAGATCAATGCTAGTACACACAGCTCAAACAGTAAAAGATGATACATTGCCAACAACGCTTTATTACAATAGTAATCAAGTTTTACAAAGGCCATTGCCTTACTAAGGTTCACGTAACCTCAAGCAAAAATAAACACAATGAAGCAAAAGATAACTTGATCGACCCATCAATCGCCATGTGCAATTGACTGGGAGACGAATCCTAGGCATCCGAGAATAATCCACCGCATCCACATTCGCGCAGAAGTCATACTCTCCACTTGATCTTTCCATTCTCTCGCTTATATTTATAGAGCAACAGTGAGTACAAAAATGTACTCCGCAAGTCTTGGGAAAATGCATAGATGTAAGGTTTCACAAAGGAAGGCTATATGGTTTATTTGCAAAAATCAGCATTTTATTTCAAATCTACATAATTACTTTAAAAGCCATTTTGTAAACAACTTGTTTTTAATAATCGAAATTGATAAGTACTTTAGTGAAGGTTAAACTACCAACACTAATATCTCGTGCCATCACACCAATTTTCAAAACCTCAGTTACACCCCGATTCAACATCACGAGAGTTATACTACTCCCGAGTTTTTCTCCAACTCATTTTGTTTTGAAATCAAAACCAAAACTTCTACCATGTGAATGCATTCCTTGCTCGCCCTTGACCGTGGGCACGGCTATTCGAATAGTTTTACTCGCAGAGGTTGTACACTTTACCCACAAGAGATAAATTATCTTAATAGTCAACACGCTTCCTTTGGCATGAGACCCAGATAAATTATCACAAAGCCTTTCGCCTACTCCAAAGATAGTTTAAATACCACCCGCTAAGGTTTCACCACAACTCGAATCCACGAGTTGGAGCCCTCTGCGCCATATGAGTACAAGAAACCCTGCCCTCACTATGAGTAACCAAGACACCTCGCACTCAATACACCACCGGTGATATCTAAACTACACTATTATAGGGTAGTTAGCTAGGTCGCACTCCATATAGACTTGTGGTTGTACTGTTTTGCTCAGTTTGGACAAACACAAGCGCCGGTCCTTAATCGACTGTGGTGGCTCATTCACAAACCCAACAATTCTCGTGCTAATCGCACTCACCAAACCTTCCATCCACCCTTGTCAACTTTTCCTTTGATTTTCAAATTAACATGGTAACATCCATTACCACTTTTCAAACAAAATATTTAACAATGGTAACATCCATTACCAATGTTCAAACAAAATATTTAACAATGGTAACATCCATTACCAATGTTCAAACAAATCATTCATCAAAACATTTGATAAACATGCTACTCATTTGAACATTATTATATTTATTTGCTACGCTAAGCATTTGCTAGTATTTAAACATTCAACAATTGTAACACTAACTCATTATTGAGTCAAAGGGATATCCTAAGTTGACAATGGTACAAGGTAAACAATTTTCAATGGAAGGTATAACAAATTGGGTCTTTAACTAAATTTTCTAAATCAAATTATCACTTGATATAACATAAGCATGCATTAATTTTAAAATAACTACCTACTCATTTTATAAATCATTGGAGCAAGTTGATCAAAGGAAACTTGCAAAACATGGGAGCAAAATGGTCAAAGGAGACTTGCCTTCCCGTGTCCGGTTGAAATCTTCCACAACTTGCTCTTGAGGTTGCTCTGACAAATCGGTCTCTACACGTAAATCGAGAATTCCAAATAAATAAAATAAAATAAAAATTCAAAAATTGAAAATAAATATACCAAATGAAAGATTGAAATTTTAGATGAATTTAGAAATTTGAATGGACCAATTTGGAGCTAAAATGAAAAGATATGGCTATTTGAAAATCTCAGATTTGAATAAATCCAGAAATTGGAAATCTCTCGACATGTGGGGTCCACTGGTCAGCAATTTCATTTAAAATAAGTCTCGACATGTGGGACCCACTGAACTCGGGACCCACTTGTCGCTGGCTAGCGCAGGTGGTCGCCGACGGTGGGGCCCACTGCCGCCGCGGATTAAACGGAGAAACTCAACCTCGCCACGCGAGCGGGCTCGAACGCGCGCCGAGGAGTGGGAGGGGGAAGAGAGCGGCGCTAGCCAAGTGAGCGGGAGGCACCGCCACCCTAATGGGTAGGTAACCTCTTGAGGGTTATCTCGCGGGAGGCCGCAAGCAACGTGGCATACACGTGGTCGCCACCGCGCGCCACGGTGTACGGCATGAACGAGGTGGCAATGGGCGCGCGTGGCCGAAGTCGTGGCGCCCGATCGGCGGCCACTGGCGCCACGCGCCGCCACACGCGCGCGCGACGCGCATACGCGACGGCACGCCGCCGAGGAAGGGGCCGGACCGGGGTCGCCGGCGCCCGGCGGGCGGCGCGCTAACCGGCGCGGCGCAAAAGCAAGAGGAGGACGGGAATGCTTTGGTACCTTGCGCAGCTATCGAGGATGGTCGGATCGACGAGACGGCAAAATGGGCGGCGGTCGGAGAGGCTTCACGGCGCGGAGGGGTTCCGGTCGCAATAACTCGTAAAAGTGGTCGCCGAGATCGCTCGGCACCAAAGAACGCCGAGGATGCACCGTGAATCTCGGAAGGCTTGAGGCGGCGCGATTGCTCGCCGGAGTTGAAGGTGGCCGCGGAGGAAATCAAGCGCAGGAGGGCTCTCGCCGACAATGGGCAATTGGAGGTGGAGAAAGCGAAAGGGAATCGAGACACACCGCGGCGGGTTTTATAGAGGAATGAGGCCGTAACGGCAGCGCTAAGCTCGCCGGACTTGGAACCGCCCGAGAGTGAAGGCGACGGCGCAAAGGCATAATTAGATGAAATAATGCCGTAAACGGTTATGGAATGCGCTATTTGAATGTGCAAGAGTGCGGGAAATATTGGTTAAGAAACCAAGCTTTAAAGCTTCGCTTTTTCTCGACATGGCGCAGCAAGCGAGACGCGGGAGGAAGAAGGTGGCGGGAAGACGATCGCCGATGGGCCCCGCATGTCGCTGAGAGAGGAAAAGGAGAGAAGGCGACGGCGACGCTCGATGCACGACGCGCGCGCAGAGGAAAGTAATCAAGGCCGAGGATGATGAGTGAAGGGGTAAGTGAAAGGATGCGTTGAGATTCAATCCGCAACCTTGATTAAATCGAGCCGATGGGGTGTACTAATGGCAACGCGGCCGCGATCTAATACGGCAATCATGAACGGTCAAGATGACGACACGCGCCGGGACGACGGCTCGACAGTGGGACCACCGGCGCGTGAGTCCACGCGCACGGCCTATGACAGTGGGGCCCGCTTGTCGCAAATCCAAAAAAAGAAACTCAACTCGCGCGCGAGCGGGCTCGAACGCGCCGAGGAGCGGGAGGGAAGAGAGCGGCGGCGGTAACCGGGCCAAGGGAGGATCAACCTACCCAATAAGGGCGATTAACCCTTTGAGTATTAGTCGATGGATGGCCGTCATTGCTTTGATGCGCGACACTTGGCGCCGCGAGAGAGGGGAGGCGGATGAGGCGAGACGGCGGGATTAGCTCGGCCGGGAGGAAGGGCTCTGATGCTTGACAAGTGTCACCGAGGAGATTTTGATATTTAAATCTTTTATATATTTCGTAAATCAGTAGGAGACTTTAAAATACTTAAAAATACCAAATAAATTCCAAAATTCCAGAAAAATTCACATAATTCATCGATAATGTTTTAAACATATTAAAAATATTTCCAACTTATTTTGATATTAAATTTTCTTTTCAATGTAAACTTTAACTTCGAAAATTCCGTATAATTGGAAATTATTAATTTAAAACTATTTCTTCAAAATAAAAGCAAAAATTGGGATGTTACAAACCTACCCTCTTAGAAGGAATCTCACCCCTAGATTCGGATGAACCGAGAAATAGATTAGAAACTCGTCAAGATCCTCTTCGCTCCTGTGTTGCTTCGATCTCGGACGGTTGCTCCATTGCACTTTGCTGTAATTTGATAGTCTTGTTTCTTGTGCAGCGCTCGCTTCTTCTAAAATCTTGACAGAAATTCAATATGTCAAGTCCTCTTTAAATCAACATCCTCAAAAGGTATCAACTCCTCCGTACTCTCAAACACTTTTTCAATCGTGATACATGAAATACATCATGTACACTGACAACCGAGGAGGAAGTTCTAGCCGATGTTTACTTCACCTCTTCTTGCTATAACTAGAAATGGTCCAATATACCTTGGGGCAAGCTTACCACTGACTTTGAATCGACGCATCCCTTTCATAGGTGACACTTTCAGATACACATGATCGCCTGGCGTAAATTCCAACATTCTTCGACGATTATCGCGATAACTCTTTGTCCGGTCTCAGGCTGTTTTCAATCGGTCTCTGATTAAGCTTAACTTGATCTTCCGCTAACTTTAAGACATCCGGTCCGAATACTTGACTCTCTCCGCCTCTCGACCAATATAACGGTGTTCTACATTTTCTGCCATACAAGGCTTCAAACGGAGACATCTTCAGACTAGATTGATAACTATTATTATATGAGAATTCCGCATAGGGCAAACTTTTATCCCAACTGGCTTTATTGGCTAAAGCACATGCTCTCAAAGATATCTTCCAATATCCGATTTACCTGCTCGTCTCGACCATCCGCTTGAGGATGATAAGCAAGATCGAAATTTAAATTGGTGCCCAAAACTTCATGAAGCTTCTGCCAAAATCTTGAGGTAAATTGTGTTCCTCTATCCGACACGATCCTCTTTGGAACTCCATGCAAACACACAATTTTTGACATATAAAGCTCTGCTAATCTATCTCCCGAATATGTAGTCTTCACTGGTATGAAATGAGCAACTTTTGTTAAACGGTCAACTATAACCCAAATTGAGTCATAACCTAACTTGGTTCTTGGTAGTCCCTGTTATGAAATCCATTCCAATTTCCTCCCATTTCCATTCGTATATGCAGAGGTTGCAAAAGACCAGCAGGTCTTTGATGCTCGCTTAACTCTTTGACATATGTCACACAAGGCTACATATTCTGCAATTTCCTTTTCATATTGTTCCACCAAGAACTTTCCTTTAAATCTGATACATTTTTGTACTTCCGGGATGAATTGAATATCCCGATTCATGAGCTTCTTTTAAGATTAAATCTTTATTTCCTTTTTCGGGTACTAGTATTCTCTTTCCAAACCAAAGAGTCCCTTCTTCATCTTCTCGAAAATCCAGCGCTTTACCTTTCTTCATATTCTCTTTAATTTCTTTAACATATTCATCCTCTCGTTGGCTGCCTTGATTTGATCTTCCAAGGTAGGATGAACCTTCAATGCAGCATGAATACCTTCGTTAACTATTTCCAAATTTAATCGTTGAAATTCTCATGGAGGGTTAATCGCTTATCCGAATTGACAGATTATTCATATGACTCTTTCGACTCAAAGCATCGGCTACTACATTAGCTTTTCCGGATGATAGTGTATTCCCACATCATAATCCTTTATCAATTCGAGCCATCTTCTTTGTCTCATATTAAGGTCAGCTGGGTGAATATATACTTTAAACTTTTATGATCTCAGATATATCTCACACCGACATCGATTAAGTAATGCCTCCATAACTTTAGAGCATGCACAACAAAGAGCTAGTTCTAAATCATGAGTGGGATAATTTTCTTCATGCGGTCTTAATCGCTTTGATGCATAAGCTACCACCCTTCCTTCTTGCATTAGTACACAACCAAGACCTTGTTTTGAAGCATCACAAAATATCTCAAAATCTTTTCGAATATCGGTAACCTCAGAACCAGTGCTGAAGTTAACCTTTTCTTTAACTCTTGAAAACTATCCTCACAGATTTACTCCATTCAAATTTCTTCTCCTTCTTTAACAAATGGGTTAAAGGTCCGCAATCTTGGAAAAGCCTTCAATAAATCGACGATAGTAAACTGCTAATCCCTAAAACTTGGATCTCTGCATCGCCTTGGGTGGAGTCCAATTTAATACATCCTTAACTTTTCCAGATCTACAGATACTCCTTCTGCTGAGATCACATGTCCCAAAAACTCAATTTCTTTTAACCAAAATGCACATTTGCTAAATTTGGCATATAATCGTGTTCACGAGTCTTTGCAACACTATCCTTAGATGACCTTCATGTTCTTTGTTATTCTTTGAATAGATAAGAATGTCATCTATGAAAACAACAACAAACTTATCTAAATAATCCATAAAGACTTTATTCATCAAGTTCATGAAATATGCGGTGCATTTGTCAAACCAAAAGACATCACCGTATACTCATATAATCCATATCTTGTGGCTAAGGTCGTCTTTGGTATATCTTCGATCTAATCTTCAATCGATGATATCCTCGACCAAGATCAATCTTGGAAAAGACACTTGATCCTATGAGTTGGTCAAACAAATCATCGATCCGAGGTAAGGGATACTTATTCTTTATAGTGACTTCATTTAAAGCTCGATAATCAACGCACATCCGCTGACTACCATCCTTCTTCTTTACTAGAAGCACCGGGCTCCCTAAGGCGAAGAACTTGGTCCGATGAATCCTTTCTCATACAATTCTTGGATCGCTCTTGACTTCGCTAAATCATCTACCGACATCCGATAGGGTCTCTTTGATATTGAGCTGCACTGTGCACCGATTTATAACAAATTCAACTTCTCGATCGTGGTAATCTGGCAAATCTTCAGAAAACATCCGGTACTCGCGAACTATCGACACATCTTCCAAACTTTTCCTTTTAGGTCAAGTTAACATATCGTCTTTCTTTGAGTGCATAATCGCCTCATGTCTTATCCGAATTCCATCGAATTGGTAATGATAATGGCACGATTGGCACAATCTATCCATCCTTTATACTTGATCAACCAATCCATACCAAGTATTATATCTATGCCATCGAGTCTATTATAATAAGGTTCGCTAGAACTTTACTCCATTTATAATTATGGTTGCACTAGGCTAACCAAATTAGTCCTCAATTCTTTTCCAGAGATTGACTATCATAAGGTCCTTTAGCAAACAAATTTTCCAATTATTCTTTCAACAAAAGCCTTTGTTACGAAAGAATGTGTAGCTCCGTAATCAAATAATATAATTGCTGTATCGAAGTTCACTAGAAACTTACCCGTAACTACATCCGTGCATATTCCACGCTCTCATGTAACATGGTTGATACGCCGATTAATGTTTTGTGGAGTCTTGGGAGTTTGAGGGCTTCCACGCCCTTGACCATTGGTTGGAGCTCTTGCTGGTGTAGGGTCAAGATTGAAACGAACCGGTTACCGCTGACGCTTCGTGGGACAAGCATCGCATAGTGTCCCATATTCTTGCAATTGTAGCATTGCACTCCCGCAGCTACATTTCTGCTTTGCTGCAGCTTGGGCTGCATTTCCGTTCTAGGAGCTTGAGGTAAAGGACGAGGTGCGAAATCGGTATCCTTGTATGATTATGTACGGAGGTCGGTTGTACTGTGGTGGCGTGAATCGTGAACCGCCGCAGATCGCCGAGCTTGGAACTTCCTCTTCCGGAGTCGAAGAGTTGGCGTTGAGCATCTTCTGCAATAAAGCTTTATTCACTAGATGCTGAAAAGTAGGGTAGTCATTGGAGACTAATTGAACCTTGAGGTTGGGGTCTATCCTCCCATGAACCTCCAAATCTTTATGCATCGCCACATCTTCTCGGGCATATCTAGATAGCTGAATGAATTTGCTTAAATAAGCGGAAACGCTGTGTTTCCTCACTGAGATGATGGAACTCCTTCCTCTTCATTTCCATAATACTCATAGGAATATGAGCATTACGGAAGGCTTTCAAAAATTCCGCCCAACCAATGTTCCGGGCATCCCGTGTGCTGTGCAAAGAATTGTCCCACTAATTGGCAAAGAACTCCTTGGAGTTGATGAGCAGCATATATAACCTTCTCATGTTCAGCACATTGAGCTAGATTCAGCTTCCTTTCCACTTCCTTAATCCAATCATCCGCCTCCAACGGATCGGCAGATCCTCGCGAAGGTCGGAGGTCGGGTCCTCATGAATTCCCGAGCTTAGATCGCATGTGGGTGAATAGGTACTTGTTGAGCTTGATTGACTTGATTTTGGGCCAAAGCTCAAGAAGTTGTAGTTGCATGGCCATCATTTGTTCCATGTTGGGAGCTTGGGTGGCGGAGGTGGAATTGGGGCCTCATTGTTGTTGGGCGCTGGTTGTTGTTGATGTTGCTTCTCGTGTTCACCATCCAAGCTCCATCAAGAAAAGTACAGTAAAAGAGGGAAAAGCATAGATGAGAGACGGGCAATTTATCATCCCAAAACCACACACAAGATTAACACAACAGATTGAGAAAACTCAACTTTTGAAATTCAATTAACTTTTGAAATGGCTGTACCACAAATGCACAAGGCTCTGTATAATCCATTTTATTACATCATATCATTATAAAAGCGTTCTAGTATCGATAAACGATCAAAAAGGGTAGTCTATCTAACATCTAATTGTCCTCAACGATGATACGCTCCTCTCGCTCCTCCTCGATCCTCCTCTCGAGTCCGACGAGTGACTCGCCCACAACCACGGCAGCTTGTTCGCGAACGCGACCGTGATCGCTCGCTGAAAGTAGGTGATCCGAACGGAAGCGCCGGGCGCCTCTACCGATCCGCCAATGTCTAGGTCGGGTAGCGGATCGGGCGCCGCACACTCTTCCTTGCCGTGAGCCTAGTGCGAGGTCCCGAGAGTTCGATCGAGCAGCAACAGAGCCGGTGGAGTCGGTGTAGTGGTGGCAGCTCAAGACGCCCACCGCCGCTCAGCACTGTCCTCGCCGCATGCTGGCCGGCGTGGGCGGCCTCGACTCAGCAGCGGTGTGCTCGAGAGTGTCGGAGTGGTCGAGCTCGACGCCGAAGCATCCGAGAAGTCCTATCTCCCGCCGAGCTCGCGTAAGTCGCGTCGATGCTTGGGTGAATCGCACTGATGAGACAGCGTGGGTCGCCCACCACGATCCGAAAGCCTCGGGTGGGTCTGCCCCGCTCGTAGTCGGAAAGAAGCGTAAAGGCGATCGTCAGAACTCCCTTGTGCCTCCCGCACAACTCGCTATCGCCATCTTGGCCGCATCTTGATAGCGCCCGCACAATGGGTCCGAGGGTGCTCAATCTGCGCAGAGACGGGTCAAGCCGCCCATCCGAGCATAGATGAATACTTCCATGGTCCATGAATCCATAGTCATCACTCTAGTGTTCCGCCCTCTCAAAATGGGCCGTTGATTATATTTCGATGCTGCATTAATCGTCCGAGAAGAGTCGCAAAGCTCCTCACTCGCCATGAGAATGGTGATCCCATGGGGTCAAGACGACGAAGAACCCGCCATCTATAAGTTTGAAAATAAGGAGAGATCAAGAAAGATTTTTAAATAATGAGAGTAGGACAAGAACAAGATACTAAGTAAGAAAAGAGTAGAAGCAAAAGAAACTTATATTTTTGTACATAAATTTTTATTAAATATAAATCCTTAAAGCTTCCCAAAACCTAGGGCTCGCCCTCATACCAAGATGGCTCGATACCACTTCGTGAGACCCGAGTAGAAACTCCTAGACCCTCGTGTATACACTGCACTAGTCCTGAGATCAATGCTAGTACACACAGCTCAAACAGAAAAGATGATACATTGCCAACAACGCTTTATTACAATAGTAATCAAGTTTTACAAAGGCCATTGCCTTACTAAGGTTCACGTAACCTCAAGCAAAAATAAACACAATGGAAGCAAAAGATAACTTGATCGACCCATCAATCGCCACGTGCAATTGATGGGAGACGAATCCTAGGCATCCGAATAATCCACCGCATCCACATTCGCAGAAGTCATACTCTCCAGCTTGATCTTCTCCATTCTCTCGCTTTTATATTTATAGAGCAACAGTGAGTACAAAAATGTACTCCGCAAGTCTTGGGAAAATGCATAGATGTAAGGTTTCACAAAGGAAGGCTATATGGTTTATTTGCAAAAATCAGCATTTTATTTCAAATCTACATAATTACTTTAAAAGCCATTTTGTAAACAACTTGTTTTTAATAATCGAAATTGATAAGTACTTTAGTGAAGGTTAAACTACCAACACTAATATCTCAGGCCATCACAGCCAATTTTCAAAACCTCAGGTTACACCCCCTGATCTGAACATCACGAGAGTTATACTACTCCCGAGTTTTTCTCCAATTCATTTTGTTTTGAAATCAAAACCAAAACTTCTACCATGTGAATGCATTCCTTGCCCGCCCTTGACCGTGGGCACGGCTATTCGAATAGTTTTACTCGCAGAGGTTGTACACTTTACCCACAAGAGATAAATTATCTTAATAGTCAACACGCTTCCTTTGGCATGAGACCCAGATAAATTATCACAAAGCCTTTCGCCTACTCCAATATAGTTTAAATACCACCCGCTAAGGTTTCACCACAACTCGAATCCACGAGTTGGAGCCCTCTGCGCCATATGAGTACAAGAAACCCTGCCCTCACTATGAGTAACCAAGACACTCGGCACTCAATACACCACCGGTGATATCTAAACTACACTATTATAGGGTAGTTAGCTAGGTCGCACTCCATATAGACTTGTGGTTGTACTGTTTTGCTCAGTTTGGACAAACACAAGCGCCGGTCCTTAATCGACTGTGGTGGCTCATTCACAAACCCAACAATTCTCGTGCTAATCGCACTCACCAAACCTTCCATCCACCCTTGTCAACTTTTCCTTTGATTTTCAAATTAACAGTGGTAACATCCATTACCACTTTTCAAACAAAATATTTAACAATGGTAACATCCATTACCAATGTTCAAACAAAATATTTAACAATGGTAACATCCATTACCAATGTTCAAACAAATCATTCATCAAAACATTTGATAAACATGCTACTCATTTGAACATTATTATATTTATTTGCTACGCTAAGCATTTGCTAGTATTTAAACATTCAACAATTGTAACACTAACTCATTATTGAGTCAAAGGGATATCCTAAGTTGACAATGGTACAAGGTAAACAATTTTCAATGGAAGGTATAACAAATTGGGTCTTTAACTAAATTTTCTAAATCAAATTATCACTTGATATAACATAAGCATGCATTAATTTTAAAATAACTACCTACTCATTTTATAAATCATTGGAGCAAGTTGATCAAAGGAAACTTGCAAAACATGGGAGCAAAATGGTCAAAGGAGACTTGCCTTCCTGTGTCTGGTTGAAATCTTCCACAACTTGCTCTTGAGGTTGCTCGGACAAATCGGTCTCTACACGTAAATCGAGAATTCCAAATAAATAAAATAAAATAAAAATTCAAAAATTGAAAATAAATATACCAAATGAAAGATTGAAATTTTAGATGAATTTAGAAATTTGAATGGACCAATTTGGAGCTAAAATGAAAAAGATATGGCTATTTGAAAATCTCAGATTTGAATAAATCCAGAAATTCGGAAATCTCTGACATGTGGGGTCCACTGGTCAGCAATTTCATTTAAAATAAGTCTCTGACATGTGGGACCCACTGAACTCGGGACCCACTTGTCAGTGGCTAGCGCAGAGGGGTGGTCGCTGACGGGTGGGGCCTACCTGTCAGCGCGGATTAAAACGGAGAAAACTCAACCTCAGCGCGCGGAGCGGGGCTCGAACGCGCGCCGAGGGAGTGGGAGGGGGAAGAGAGCGGCGCTAGCCAAGTGAGCGGGGAGGCACTGCCTACCCCTAATGGGTAGGTAACCCTCTTGAGGGTTATCTGCGGGGAGGCCGGCGAAGCAACGTGGCATACACGTGGCTGCCACCGGTGCGCCACGTGTACGGCATGAACGAGGTGGCAATGGGGCGCTGCGTGGCGAAGTCGTGGGCGCCGACTGGCGGCCACCTGGCGCCACGCGGCTGCCACACGCGCGCAGTCGCATACGTGGCACGGTCGCCGGAGGAAAGGCCCGGACCGGGGTCGCGGCGCCCGGGCGGCGGCGCGCGCAACCGCGCGGCGCAAAGCGAGAGGGAGTGACGGGGAATGCTTTGGTACCTTGCGCAGTTACCGAGGATGGTCGGATCGACGAGACGGCAAAAATGGGCGGCGGTCGGAGAGGCTTCACGGCGGCGGAGGGGTTCCGGGGTCGCAATAACTCAGCAAAATGGTCGCCTGAGATCGCTCGGCACCAAAGAACGCCGAGGATGCACCGGTGAATCTCGGGAAGGCTTGAGGCGGCGGCGATTGCTCGCCGGAGTTGAAGGTGGCCGGCGGAGGAAAACAAGCGCAGGAGGGCTCTCGGCTCGACAGTGGGTAATTGGAGGTGGAGACAGCGAAAGGGAACTGAGACACAGCTCGGGCGTCGGGTTTTATAGAGGAATGAGGCGTAACGGCAGTAGCAAGCTCGCCGGACTTGAACTGCCCGAGAGTGAAGGCGGCGGCGCATGGTGCATAATTAGATGAAATAATGCCGTAAACGGTTATGGAATGCGGCTATTTGAATGTGCGATGAGTGCGGGAAATAATTGTTAAGAAACCAAGCTTTAAAGCTTGATTTTTTCTTAATGGCGGCAGCGGCGAGACGCGGGGAGGAAGAAGGTGGCGGGGAAGACGACTGGCCGATGGGCCCCGCATGTCAGTGAGAGAGGAAAAGGAGAGAAGGCGACGGCGATGGCTCGGATGCACGACGCGCGGCAGAGGAAAGTAATCAAGGCCGTAGGATGATGGGTGAAGGGGTAAGTGAAAGGATGCGGTTGAGATTCAATCCGGCAACCTTGATTAAATCTGAGCCGATGGGGTGTACTAAGTGGCAACGGGCGGCTGCGATCTAATACGGCAATCATGAACGGTCAAGATGACGACACGCGTCGGGGACGACGGCTCGACAGTGGGACCCCGGCGTGAGTCCACACGCACCGGCCTATGACAGTGGGCCCGCTTGTCGCAAATCCAAAAAAGAAACTCAACTCGCGCGCGAGCGGGCTCGAACGCGCCGAGGAGCGGGGAGGAAGAGAGCGGCGGCGGTAACTGATCGGGCGGGAGGATCAACCTACCCAATAAGGGCGATTAACCCTTTTGAGTATTAGTCGGATGGCGGCTCGTTGTCGGATCGCGCGACACTTGGCGCCGCGAGAGAGAGGGGAGGCGGGATGAGGCGTAGACGGCGGGATTAGCTCGGGCCGGGAGGAAGGGCTCTGATGCTTGACAAGTGTCACCGAGGGAGATTTTGATATTTAAATCTTTTATATATTTTAAATCAAGAGGAGACTTTAAAATACTCTAAAAATACCAAATAAATTCCAAAATTCCAGAAAAATTCACATAATTCACTGATAATGTTTTAAACATATTAAAAATATTTCCAACTTATTTTGATATTAAATTTTCTTTTCAATGAAACTTTAACTTCGAAAATTCCAGATAATTGGAAATTATTAATTTAAAACTATTTCTTCAAAATAAAAGCAAAAATTGGGATGTTACACAATGGAAGGCTGAAAGGTTAATTTGCATAAAGGCATTTACTGATGAAATATATTAAATAATCTTGAAAGCGAAAGTTAACTAGAAACAGTAATAAGCAATAATCAAAGGAATAAACATAAACCACTTGTGAACACCAATCCACAAGTTAAACCAACAAATGGACTACTGCCCACTACCAACATAAACCACCAAGTTATAAATGAAACACTAACCCTCGTGTGAAATCCCGAGCACCGCCCATGACCGAGGACGCGGCTATTCGAATAGTTTTACACTCTGCAGAGGTTGCACAACTGTACCCACACGATGTGATTAGCCTAGGCCTAAGAAAATCACAACAAGGCCTTTACAATGCTCTACCTCAACACAATCCTGCCCGCTAGGGTTTCGCATCACACCCCCCCTTGCGCCACATGGAAATCAGCAACCATGTCCATCACAATGGCAGAATTGAGTTGAAATATTACAAATTAATCAGCCAGGTCCATCCCATAATAGACATGTGGTTTGCACGATTAAGCTCAGATCAATGGCGCACAAAGTTAAGTCCTTAATATTACCTGGGCGAGGCTACCACATCCCCGAAGTGCAACTGCACCTCCCCCTTTACTGCACGATCACTCGCCCGAGTGAAAACCAATTTGTATAACCCAAGCCAACGTCACACCAATGACGTGGCACAAATTTTAATACACGTGGCACCAACCACAGTTCTATATGTCATTAAGTCAAATTAATAATTTAACATATGTGATGAGATCAATCGTAAATATAAGCCGGCTAAGCAATCTAATCGTACCAACCCATGTGACAAATAATCTAGCATCACTAATAAATTACCCAACCTATGGTGACAATGGCATCATGGTATTCCAAAGTATCAAGGAGGTATAATCTCAATTGGGTGATAACTACCAGTGCAAAGGTTTGAATAAAAATAGCAATGCAATGTAATTTAAAACAAAATAATTAAATAATAGTTTGCAAAATTGGGTTCAACATGATCAAGGGACACGACTTGCCTTCGTTATGCTCAGCGGGGTACTCCTGGTCTTCGGGCGCGAAACCTGCTCCTCCGGAATCTGAATCTAACGAGAGAGAAAGCGATTGAAAACAAAGAAATACATAAAATGATAAGCCAATAAACTCCAAAATTCACAAAACCAGAACCAACAGCTAGAGCTTGATTTTATATGAATTTAGAAAAAAGAACGGGGTCAATCGGAGCTAGGACGGAGGAGAACGGGCTCCCGAAAAATTAATTCTAAAATTAATTCGGGAAAATCGGAAAAGTTACTGTGCTGTGAACCCGGTCCACGGGATTACCAGTCCACCGTGAACCCGACGCACGGAACAGTAAACGCGAGGCGAGGCGGCGGTCGTGGCGCGCGGGCGGGCGGGCCGACGTTGCAACAGCATGTGCTGCCACGTGTCACCCGGCTGACGTGGCAGCTGACGTAGCTGCCACGTGGCTCGGGGGACGGCTCGGTGCTGACGTGGCACTGACGTGGCGGCGACACGTGGCATGCCACGTCAGCTAGGGCTGACGTGGCGCGGCTGACGCGGCACGGGCGCGGCGCGGGCGGCGGCGGCCGGATCCGACGGTCGCGGGGGCGACACGCGGCGAGATCTGGACCCTCGATCTAGATCTGGGCGACGGCGGAGATGCAGCAGCGCGGGCGCGGGTGACGGGCGGATGTCGACGTGTGGCGGCTCTCCGCGCGAAGCGTCGTGGGCGCGCTGGCGGGCGGAGGCGTCGCGGGATCCGACGGGCGAGGGGCGACGGTGGCGGCGCTGGTGCCTCGCGGCCTCGACCTGCGAGCGGACGGCGCGGATGCGCGGCGCGAGGCGGGAAGCGGCGATTGCCGACGCGTGGCACGGGCACGCCGCGCGAGGCGTCACGCGCGTGGCGGCGCGCGGAGTGCACGGGTCCAGCGGCGCATCGAGGGCGCGTGGCGAGGCGTCCGCGACGCGAGGCGACGCGAGAAGAGACCGGCGGGGAGCTCACCGCGGGTCTCGGCGACGGCGATCGCCCGACGACCTCGGGCGACGGCGGAGACGTGGCACGGAAGCGGCGCGCGCGCGGACGAGGCGAGGAGCGGCGCGGCGGAGCTCGGGTGTCGCACACGAACCGAGGACGAACGGCGGGTTTTATCACGCGAACCGAGGCGCCCAATCCGGATCTGGCGTCGGTCGCAACGCGACGGGTTAGACGGCTAGGATGCGCCACGTGGCAAGATCGGACGGCAGCGCGATTAGGGTTAGGGTTAGGTTCGCGCGGGCGTGGGAGCGGACAGGCGAGAGACGCGCGCGCGCGCGGCGCGGGCGGCGGGCGTGCGGCGGTGCTGGCGCCGCTGCCGCCATGATGCGAACGCATGGCAGCGTGGCGGATCGAGGAGCGGCGCGGCGGGAAGCGAGTACGGAAGCGAATCTGTGGCGCGCGATGGCCGACGCGTGGAGGAGAGAGGGAGATCGGGCATGGTTTATTTCTTTTTCTTTTCTTTTCCGTAAATTCAAATAAACTTCTAAAAGCTCTAGAAAATAGCAATTAAATCCCAAAAATTCACCAAAAATACGAAAAAATTCTGGAGACCTGAAGAACACAAATAAAATATTTCCAGCTTATGTTAATGTTTATTTTATTCATATTAATTCATTTAAAACTTTAAAAATTCATTTGAAGCTTCAATTAAATTCAGAAAATTCCAGAAAATTCATTTTAAATTTCAGGCTTTAAAAATCTCAGAAAAACATGATGTTACACCCACGAGGCCCCTCCAAAGACCCCATGGCCTCAAGTTGACGCGACACGCCGCCTAGAGCACAGCTCTTCTCCTCGAGGCCACGGTAAGTGGGCCCTCTCCTCCTCCAACGATTCACCCCGAGTAAGCCGCACGATCCTCTCGCGACACGCTGGCCTTCGGCGGCGCGTGCGCGCCCGCGCTGCGCGAACTTCCGCCTCCAAAGACACGAGATGCGGTCGTCGCCGCGGCATGAGCCTCGTCGGCAGCATGAAGCTGCTCCTCCAGCACCCTCCGTTCACGGAGGCGCGCCTCATCCAGAGCCCGGCCGATGGCGACCACCTAACAACAGGACATGGCTGCTTAGCATGCACACGGCGATAATGTCAATGGCGGGCCCAGGAGCTTACCTTCATCCCCGCGGCACCCAGTGCAAGCGCAAGCAGGTCCGCCCCGCATGACGACAGCGCTCGCCGATCCAGTCTGCCGTCACCACATTCCGCAGCTCTGTTGAGGGCACGCGAGCGCCCTCCGGTTGTGGCACGAAGTCGGACACGGTGAGCCGTGGCGGACCTGCGCGGCAAACATCGTGTCTGCCGCTGCGTTCGCGCAACGTCACCACTGACTTCGCAGACACCACCGCTGCTTGATCCTTGCCCGCGCCCGGGAGACTTCCCCTCTCCTGACATCGACGACGGCATAAGCGAGCAAATCGGAGAGAGCTTCGTGAAGTCACGAGGAGAAAAGGAGCTACGCCTACCTCGCCACCCCCACTATGGCGTGGGAGGTGTCGCCCGCCGCCGGGAAGTAATAACCCCCTCCTCGCCGGGGTGGCCTCGCGGTCGAATCCTAGACCACCGCCGACCGTGCCCGCCATGGAATTGCCCGCCGCTGGCGGTGCACCAGCACAGTTCGCTTCACGCCGAGTGCCAGAGGATGCACCCCGACCGCTCAGCACTGCACCTTCCGCGCGGCAGCATGATCGCGGCGGCTGCGATGAGTGACGACGACGAGTGCTCATTGCTCGCCCGTCGCCGCCAACTCGGGCGCCGGTGGAGGGCTTGTGGCAGCCATCACGGGCGACGGCGGCGCGGGAGGCAGGTCCTCGCCGACTGGCATCGGCGACAAAGTGTCGTCTCCAGCGGCGTCGCCGCCAAGACCCACCTCGCCACCCAGGTCCTCGCTGGCCGCAGCGTGACCCTCCGCGCTGCCATGCTCGGACCCACCCCCGGACATGTCGTCCGGATCGCGCCTACGCCACCAAGCCGGACGGTCGAAATAGCAGCTTGGGACCGGGACCTTTGCCGCCGGGAAGACGCCCCTGCCCCGCCGGCACCGTCACGACGATGGGGTGAACTCCGCACTGGCACTGGGCGCTCGGGCACAGCGAGGCCTAGGACCTCGCACACCCGATTTATCTGCCCCAACCCCGCAGGCCTGGTCGCGGCTTCGCGTAAGGTGTGCTCCTTCCACGTGTACGACCCTAGGAAGGCATCGACGGCGCGCTCAGCGTCCCACAACGAAAGCACTTCACACCCGGTGGGCTCCTGCAGCGACGACACTGAGGGGCAGACGCCATCCCTCCGCGTATCATGCCGTTCATATTTCCACAGGCCGAAGAGCGGAGACACCCCGTACATGGTAAATTCTTCGACAAGATCACGCATGTTGAACCGAAGGGTCACGCCGCCAAGTCTCCGCGCCTGCCACTGATCCTCGCCCTTCGGCTTCAGCCCGGGGCAGCAGTCGAAGGCTATCGGTTGACCCCGGCACCGCAGATTGCTGGTCGGTGTCACGCGGCAGTAGAACCACTGCCGCATCCACCCCTCCCACTTCTCCTTCGTCGCCAGAGCAGGGACCAGATGCGCATAGCCCAACAGCACCACAAAGTGAACGCTGCCAAAATTGGACAGCGCCCCTTCTCCAACTCTCTTTGACTGGCAACGCGCATCATGAAGAAGGGCGAATAAGCTCACGCGGGGATGACAGCCTTCCACGCGGATGGCCCAACCAAACACCACCAAACGGACTATTGCATTCGGGGTCAACTGCGCCAACTCCAATCCATAAGCCTTTAGGACCTCACCGACAAAGAGCGTCGACGGCATCCGGAGCGCCAACTCAACTCCTCGGGATGCGGCTCCACTTCGTCGCGAGCGGACAGGCGGGCTACGTAACGGTCGTCTATCTTCTTCGCGTGCACCGATAAAGCACCTTTTATATAGCCCCTTCGCGTCCCGCCATCGGGAGGGCAACCGGCAGGAGCCGTCGGTTCGTCCCGCCCACGGTCGGGAACTGTAACTGACCACGGGATGGCTCGCCGCATGTCTCGCTTCCCTTGGGAACAGACGTGGGCGTGCGGTCACAAGGCTCCTGACATCCTACGGTACACCAACCAGGCGGCGCCACATGTACCGCCACCTCGGGACCATGCGTACGACGGTCGCAAACCGCTCCAGCCTTCCCAACGCACGGCATAGCAATTCCGGATCGTCCGCGGGACTGTCCCGAGCCAAACAAAGTTTTTCGGCCCCGCAGCACAGCCCCGGCAACAGCTGTAGCCCAGCGGAGGGAAGACTCCGCGACTCCCCCGAAGCCTTCATCTCTGCGGGACCAGCCCGGTCCGCCCGACGACAAAGATTTGCGGGCAGGCAGTGCGACGCAAGCGCCATGCCCGAAGACGTCCCTTCCACTCCGTCGGCTCGGAACAGCCTGGCGTCTGCCGCACGTTAAACCCCTTCGCTCTTACCACAACCATTTTTGTACTCTGACGTGTCCCGTGCCTTTCTATGGATGCTAGGTCACACAAGGCACTAGTGCAATGGATCAGCCGACGGGGCAGCTACAGCTCCGCCTTTGATGTAGTTCCTGCCTCCGCGCCTTCGACGAAGTCCCCACCTCCGCAAGCCGGCTTCGAGCCCAACCTCGGCTTCACCCCCTACGAAAAGACACCTCGCCACGCACCCGTGCGCCGGCACTGTGCACCCACAGATGCCCTCACTCCAGTGCCTTTGGGCAGCCCAGCCGCCCACTGCATCCCACACTCCCTTACCTTTGGCACAGGGTACTATTTCCGCCCCTTGACCCTCATACTTCCACCGTTTTCTTTGGTTGCGTGTCCCATCTGTCAAAGACGGCCAACCGGCGGCCGATGATGCGTCACGGGCAAAATGAGCACGCGGCGCACTCACCAGGATGCGGACGCGTCAGAGTAGACTCCTCGGCCCGCGCAACCGGTGGAAGTCGAACCGGCGCGTGCGCGTGCCGTTCCACCTTGCTGCCCCTATGTATCTGACCCACATAGGCGAAATCTTTGCCTTCGCGGAGCAGCTCAGCTCCACCTTCGGCGAAGTCTTCGCGCCCCCGGAGCAGACCAGCTCCGCCTTCGGCAAGGTCTTCGCCCCCGCGCAACAGCTCGGCTCCAAAGTCACCCTCGCCTAATATCACACAACTCACAGGCCGTAGGGACGGAGGGGGCCAAAGGGCTCGGCGGCATGGCATCGGCCTGTGAAGCCCTTCACCATGAGAGGCTCCTGTTGTAGGGGTGGCCCCTACCTAAACCCAGCTAGCCTGTTGAAGGTTGTAAGTCGTGTAAATGACATACTTGTCCTCGGTGAGAGACTCCGTGTAAGGCTACGATGGTAAAGTCGCCCCTTACGAGGGGGAATACTTATGTATCGTGACTGGTCCTTGTGAAAGGCCAAGAGGTCATTTGTTTACCTAACTCTCCACCACCATACTCTCTCTCTGTTTGGTCTGTAGCCACAACACATGGCATACTTTAGTTTTAAAAGAGGAACTAACTTGTCATACTTCCTTCACTTGGGTTCTAATTTCTAGAAACAATAGTTACGACTTAACCCCACATTAGTTAATTCCATAATCTTTACTCTTATGCAGAATTTGCAATCTATTCCTTATACAACACACATTCTTATGCCCAAAACTTTCATAGCATTCATTATGTTATTTTCAACTTACCAAACCCCCTTTTGTCTGAAATGTTGGTCCAATGCATTTTCTTCTCATTCCTCCTTATCTTTCACCCATGTATATCTATATATTCAAAACTAGGTTATATATGTTATTACACATTGACTTAAGCTTTTGCCAATTGAATTGATCCTCAAATAGACGGACTGAGCCCACATGCCATATACTCATAGCTCAAGTACTACCTTTTCCATTCAGCAGAGTAGCATGCCAACCAGGGGGTAAGAGCGCTCGGCCGACAACAGAGAAAAGGGGGAAGTGCCGTTCGGCTGAGCAAGACAGAGGTGGCAACGCAAGTCTTGGCGCCGACGCCGATGGTGAGGCAAGGCCGGAGCTTCAACAGCGAGGGGTAAAATGGGTTCCCAGAGAGGTGGTGGAGCTAGAGGTGGTGGCGCAGTGCTTCGGAGTGGCAACGGCAGCCATTGGCGGCAGCTCAAGCAACTGGCGGCGGGGCCAATCGGAGAGCGGCGATGCCAGCAGAGAAAAGGGAAAAAGGGAAGGAGCGCGAGTGGGAGGGAGGCACCATGAAGCTTACCATTCAAGTGGCCGAGCCGGAGAGGCGCCCAGGGAGGCCGGCAACGTGAGCCCGGGGCGGCGGCGGGGTGGTTGCCGTGGGCAGCTCACCGGAGAGGAGGAAGCCCCGATTTGGTGCCGGAGAAGGCTTCCAGATGTCGCAAGGATGCTCACATAGCGAGGAATTTGACCGGAGTGCTCTGGATGAGGGATGGCGTCGGCGGTGGCTGTTTCGGCCGGAATTGGGGAAGGAGCTAATGCGATGCCTTCCGGCAATGGTTTCTCAATTGGTTGCGAGGGGAGGTAGAGTATGGCTGGTGGCTCGCCGTGGCGCAGTCGAAGTGTGGAGATCGCCGCCGGAATGGCCGGGAGCGGCGACGGTGGCGGGGCGCACATGGTGGAGTGGGGGAGGAGAAATGGGGAAAGCGTAGGGGAAACTGGCGGCTTGGGCTGACGTCACCGAAGCTCATCGCAGCATGGGCGGCGGCATGGGCAAGGCGCAGGGAGTGGCGCGCGCACAGGGCTGGGGAGGTGATGCGAGGGAGAGCTGGCAGATGGAGGGGGCACGAGCGTGCGAGCGAGCGCCAACGCGGGAGGGTGAGTGGCGAGCTGGCGCGGAGGAGGCGCGAGCGCTCGCCAGCGAGAGAGAGAGAGAAGAAACCGGGGGCAGCTCGCGCGTGGGGAGAAGAAGCAAGAAAGGAGGAGGAAGGACAGAGAGGCAGTGGGCTGCTCGGTGGAGAGAGGAGAAATAGGAGGGGGAAAGAGAGATACTGCCGAGTGGGCCCGCGCGGGAAGTGAGGGGGAGGAGGAAAAGAAGGAGAAAGGAAGAAAGAGAAGGTAGGGCCGCAGGGAAGAGAAAGAAAATTAGAACAAAAGAAAAGAATAGGAAATCTTCCCCCAAGAAATTCTAGAGTTTTGAATTTAACCATTAGTTAAATGCTAAATTGATTTACAATTTGGAATGTATTGCATTTTATTTAATTTATTCTTGTAATAAAATTTTGAGCTCGAATCCCTTGAAATTTCCTTTCGGATGCGCTGTTTAAAGTTCGGATTTCTCCTTTATTACACTTGATTTTCGGGTTTTTCATACATTGCTTTCTAATTTACTTTATATCTTCTGTATATTATGAATCTTTGCTATTTCTACCTCGAGTTATGTGTCAATATTAATTTGCAAAA
The DNA here is from genome assembly GCA_036346265.1 of Melocanna baccifera. Lineage (NCBI taxonomy): Eukaryota > Viridiplantae > Streptophyta > Magnoliopsida > Poales > Poaceae > Melocanna > Melocanna baccifera. The sequence continues at coordinate 49,492 of JAYEVJ010000322.1, forward strand.
CTCAAACTTTTGGAGAGCTCAATTAAAATTTGCAAAAGAATTTTGAATCCCAGCAAATGCAAATAAAAAGTTTTAAATTCTTTGAAATTTTGCCTGCTTAAATTTTCAGGGTGTTACACTCTTCCTGTGCCAAGCACACCTTGGGAAGGAATTTTTATGGAGTTTGTTTTAGGTCTGCCTAGAACAAAGAAGGGGATGGATAATATTTTTGTTGTCGTGGATAGATTTTCTAAGATGGCTTATTTTATACCATGTCATAAAAGTGATGATGCTACAAATATTGCTGATTTGTTCTTTAAGAAAATTGTTCGCTTGTATGGTATTCTGAATACAATAGTTTTAGATCGTGATGCTAAATTTTTTAGTCATTTTTGGAGAACCTTCTGGGCTAAATTGGGGACTAAGCTATTATTTTCTACTACTTATCATCCCCAAACCGATGGACAAACTGAGGTAGTCAATAGAACCTTATCTACTATGTTTAGGGTTGTGCTTAAAAAGAACTTAAAAATGTGGGAAGAAGGTTTGCCTCATGTGCAATTTGCTTATAATCGCTCGCTGCATTCTACCACTAAGGCATGCCCTTTTGAGATTGTTCATGACTTCATCCCTCGTGCACCTATCGACTTGTTGCCTCTTCCCGCTTCGGAGAAGGTAAATCTTGATGCTCAACAACGTGTTGATTTGATACTTAAGATGCATGAGACAACTAAAGAGAATATTGAGCTTATGAATGCTAAATATAAAGTTGATGGTAGTCAGGGACACAAGCATGTCACTTTTGAGCCTGGTGATCTTGTGTGGTTACACTTACGTAAAGAGTGATTCTCTGAATTGAGAAAGTCTAAACTCATGCCTTGTGCAAATGGTCCTTTTAAAGTGTTTGAACGTATTAATGATAATGCATATAAGTTAGACTTGCTTGTAGATTTTGGGGTTAGACCCACCTTTAACATTGCAGATCTACACCATTCTTCAGCACAGAGGATGAGCTTGAGTCGAGGACGACTCCAATTCAAAAAGGGGAGGATGATGAGGACATCACTTCGACTAATATGAACACTTCTCTTGCTACTACCTTGAATGATATCCAAGGTCCAATTACTCGGGCATGTGCTCGTCAACTAAATTATCAGGCAAATTCGTTTCTAGGGCTGAGTGTATCACTTAAGAACTCTATGATTCTGCCTAATGGAGATGATTTGCTTGTGCTTCAGAATCTACGACGGGACAGCAAGGAGTTGATGATATGCATCAAGGAAGGAGAAGGCAATAACAATGGCCAAAGGAGATGAAGAATTTGTAACCTTCAAATCAAAGAGTTTCGAACATCCCTTTACTTGGTACTGCGTCACCTTTTAGGCCGAGGGCCTTGTATCACCACTTAGGCTATTTGGGTCAGGCTGGGCCGATACTGTTCACGTGAATAGTACCACGATCATACTATTCATGTGAACAGTAATCGTGAATAATACCACATCCCTTTTCATTAGATAAGTGCGGCTTCCTCTTCTCTATTTAAGGAGGTCGCACCCCTTTAATTTTGCTAGTGTTTTTTCTTAAGATATTGTTCTGCTTAGCAGTTTCACCGCTCATCCGGTTGAGGAACCCCAACTTGTGAACTTAATCTTTATTTGCAATACAATTTCAGATTGTATCTTCTACTCTCTTGCTTGTGTTCTCGATTCGCTTGCAGGAAATAGCCTTCTTGGCGAGGTCAACCACGTTCGGCACGGTTGATAACCATCAGAGCAGTGGTGTAGTGAATGCGAGAGGATTGATCTATTTTGGTCGAAGCCTTTGGATCATCAACGTCGTGTTCTCCACAATCGATTTATCAGTACCTTTCGGAAGATCGGGCCATCATCACATTAACCCTGGCCCGAGGCAACTCGAGAACCGAAACCAAAAGGAATATGAAAACCAAGTCATCGACGCTACCTATAACCAAGAACATCAGGTGAGCTACCTATAATCCTAGACCTCGTGTTGATCTTAGGAGCACTCTGAATCTGGGGACCACCCTGAATACCCCTAAGAGCATGAATACAGTCTCTTTGTGCAATCTTGGTGCACCTGAAGCAGAATTCGACCACATGTCCATCCTTCTAACAAAAGGTACAATGATACTTCGCCTTCTGAGAGGTTGAAGTAGTGGGTGAAACATCCTTACTGTCAGAAATCCCCTAGACAAAACCCGTAGACTTCAAAACTATTTCCTTAGCCTCAGGTGCAACCTTGATCACGCCTACTACTATAGCTCTAACAACAGTAGGTGGATGATTCCTCACCTTAAAAAATCATATCCTAGGTCTTGATTGAACTTGCAAATCTTGGACTTATATAGGGTAAGATTGAGTCTTTTCTTACCTCCAATAAATTTTTCAAGAGTGTTCATGAGGTACTCACATTCCCGAAAAAGAGGGGCACATGAAGCACAAGATGAAGCAGAGGGTGAGGAATCAGAAGGACAGGATGAAGAGCCAGAAGAAGAAGATCGAACTACGTGAACATATCTCTCCTTATACAAAGATACCTCAACTTTGAGGGCTTCACACGGCACACAAGGGGTAGTCCCGTCATTTAGGCTTCCTAACTCTTCCTAAAGGTCTCTTGAATATTTTCTAATTTCTCCACTACCTCAGTACAGAAAGAGCAAACAGATTGTGATTTCTCTAGTAAGTCCTTAGTTAGCTTCACACTTTTTTTTATCCAAAACAATCAATTCAGATTTTAGTTTGTCACAATTATTGCATGGTGAGCTAACATGTGCCTTAGAAGCATATTGAGCTATTTTCTTATTTTGATCACACATGCCCTGAAATTGTTTAGAGACATATTCAAGTTCAGTAGTCGATTTAGGACAGTTGGCATAAGAAACAACAAGCTCCATTAATGCAGCTTGCATCTCAGCAATTTTATGATCTGCCTTCTTTAGATTAATCTTTAAATTATTACAGCTATCATAGGTTTTAGGCATATCAAGAAGTTTGGTATACAATCCTCTAAAAGTATTATCCTTATCCTCACATGAGGTGCAGAATGTAATCTCAATAGAATCCGACTGAGAAGAAACAATCTTAGCAATTTTTAGTTCAGCTAATAGACTAGCATTCTTTACCTTAAGCAAATCAAGCTCAGAAACCATACTATCATGCGAGGTCCTTAATTTCTCCATATTTCCAAGCAAGGAAGCACATAAATCGCAATCGTCACAGAAGGAAGCAGATCTAAGTGAAGTAAACTCCCATGATAAGCTCTCTACCTCCTTTTCTAACTCACCACACCTGGTCCTAGACCTAGCATAAAACTTCCCTAACTTGCGGATCATCACTTCCCTAACTGAAGTCGTCGCTGTCCTTGGAGTTCACTTGCGGATCATCCTTACCATCGTCGTCGCTCTAACCCTCCATGTCGCTGAAGTCCCAGTTGGTGAAGGCAGTAAGGATGCGGTGGAAGAGCTTCTTGGATTTGCCAAGATTATGGTACTTTTTGTCCTTGCCTTGATCACGAGTTGGTAGCTTCTTGTTGCGGTTATTGCTGATGTAGTTATTCTTGCTCATACCATCGTAGTTGTTCTTACTCTTCTCCAGCTTGGGACAGTTCACTCGAATGTGGTTGGGGCCACCATACTCGAAGCATATCACCAGACCTCTGTTCTTCCTCTCTCTAACCCTCTTATATGCACAGGAAAACTTTCTAACTAAGAGGGATATGTCACTTTTTGGAAACTACTTGAATTGATCATCGCTCACCTCACACAAAGCAGCTAGAGAGAAACCAGAAACACCATCAGAAGATGCTCTAGAAGCGAGATCGGTGACCAAGGCCATTGACTGCGATTTCGTCTTATGAGAGACGATGTCAATCTCATGAGTCTTGAGGCATGAGTACAACGCATCAAGAGTCAAGTCAACAGATCAGTTGTGTCCTTGATAGTAGTCACCTTCATCTCCCAAACTCTAAGGTCCAAGGCAAAAAGCATCTGACGAGCATTATCCAAGTCTAAATATGTAAGACCAACAGCTTAGAGGTTGCTTAGAATCTTGTAAAATCTGCCAAAGCACTCATCCAATGACTCACCAGCAAACATCTCGAATTTGTTATATTCTCGCTTGTACTAGTCCTATCTGATGGTCTTGATCTGGGTGGTGCCCTCATGGTATGCAACGAGGGTCACCCAGATGTCAAACGCCGTTATGAGATGAGAGATACAATCAAACTCACTCCGGCTAAGACATTTAATGATGATGTTCCTTGCCTAGCATTTGCCTCAACATCTGACACATTCATAATCATGATGTCATCCTCGGTAGGAACAACAAATCTGGTCTAACCTTCTTCCAAATCACATAGCCTTGTGCTTAAATGTACTACTCTATCCTACTCTTCCAAAAGGGATAGTCAACCCCATTGAAGATAGGAGACTTAGTGGAATACTTATCTGCTGTCATGACTCTTAAAACTGGTTAAGATATATGGGAAGAGCTAGCCGGGCTCTGATACCAATTGAAAGACTGAATATAGCAATAGAGGCAGGTGAATGGTGCCAACTCGGACTTTTTCCATAAATATTCAAGATTCCATCCTCAAACACTTACAGAGGTATAGAATACAGAATCATCAACTAAAAAATTAAACTAACTAACCCAAATCAACAAAACTTGAAACTAACCCTTCTCGGCAGTCTAACCGGCATTCAAATGGTGGCCTGACTAGCCTGGGTGGTCTGACCGACTTTATAATAGCGGTCTGAATGGTTGCTACTGTAAAATCAGAGCGATGAATAGTATTTTTAGCTCGACTTCAAAAACTAAAATCGAGAGAAATTTTAATCTGTAGATCCAAATGATATGAAATTTTGTATGGATCTTCTCTAGGTTATTGTGAACCTATTCTAATAGTTGATCATGAAAATCATGACCAAAGTTGAGATCTTTTTCAGTTTGTTGGAATGTTACACCAAAACCGAGCCAAAATCCCAAACGGTGAATACAACTTGCTCGTAGATAGATGATGATCAAGATGACTCTAGATGTATTTTCACATATCACATCAAGCTAGAACACCAAAGAACATGACTCAAAAATCCTTAAAACAAGAAATCACTCGAAGAGGCCAAAATCAAACAAAAACAGGTTTCTTTATGAACTTGCTATTAAAGTGCCTAAACGATAGGTGATTAATTTTTAGAAGCTATCTCTATCTCAATCACATCCTTGGCGCAATAAGATGAAGAAGAGGGCAGAAGAGAGATTAAGACCAACCGAAATAAGAACAAATCAATTAAAACACAAAATAGAGAAAGTGATCATCAAAGATTGATGTATTGCCACTTGAAGAGGTAGGTTTCACAGCCACTCCACTTTGGATTACAGAGAGCATACCATGCACTCTAAACCCTAACCCTAAAATATGAATGCAAAAGAGAGATGAGTTAGATGGTTAACCACATGTCTCCATCCCAATCCCCTTTTATAGATAGGCTAGCCAGCACCATCCATCTCTTAGTGGATACTACCCACTTAGCATAATAGGGAACCCGTTAACCCCACACACATGGATTTAACTCACACATGTCACTTATGCACATTTTTAAAGCGCATAAACCCGAATCTATTAAGTCTTTTGCCTTGACCCGTCTCGATCAAATCAGCTTCACCTTTACCTAAAATGCTCTCCAACACGTACCCATACGCCGTGATTTTGATCCAAGATGGTTTCCGATATTTTGGTCAAACTACCAAAATACCTTTTGTTGATCCAGTCATCATCATCTATTGCAAGCAATCGCCATGCTTGCCATGTGTAGGTGCACTACTAGCTTGCCACGCGTCGTCAAGTCTCTCCCATTTCAGCTCCTCCGAATCACAGCCTCATGGTGCAATTTCACCGTTCAAACTTGTTTTTAATATTTCCTGCCTTTCTCGTGCCATACTTGAGCTTACTATCTCACCTGGCATTCTCGATCGTTCTAGGGCTCAACTCTTCCATGAGTCTAGCCCTAATCCTCGCTATTGACCACAGTTGACTCCAAGCGACCCTATACATCTAAAGACAAAGAAATCATTTCTAGGCACAAATTTTTCACAACTTGACTCACGTTAGCCAAAATATGCATCATGCAACCTTAATACAATAACTCAGGTCACGCCAGCTCAATCCAAGACTCAAAATCTAAAATCCTTAATTTTTGCCCAAAACCAATCTTAAAGTGCGATCTTTGCAAAATCAAATAATCTCTCCACAAACTTTATAATAATTCATCACAATATTAAATAGGATCTTCTCACATGGTCCTTCAAGATTGGACACGGGAGATGAAGACGGATGGCTCCTCTACATACTTACGTAGTTTTACACATAACTCCCACGTAGAGCTAGCATTTATACAAAAGAAGTCTACACCTCTGGATCATTACCCTCAAATTGTTCTCCTTGTAGCCATGACCACGAATCCTTAATTCACAAGCTTTTGCAACGCCTCCACTAGCTCGAACCACCCAAAATCCCGCCATCGGTGCCACTAATCTCATTGCCCCAACCACGAATCATGTCTCCCCAGCTAGCAATCCTGCAGATTTAAGCTCTCATGGACGCGGTGGTGGCATCCCGAGATCCAATCATGGCTTGGATTTGTTCAGAAGGTATTCTAATTACTGCTGCGGTATGTGGAGAAATTTACCTGGTTGCCATTTTTTATACGAAAGAATGTTCTATTTTCCTTTGTTTCTTTTTGTCAAATAGCAACTTGCATGGCCTATGACTGGCCAGCTCCTATGCCCTTTTAAAGCATAATTACCGGAAAGTTTCTTATGCTGTTTCTTTCTTACATGGACAGTTTCATTACATATCAATTTAATTGCATGTTAGAAGTTTTGTTTTCTTAAAGAACATATAATCAGCATCAATCAAAAGCACAGCAGCACTAAAAGCTCATTCATTACATATCAATTTAATTGGAAGTTACAAGTTTGCTTTAGTAGTTAAAATACAATCGGCAGGGGTAGTTCTTCCAAGGTTTGGCCGATGATTAGGGATTATTTGTGTTATGTTTGCTTACCAACAAAAGATGTGGTATTTAATAGCCACCTCCCTGTGCTCAGGTTATAAGTGAAGATCTACGGGTAGGCTATACAAGCATAATTTCAAAAATTCTACCGCGTAAAAGGGACCTCCTCTAGTAATAGATCACGGGATTACCTCTAGACGCGCAGACTTATAGCGGAAGTAGAGTCGATGTAGCGCGTTGATGCAGTTGTAGTCGTTCTTGCAGAACGTTTCCTCCTTCAAGTCCTTGCGTTCGTCACAAGTTGCGGATCGTCCTAGTGTTGAAGTTTCGCATCAACACCTCCAAGGTATCCACACGTACGGGGCAGGAACACCACGCGCCGGAGTGCTAGCGCCGACGGCGCGGTATTAGATGGGGATGGTGTGGCAACTAGGGTTTCGGGAATTCTGAAATTCTCTTGGCAAACCCTATGCCACCTCCCCTCTATTTATAGGCATCCATCATAATGGGTCTCGAACTGGAGGCCCATTAGGAACTCATAGCCCATAAGAATTCGGATCACTATCTGAATTAAGTCCCAACCCTTTAAGTGTGCGACCCTATAGATTCACATACACTTAGACATAGCCTGAGTACTCCTACTCGTCCATTAATCGGCAGAGGCCCCTTAGCAAGACATACCGACTCCTAAGTATATGCAAAGATCATATCGGACGAACCTCAACAAAACTTATGCATTTCCCTTTGCCTCACGATATCGGTTAAACTCAAGGCGAGTACGTGTCATCCTTGTTTGGTTAGCTCAACCACTCTTTCTCGATTATGTGACTTGAATTCCCGACTACGGTTAACTCTTTAACCGTGAATAGCATGGCCATGCATTTCTGGAATCCAATCACTCGAGAGGCCTAGAGATATCTCTCCTGTTGCTTGGAGGGGCAAATCCTATCTTGATGGACCATGCCTCAATGCATGCATCATAACAAAACCCGAAAGCTACCTTTATGACTACCCGATTCACGGAGTAGTGTTTGGCAACCCTAAGTCGGTCATTATGCATCTTGAGTATGTGCGACGATCTCAAGTCTTAAGGACATAGCATATGCTTTGTGAATGAAACCAAGTGATGACGATAAGAATGCAACATTCTCGCAGTTGTTTCATGGTGGGTCGATCCAACCCCATGTTTGCTAACATGTGTCCATATTATTGGTTTAATATCTTTATATCTATGACCCGTGAAACATGGTCATCAACCAATGCATATGCTAGTCTATTAATATGTGTCCTCATATGTTTGACTAGGGATCATCTAAGAATAATCATCGCAGCAATATAGAGTTTCACAATCAAGTCACACACTTGATAATAAATATTGACGATGTTATTCAAGGAACAAGATAAATTATCCAATAATTCATGAACATAATAAACAGAATCATCTCTATGATTATCTCTAGGGCATATCTCCATCAATAAGGAAGAAAGCTAAACATGCCGGGATGTTTGATATTGCCAAGACAGCAAATAGAGCTATCGTACATATTGGTGGCTGAGATATCTTCTTAGCACCTTTTCTACCTTCTCTTTGACGAATGAAAGGATTGATAATAACTTAGATAATTAATCTTTTCTTGTTGTCCAAACAAGAATAAATCACAGCTGATTTTGTTATTCTCAAAACTTTGAGACCACTGGGATCTTTTCAGTTCCATGTATGTCTCGTAATCTTCAACACAGAATTGGAGTGATTTTGTGATTATCGAAACTTTCATACTACTGGGATCTTTTCAATTCCTTTATGCTTCTTAATGTTAAATACAGAACTGGAATTGCAAATTTGTGCATGCCTACACAACCAAATATGCTGCTTCCCTGTTATACATTAGAAATAGAATATTGTCACGAAATATAGTTGTATATTTTTTGCTGTGTCAAGCATCTAGTGCAGGACACATAAATTCTTTAAATCCATTGTTTTGAAATAGTGCTAGCTAAACTAAACATAACATCGCTTATTCTCAATGCTTTTGTAAAAGTATGGACTTGGAATCTCGCAAAAATTTCCACTTCATACTAGAAATTGCAGCTTGTACAGCATTCAGATAGCCTGATTCAATGTCATGCATGCATCAATCATGCTTTTGTATCTAAAATGTATCCATGACAATGATTTCACATTTTTATTCAGATTTGTTGAATCACATAAGCTAGCACATGACTAGTATCAGGTCAATGGCACTTCTCAAATATTCAGAAAACATGGCATTTCACACAAAAAAAATGAAACTAGCCAATCAAGGCAATTATGAACAAAAAAATGAAGATAGCCAATCATGGCAATTATGAATCTGTTTTGCTATCTGGAGTTTAACTAGTCATCACAACCTGGTACTGTCCAGGACAACAAGACATGCACATATGGTACTTCCACAAACACAAGAGCACTCAACTTAATTTATACAATATTCTCGTTCCATTCAATGATTACACAGCAATCAACAGTGTGACAGTACATCTACAAATACAAAAGCACTATGCTACATTGCTGCATCTAAAATGTTTACTTTAGTTGCTTGACATCGGATTCTTCTATGTCCTCTTCTGAATCCTTGCTACAGCGAGCAGGGCGGATCAATTGGCTGCGTGGAGGCCGCCGTCGCGGCACGCCGCCTGCATGCAGACAACCCCAGCGCGCGATAGATGGAACCCGCCGTCGAAGCGGGGACGTGGAGGACGTGGTGCAGCGCAGGCGGATGGGAGGGGGCTTCGCCGTGCCAATGGAGGATAGTGGTGCGGTGGGGGCAACGGTGCAGATGGAGGAGGAGTCGCAGAGGCGGCAGCGGCCACGGGCGGCGCGGTGGCGACTCGCCCTAGCCCTAGCTCCTGTTTTGGAGAGCGCGAACGGGAGGAATCGCTCGATGAGGGGAGTCGATCGATCGGGGAGGGGACGGGTTGGCGAGAAAAGTCGCAGGGGTGTTGTTGCAAAAGCGCCATAGGTGGGGAGATGGGAGAACCCACCTCGATCTCGCCCGCCGATTTTGGATTGGATGACCGTGATTGCGTATGTGCATATGTCCACAAAATAGCCCATATTCACCAGTTATGTTGCCTTTATGTTAAATGGAAAGCGATCTATATATAAACCTCAGTAAAAAATGTCATATGAATACTTGTAATGTAGTATTCAAAATTTCGTTAGCTACAATCTTGTATGTCCTCTCCGAAGGATGCACTGAATCGAAGAACACATACTTATCAGCATCCTGACATGTCAATGGTTTGTCCAAGCCGCAAAGGAATGATGCCTCAATAAGCCCTGTGCCACAGCAACCTTGCGCTACATTCTCAAAACCTGGTCACCATTAAACAGAAAACTAGAGTAAGAAAACTTGGCCAACGCTCGTCACACAGATGTAGCTTTAACACTATGCAAGACTCACTCGATTAACTTATCCTACGATTATTTTTTAGTAACAATTTTTATTGTAACTAATTGTACGTGATACAGTTAGCAATTGACAATCCCTCTGGGCCTATAATATTACATCATGGGCTCATTGTTGAACTTGTCTTACATGATCATGTGCTTTGAGTACTCATAAGACTCTGCTTCACATGGTCGTGAGCACCGAGTACCCAAAAAACTTCGAACTGTTACAATATTCCGACTACTACAGTGCTCAGAGTGGGAAGTGGTCGGAAATCAGACTTCTGAGAGGAAAATTAGGAGGACAAAACACTCGTTTGTGCGGTACAACCGCTCCGAATACTGTTTATCCGAGCACTGTAGCAATCCAAAGTCTTTCGGGTACTCAGAGTTCATGACCACGTGAAGCAGAGTCTTACGAGTATTCGAAGCACAGGACCAGGTGAGGCAAATCCAATATTTGGTATCAGAGCTCATACGCCTAACATCTCCTGAGACCTCATAGTTACAGAAGTGCATAACCAATGTGTGAAGAGAAGAATGTTGAGGATAATCATGCATTAGTTATGGAAAAAGAAAAGGTATAACTTATAAGTGTGTGAGAGACCTTATCCATAGGACCAGTCTTTGGGAGAAGACCCAATTCGACTTATAAGGTTATTGTTTTAGAGGCGAGTTGTGCATCTAAGCTCACGGGCTGCCATATGTAGGCCATAAAACAATAATCTTATAAGTGGTATTAGGTCTTTCCTTCTAAAAACTAATCGTATAGGTGAGATCTCTCTCACACTTATAAATTGCGTTTTTTCTTTTTCACAATCAATATGGACTCTTCCCAACACTCATGGCAGTTGGCAAGTGGCTGTGATTCTCTAAGAAACGAAAAACTGCACATATTGTACATAAGCATCGTACCCTTAGCAAGTCTGTTTGTCCAAGTTTGTTCCATCAGATGGGCAGTGTAACTAACTTAACCAAAAATTCAACGAGGTCTTGTGGACCAGCAGTGGCGTCAAGAACGATCACTAACCGTAATCCGACGGGCTGGCAACAATGGCGGACACCACGCTGTACGTCTCCGCGTACACCACCTGCGCGCCGGCGAGCTCGCCGTTAAGCTTTCTCACGGCCTCCTGCAGCTCGGCATTAAACCTCAGCGCCGCCTGGTTGTACTCCTCGTTGCACTCCCCCGGCGCGTCGTGGTTCAGCGTCCTCTCGGCCGGCACGCACCCGAACGGCGCGAGGCCGGTGAACTCGATCTTGCGCGCGCCGAGCTCGTAGACGTCGCGGACGGCGGCTTCGGCGAGGCCGATGAGGTAGGTGACGTACTCCGCCGTGGCGTACTCGGCGCGCCGGAGAGGCAGGACGAAGTAGTTGACGATGAAATCGTTGGTGCCGATGCTGAAGATGTAGAGCGCCTCGGCGATGATCTCGTCGGCCATGCCGGCGCCCTTCGCGAGCTTCAGCCTCTCCTTGTATTCCTTGAAGTACTCTAGCTGCTGACTTAACTGTATCACTGACTGTAATTACATAAGGAATGGTTAAAGCGGAAAAGTTACTCACATGTATACAGTGAAATAGTAAATTAAGGTCCCACAAGTAGTATGAATCCATTGAATTAATGATGTACTTTCTGTCCACAGATTAGGTCCATGTGGATTTCATACATCAAGCTTTTTAAATTTTGATTATTAATATATGATAAAATATATAAACTGACTATATAAAAATAATACAATTAGATTTGTCTTGCAAAATTATTTCGTAATATATATTTTTTATTATTTCTGCTCGTATATTATAATAATAAATCATAGTCAAAGTCTCGCATTAGAGACCCTAAAAATAAAAAAATGACCTACATTTATAGACGGAGGGAGTTCTTCTACTACTCAACATCTTTTACATCGTTAATATCACCAGCAAAGGACAGAAAAAAAAGGCAATAACTACGAAATTAGGGTGTGTTTGGTTGGATGCCCAAACCAGCCCCATCAAATTTTGGCTAGCCAAAATTTTGGTTAGGGTTTTGGCCCACAATTTGGCCAAAAATTGGCAAGAAATACTTAAGGGATCACTACGAAGTTATTGACTTACCAAAAATTTGACAACTATTTAAATGCCCCGTTCATTTTGGTTTAAAGTCAACTTCTGCTTTTTTTCACTATTAAGTAATTTCGTCTTTTCTGGTTTTTTAGATTTTTTGAGCTTTTTTCTTTTTCTTTTTTTCTCGTATTCCTTTTCATTGTCCGTGATCATGTTTTTTTCTATTTTTAAATTTTTTTAAATTTAATTATACCAAATAAGCCTACTCAGCTATAGTAAAAAATAAGTCAGCTACAGTAAAAAAAGGTATAAACCAACGTCATTCTGAACGCCCTCTAAACAAATGCCAAATTATTAGATGCTAACCAAATTTTTGGCAAGGTTAGTTTAGGCATCAACCAAACACACCCTTAATCCTCTCCATGCACAAGTATTGTGAAGCGACAATTCATAATAAACTGGACAAACATTTTGAAACAAGAGAGTAATTATAAATGCCATTTGAAACGGCTTTGACTTCCAGTTTCTAGTAAAATATTATATAATGAACATACTATGTTTTATGTAATTTTGTAATCACCCTTTCTTAGAGCCTAATTTCAGTTTTAGTATAGGCCCTGAAATCCGCATCATATTCAGTGGTACAATTGTTGTCAATCAAATTAAATCCAAACGCAGTAAAAGATTCAGAGCGACTTACTGCGACTTTCGCAGTTAGATCATCCAACCCGGTGCCTCCTGAAGCGAAGCTCACACCAGTGACAAGCTTGTCGATAGTGTACCTGCTGTCGAGGTAGGCTGGCACGGACGATCCCAACCCGAACGTCTCCGAGACGAAGTCAGTGACGAGGCGGCCGTTGGAGAACCGGCCGGTGGCGACGCTGCCATAGAAGTCGCGCCCGTACGGCGGGAAGTTGCTCCTGGCGACGGTCGGGATGTAATTGTTGTTGCCGGGATCAACCGTCGAGTCCCCAAAGACGACGAGCGCCGGGACCTTGCCGGCGGTTGCCGTGCTGGATGACAACAAGAAATGCATGAAGGTCAGCAGCCAGTATTGAAGGCTTTGTGAAGACATCTTTGTTGGTGGCTACAAATTAATTAAGGCCAGAATGGTATGTATGACGATGCAGATTAAAAGATGGTTTGCATTGGTGAGTGTGTACATATAAATAGCTGCTCGTTTGGGTCACCATCATCTTTCCCAAAACGTAAAATCCATAGTTTAAGCACTAAATCATCATTTAAAAATACCCCCAAAAAAATGAGTACTACATCATCCTATAAATGTACGAGTTTAAACTCAAATAGAACTAGAAGAAATGAAACGGAGAAATTCGCAGTGAATAGTAATTTTTTGCCTTTTTCATTTTCTTTTAACTTATAGCATGTTAGGGGTTTATTTTATCCGTTTCTTGCAACAAGAAATTAGTTTTCAACTTGGAATTTTAAATGGATGTTGGATTAAAAAAGAATCACCTTCAATTTTTGGGAGTTTTTCATATGATTTGATGCTCATACTAAAATGGGTTTTATGCTTTCAAAAAGACGATGGATTTCATCGGATACGACTCCCTAAATATGGTTTTCATCGGATAAGGGAATGGCCACGATATCCTGATACAAATGTATCGAGGATAAGAGAGAGATTTGTTTGTCAAAATTTCTCTACTAATATAAAATAGTAGATTGTCCTCCTCCTCCTTGTCCTATCACAGATAGTGTAGGTCAGCCATGTTGATTATATTTTTAGTAAAAATTTTAAGATATGCTTCGAACATAGGAGTGCCATAAGAAATAGTTCAAATATTCTTGCATAAATTAGAAAATATCAAAAAAAAATCATAGTTTTAATTTTTTTATTAAATGCCTTATTATATGGTAAATTGTCTTAAGTTTCATAAAACATCTTATTGAGAAAAAGCTTCCATACAGCAGAGGCCTGAGATGAGTCCGCAACTTCACATTTCATGATATTAATTACCTTTTTTGAGATATTGTTGTAACGCATGAGACTTTACTATACTCATAAATGCTAGGGAGAGAAGGGGAACATAAATAAGGGAAAAGAGAAAATTTGGTAAATTCACCTGCATTTCTTATATTCAAAAAATAAGAAGTATATGTCTTGCATTTTGAAAAGGAGGGAGTAGCAGTAGTGTTTCTAGCCAGTCTTAACTAGGAAAGATTTACGGAAAACATAAGGTTCACTACCATTTTTGGTTGACGCAATTAATGCAGGGTGCCGATTTTTCATGTATTTATTTTTTTGCGAGGACAGGTGGCTAACAACCGTACGTACACGTACAGTAGTGTATTTGACGCGATTATTAAGCAACGCTCCCGAGTGAGGTTGAGCTTCTCTCCACTCTTCAACTGTTTTTGAGGCGCTTAAGTCAACTAAATTTTGTCGGGGCATTTATTTTCTGTGGTGCTGTGATCGATCGACAGACCCATCTAGCCGCCAAACCAGATTGATTTTCCGTCGCATTCCCTCCATTACTTCCCTTCATCTTCCAATTCGTCACTAATTGCTCTTCCGACGCCATGGCGTGCCATGGCAACTGAATCCCTGTGGGGCTTTTGGACTAATGTTCCGTTGGCAATTGTTCATATTTATACCCGTTCGAAACATGAAATTTGGAGGCGTTCCATATAGAGATGATTTATAATTTTTTTATTATAGTTGATTTATTTTTTACTGTAACTGAATTAACTTATTTAATATAATTAAATTTTTTAAAAAATAAAAATAGAAAAAACATGTTAGCCCATTACAGACAATGCAAAGGAATACGAGAAAAAAAATAAAAGGTAAAAAAATCTAAAAAATATCAGAAAAAACGAAATTACTGAATAGTGAAAAAAAAGCAGAAGCTAGTAATAATTTATCATATTGCAACGGTTTTAAATTGTTTATTGCTTCCTGTAATATTTATGCGTTTCAAACGGACACTTCGTGTTTTTTTTTCTTTCCGGAGCCAACCGAGCCCTGAGTCTCGAGCACATGAGGTAAATTGACAAGGCCTCATTTGGAAGCATTTTTAACGAATTGTACTGTTTTCTGCATACAACAGTTGTGAAATTCGAACAAATTTTTATTATCATGTTTGTTTCCTCACGATCAGCTAATCTAATTCCATTACACACCAGATAGACACACATTACACATATACATCTAATTCTATTACACAACAGAAGCACAAGGAGTGGGGGTGCTCATTAGGGTTTAAGTTTTTAACTTCTAACTTTTTAATTTCATCTTTCTGGCTTTCTAGATTTTTTGGACTTTTTGTATTCACTTTTTTCTTATTCTTTTGCATTGTTAGTAATGATATAATTTTTTTCTTTTTTAACTTTTTAAAATTAATTATGTTGAAAAAGCTACCAATAGATACAGTAAAAAAGCTGCTACAATATCAAACAAGTCAGAAGTTTGAGCTTCAAAAGCCCAAATGTTGCCATCAAACACCAAGAGTCTATGTCAATGTACCGTCCAAGCTTAAATATGGTACAGTTCTACTCGATCGTGATGTATTATGCGCATGTCACATACACGCGTTTAGTCCCCTATTCACAATCATATATGCCCTCCGTTTGCAAATTATAAGTCGTAGCTTGAGTGGACACAAAGATTACGAAGGTTATAAATTCAGGAGAAGAGAAATAACCGTGTTATCCCTGCTTAAATACCTTTTAGAGTGTTATTAATTTATAAATACATGAAAGAGAAGGTGTGACGAATGAAGGCAAACAAACAAAAAACATCAATAAATTTGCACGGACGACTTATCTTATGCAATAAGATGAAAAAAATTATATGCCTTACCAAAATAAAAGGAAGGAGTGCCAAAATGTGTTACTCTTATTTTTAACACGAAAAAAAAGTGCTTTGTTTAGCACTGTGGTAGCTTAAATTTTAAGCTGCATTTTTAGTCTGGGTACAGACGTACAGTAGCTTTACACCACAGAGTTCAAATAGTGCCCTACCTCTACCTAGGATTGGCAGTGAGGCCTCTTGCTTCGATTTCGCGCATTTTGCGCTTGAAAGAACGACCTTTGGGCATATCTGGCCCTCTGTAGCATAGAAATATCATTTTTTTTCTTTCTTTATGTTTAATACTAGATTTAGAGGTGGCTTAGAATGACGACAATTTATGTCTTTTTTACTATAACTATCTTATTTTTTTACTGTACATAATGTGACTTGTTTAACGTAATTAGATTTAAAAATGTTAGAAATAAAAAAACAGATTAACCTACCACGGATAATGCAAAAAAATACATGAAAAAAAGAAAAGACAAAATATCTCTAAAAAATCAAAAAATTAAAATTAAAGAATTGTGAAATAAAAATAAAAGTCGGAAGCTATGATCACAATGAGAGGAGCTTTTGGGTCTGTTCTTTTCAGTTTCTCAAAACGGGTTTTGGCTTTTGTTACAGTACCTAACTTTTAAATGGAGTATTTTTTAAAAAATGGAGTCTACAAGTTAATTATAGTACACGTTAAAAGTATAACATCTGTACCATCTAAAATCGCAAGCGAGTATCTTTCTCCATAATCTCTGTCACAAACAGATAAAATTTAAAAATTTTAACTAAAAATCATAAGTCACAGGAAAAAAACAGATCTGCCCTCTGGCGCGGCCTCCAACCACGTCAGCCTTTTGACGCGGCCACATATCGCGCAAACAGGTCTTAGCACGCCTGTCCACCGCACCAGGTAGGCAGGTACTGGCGCGTCACCCCACCGCGCCAGGTAGCTGGCGCTCCACCCCAGCGCGCCAGCTTGTCCCAACTGTGTCGTCGCGCGACTAGAAAAGAGGTGACTTCTTGCCTTGGATGTGTTCCTCTGGTTATGAGTAGTAGCCACTTGCTCATCGTTGGCCTTTGCTTTGTACATGAATATGTTGGTTTGTGCGGTGTGGGCTAAAGGGCAACATTAGCGAATTAGATGGTGTGTTATGACTTCATTTTTACCCTGTTGTTTATCCCAGACTAGGGAGATAACATTTGCTCATCGGGAAAAAAATCTGGTAGTAGATCGATTTTGTCTATAGTACTATTTTACTATTTTTATAGATAGTGTAGAGACATAAATTTAAAATTTTACATACTAGAGAGTTGTAGAGAATCTCAAGATTGTGAGTTATGATTTCTGTATAGTTCTACTGTTCGGTACAATTAGTTGTGTTTTGTTAGTCTATAGTAATTAGTAGATAAAAAAATAGTAAATAAACTAATTTCTTAAGGTCCAACAACCCTTCGTTGTGTTATGAGTTGATACCCCTTTCTTTGTATAGCTCCTAGATTTCTGAATTTAAAGATAACTTTATTTGTTAAAGTAAATTAGATGTGCATGCATTACAGAAAACTACACTATGCAAATGCAGAAGACCGAAATTCACCGTTCCATTGCCTCCTGAATGTGTTCCTTTCCTCTACCCGCATTTCAACATTACTCAGTGCCAATGATTTTGAATTGACTTCACTTGAGAATACAAGTGACGCGGCTTTTGCCTTTGTTATTGGATCTTGGGATAACAACGAGGGCTCCCAGTACAAGAAGCGCAACATGTGAGATGACGACAATAGTTTCCATTGTGCACCTCACGAATTACTGAACTATGTATTAACTGAGGTAATGTTCTGCACAACAAAATTGGCTTCCGCCAGTAGTACAAGTATACAACGATCTCAATCTCTATTATGTAACAAATGAACAGAGGGAAAGAGGAAAACAAGAAGGGAAAAAGGATCATGTAACACCGTGATCTAACAAAAATCTATAATATCACCATAACTATAACACTACCAATTTGAACCACTAAATTACATTTTACTATCATCATGCCATAAGTACAATGACTCAATACGACTATGGACGATTAAATTTCAGCAACATAGTAATCAATAATCCACCATAATACGGCGCCACTAGCATTAACATGAAGCAATAAAAGCTATAAGGAGTGATAATGGTACTAAATTTAAGAATTCATCATTTGCTTCTTTTACTCTGAAAAGGGTTAGAACATCAATTTTCTTCTCCACGTGTCCCACAGCAAAATGGAGTTGTAGAGAGAAAAAATAGAACATTAGTTGAGATGGTTAAGACTATACTTGATGAACATGCTACTCCTACGAAGTATTGGGCTGAGGCTATTTCCACTTGCATGTCATATTTCTAATAGAGTATTTTTGAGAGCCTCTTTGCACAAGACTTCTTACGAGTTGGGATTTGGGCGTAGACCTAGTGTTTCTCACTTGAGTATTCGGATGTAAATGTTTTATTCTTAAACATTGTAGTCTTGATAAATTTGAATCTAGATCGTTAGATGGTATTTTTCTTGGTTATCTTGCTCACTCTCATGGTTATCATGTACTCATTTTAGAGACTAACAAAATTGTTGAGATCTGTGATGTTACTTTTGATGAGGCTAGTCCTCGTACTAGACTCGATATTTCAGGTACATAGGTTCAGGGGGAGTCAGAAAACATATTTCTTGATGAAGAGGAGGATCTTGAATTTAGTGATATTTTTCCTCCCATGCCATCATCTGCACCAGCTGAGAATCTTTCAACTTCTACTTCAATTTCAGTGGAGACCTGCTACATCGATGAGCCGCTATCAACTGATGGACCACCTGCAGAGGAGGTTGGTAGTGTTGGAGCTAATTTAGAACCTTCTGCACCATTGCATATTCAACGATGCCATCCCCTGGAATTGATGATTGGTGATATTCAAGAAAGGGTAACACGTTCCAGGTTTACTTCTCCTAACTTACATGCTCATTCTGCTTTTGTTACCTCTTTTGAGCCAAATGATGTAAGTCACGTTTTATCTGGTGAGTCTTGGATCAATGCCATGTATGAAGAATTAGAAACTTTTAAGCGTAATAAAGTCTGGACCTTAGTTGAACTTCCTTAGGGACATAATGTGATTGGAATTAAATGGGTTTTTAAAAATAAACAAAGTGAGGATGGGGTTGTGGTTAGAAATAAGGCTAGACTTATTGCTCAGGAGTTTACTCAGGTAGAAGGTCTTGATTTTGGTGAAATTTTTGCTCCAGTTGCCAGATTAGAAGCTATTCGAATTCTCTTAACTTTTGCTACATCTAAAGGTTTCAAATTATTTCAAATGGATGTTAAAAGTGCTTTTCTTAATGGCTTTATTGAGGAGAAAGTTTATGTTAAGCAACCACCTGGTTTGAAAATCCTAAATTTTCTAATCATATCTACAAACTGTCTAAAGCTTTGTATGGTTTGAAACAAGCTCTTAGGGTATGGTATGAAAGGCTCAAGTCATACTTGTTAAAGAATAAATTACAAATGGGCAAGGTAGACAAAACTCTTTTCACGCTTAAGCATGGCAATGATCTATTACTTGTTCAAATTTATGTGGATGATATCATCTTTGGTAGCTCCTCTCATGCTTTGGTTTCGAAGTTTTCAGATACTATGAGTAGGGTGTTTGAGATAAGTATGATGGGGGAGTTAACTTACTTTTTGGGTTTACAAGTAAAAACAAACTAAGTAGGGCATTTTTATTCATCAAACTAAGTACACGAAGGATTTGCTTAGGTGTTTTGACATGAGAACCTACAAACCTATTTCTACACCAATTGGATCTACAACCGTTCTTGATCCAAATGAAGAAGGTGAGAGAGTGGACCAAAAAGAATATAGAAACATGATTGGGTCTCTACTTTACCTTACTGCGTCGAGGCCAGACATATATTTTGTTATGTATTTATGCACTCGATTTCAAGCTTCACCTTGTGTATCCCATCGTCAGGCTGTGAAAAGAATTTTCAGGTACCTCCAATCAACTTTAGAATTTGGACTTTTGTATTCTACTTCATCATGTCTTACTCTGCGTGCATATTCAGACAGTGATTTTTGGGTTGTAGGATTGTGGGAAGAGTATGTCTAGTACATGCCACTTCTTAGGCACATCATTAGCTTCTTGGTCTTCTAGAAAATAATCATCTATTGCACAATCCACGGCTGAAGCTAAATATGTAGCTGCTGTTGCTAGTTGTTCTCAAAGCTTATGGATTTCTGCTACACTTAGGGATTATGGGTTAGAATTGAGTAGTGTTCCACTTTATTGTGATAACACTAGTGCCACTAATATTGTTAAAAATCCAGTACAACATTCTAGGACTAAACATATTGATATAATATTTCACTTTCTAAGAGACCATGTGATTATGAGTAGATTGATTATGGAATACTTTGACTAGATTGATTATATTTATTACTTTACGATATCCATAAAAAAGGATTAGCTTGATTATGAGTCTTATTTTAACTCTTAGCTATGAGGTTTGCATGTTTTATGTTGTAATCTGTTATGATCACTCAAATTGGCATATTATTAAAAAAATTAAGAAAGAGACAATTGAAAAGATGTATGCTTTAAGCATGCCATGGTAAACAAAAAGAAAAAGCACAAAAGTGCACAAGATGTAAAGAAGTATGCTTCAAGCATGCAACCATAAAAAAATGCTACAAGTATGTCATTATGAAAAGAAGTATGCTACAAGCATGCCACATGCCTAAGAATTGAGTGTGGAGCAATGAGTTGTTAATGCGACTGTTAGCTCGTCTAGAGTTAAGGTTTACTTCACTTTTAGGTTTTGACTTTTCATTGTGATATCTCATTGTGCTCTTTATAATTAGTCTGGTTATTTTTGCGATGTCTGTCATTGATATAAATCGCTTAATCATATTGACAAATTTGTTTTGATATTGCTATATAATATATGGCTTTATATGATCTAGATAGCTCTACTAAAAAATATGGCTTGGTTACTTTATTAAATCAATGCATAGTAACTTAGACAATCTACAAAGCTTCTAGATTTTTATTCTCACTACTTCTTTTTAGAATTATTCCTTTTCTAAAGTTTCTTGATGATTACATTGCCAAAGGGGGAGAAATTTGGTGTGCTTTGTGAGAGTATACTTTGGGATAAGTTGGAGAGAATGGGATATATTGATGAAATTTGCGAAAATTATTTCTCTTATGTTGAGGGAGAGAAATTTAAAAGAGATTTGAGCTTATGGCTTAAAATATATTTTTGGCTTCAATTCTTCACTTAGATCTGTTGGAAGTCATGTGATTTTGAAGTGTTGTCAATGTATTCATCAAGAAGGAAATTGTTAGACCTTATGGCTTTGTCAAGGATATTTTGATGATGAAAAATTGACAACGTTGTTTGTAAAGGAGTGTCGCATGTGTGTGAAAGAAAGCAAAGGTGTGAAAGAAAAGCTTCCATGTGAATTGCAATCATTCACCCCCTCTGATTGCTATTAACGATCCTACATAGCTCCAATGAAAACAGATAGTGATGAACACTAAAAATCACTATTGATGCAAAAATGAATTCAAATTCCATAACCGGAGGAAAATTTCCTATAAAATTATTGAATTCAAATTTGATTGACTTTTTTGCCAGTTTGCAAACTAACTGGATCACAGAGATTTTCGGTTAACCGGATGGGATTTTTTCCCGTGGTTCTGGATGCATGCTTATTACATACAGTGTCATTTGTCTAATCACTATCATGAATTTTCCAAGTTGGCACGTGAACAACACAATCGCCATTCGCTGGTCACAGTACGCTATCCGATCATCAACCTACTCTTTAATGCCCCTTAATAGACCTACTACTCTCATTTCTCACTTCATTCCATCCTCTCGATCAGGAGCGGAACTAAAAGAAAAGTGATCGGGATTCACCATTTCACCATACATATAACACCATATATAATTTCAAGCAATGTTGTACTAAAATATTATATATCCGATAATTTTTAACATCAATAAATTAACATAACCGATATCAATGTACAATGATAAAGAAATATAGATCAGAATGCTTATCAAAATAAAAAAACCCACTAAAATTATTGGTTAATTGCAGCAAGGTGAAGGAACTAAGAGTGAAATCACAGACAAAACATGGTCGACATGGGCAAAATAACATAAACCACATCTGATTCTTCAAAAAATAAACAATCGATTCATAAAAATACTACCACATAGATCACATTAATGAAAGCATGTAGCAATGGCAAAGCATCTCAGATTAAAAGAATTATCCAATGTGAATGTAGTAAAATTAACAAGTTAAACTGTAACATCCCGATTTTGGTTTTATTTTATTTTCTTGTCAAGCTAAAAATTCAGTCTTAATTTGGGAAAATTTTGGATACTTTGGATTTCATTTTTTAAGTTATTGGATTTTTGTGCTTTGACCAAAACCTATTTTCTCCTATTTACAAAAATTCAAAAGAAAATAGAAAACAAAAGAAATAGAGAAACCCCAGAGCGGCCCGGCCAGTCCAATCGGCCAGTAGCCCACTCGCCTCCCCTTCTCTTTCTCCCCCTCCTTCCTCGTCTCGGCCGAAATAGCTGCCCGCGCCCATGGTTTTTCCCCCCGGCGCGCGCTGCTGACGCCACCTCCGTCATCTTCTCCACCCCCTACTCCCCTACCTTGGCATGAGCTTTCCCCATAGCGTCACCGTGTCCCTTCCGAGCAAGGCCACCGAGCTAGATCCTCTCCTTCTCCCCTAGCCTCGCCGCTCGGGTGCTTCGCCGTACTCTTCATCACCATCGCCAGTCAACTCCCCGAGTCCTCTCCATTGTATCCGTGCCGTCGCACTCGAGGTCGTGCCTCGAGCCTCATCCGCCATTGCTGCGCCTGCACCAGCCTCCCCTCCCTTGCTGCCTGTAGCCCATCCTCATGGCGACGCCACCGCCCCGGCCGTATGCTTGCTCGTCACCTCAGCACCAGTCTTTCCACTATACTCCACTGTGGCGCATTAACACTCCCTGACGCCGTGCACACATCGCCTCCTTCCTCCTCGCCCGCCTAGCCGCCATAGGGGCAATCGAGCGCACACCGCCCGGATGTCACCCGCCTTAACTCGAGCCAACGCTCCCCACTCGTGATCTGGCTATAAATCCACAACAATTTGCCCCGATTCGGCTCACCCAGTACTCACTCGCTTCTCCTCCCGCTCGAAAACACCGTCGCCCTGCACCCTCTCGGCCATCCCCGATGATGCTCCAACACCAGCCGCCTTAGGACCCCCGCAAGCCCCTTTGACCCTCTTAACATACTTCTTGGACCTCCCTGACGCTCCTGTATCGATTAATTGAACTGTCTCCCCTCGCAGCTCGCCGGCCCAATCATCTTCCTCAACTCCGGCCAACTTTCATCGGCGTCGACCTGGACCTTCTTAGCTCAATTCCGTTCGGCCAGAGCTCCGTCCTAGCTCACTGAACACGAGCCCCACGCCGAATTGGAGTTTCTTCGACCTGTCTTCCCTGGCATCGATCACCCCTTTTCGCCGCCGGCCACTACTATCGCCAGCACAATCCAGGCCTCCCCGAACCTTGCAAACCTCCTCGGTGAGCTCCTACTACACCCTTATAGCCTCCTCTCCATTTAATTGTATTCTAATCACCTGGTGCGCCGTCGCACCCACTCCCCTGTCGCCGCCGCCGCCAAGGTCGCCGCCGACGATGGCCTGGGCCAAATGAGGACGCACCACCTCTGACATCTGGGCCCTACCTCCATTAAACTGTTTAACCGAATTTTAAAAACTTTGTCTCACTAACAGGTGGACCCCACCATACGGGTAGCCGTACCAGGGCCCACATGTTAGTCTCTGACATTTATTTGATTTTTGAAATTTAATTAATCAGTGGGCCCCACGTGTCATACTCTCAATATTTAAATTCTAGAATTTTAAATAAAATTTAATAAAAACAGTGGGACCCACATGTCAGAAAGAGAACTCTCTCTCCTCTTTTTATTTTTGGGATTTTTTCCTGAAAATAAACTTTGAAGAGCTCGTTCTTTCTCACCGTAACTCTGATTTGAGTGAAACTAGTTTCTAAAATTTTCTAAGTTCAAGATCTTTCTATTAGTTTAAGTTTTGTTCAATTTGAAGTTCATTTGAATTTTTATTTTGGTATTTATTGCCTTCTTGCCTATTGTTTCCTTTCTGGCACTTTCTCGGGTAGATTACAAGGACACCCCCGAGCAGCATTTCGACGCCTCACCAGATCCTCAAGACTTCCATACCTCCAATCCAGGCGAGTCAATACTTTGATCATATTGAATCCCTAATTTTCATCACTTATGTTGTATAAAAATATTCGACCTGCATGCGTTATTTTATGTACACTAGTTTACTATTCTTTCATTAGTTAAATACCCAAGTCGTTATTACAACAGTACTTAGCTACACCTTCCTTGTTGAAGTTGTTATCCTCTACCATTGTCACCCTAGTTATTGCTATTATTAAATTTTTCTCAAAATAAGCTATATAAATTGCTAAGCGAGTCCAACTAAAATCTCAGGGCACTAGATTGTCCTGATCATCTCTTCTCAAAAATACAAGAATCAACTTTTGGGCAATCATGGGATATACATGATTGATAGTTTGGTACAAGCTTATCTTATACTTCTCAAAATCCTAAAAATATGCTTCTCTATCTGGGCGGATGGTACGAAAGGATGGTGTGGATGTAACACAAGAACTTGTGGTTACAGTAAGCACCGCCTAGATAAATTAAGGACTTAATCCTGTGTTGACCTCTCCATGTATAACTGTACAAATCACAAGCTAGCAAAGTGTAGGTATGACTAAATAATTTGCATTGCTAGTAAAGGTAAACACTTCAGAGTGACCCACGGGTCGTAATGCTAGTTTAAGCCATCGTGGACACGGGTCGTGTCGCTGGGTTTAAGCTACCGTGTGATGCAAGAGGGGGTCTGGGTGAAGCAACATAGCTATCTGTAACATCCCAATTTTTGCTTTTATTTTGAAGAAATAGTTTTAAATTAATAATTTCTGATTTTCTGGAATTTTCTGAAGTTAAAGTTTCTGTTGAAAAGAAAATTTAATATCCAAATAAGTTGGAAATATTTTTCATATGTTTAAAATATTATCACTAAGTTATGTGAATTTTTCTGGAATTTTGGAATTTATTTGGTATTTTTGAGTATTTTAAAGTCTTCTAATGATTTCGAAATATATATAAAGATTTAAATATCAAATCTCCCTCGGGCTGACACTTGTCAAGCATCCGAGCCCTTCCTCCCCGGCCCGAGCTCATCCCCGCCGTCTACGCCCCATCCCGCTTTCCCTCTCTCTCGCGGCGCCACGTGTCGCGCATCCGACGGCAGCCTGGCCATCCCAGCGGCTAACACTCAAAAGGATAAATCAACCTTATAGGGTAGGTTGATCCTCCCCCGCCCGATCGTTACCGCCGCTCTCTTTCCTCCCCGCTCCTCGGCGCGTTCGAGCCCGCTCGCGCGAGTTGA
This sequence comes from Melocanna baccifera, assembly GCA_036346265.1. Taxonomy (NCBI): domain Eukaryota; kingdom Viridiplantae; phylum Streptophyta; class Magnoliopsida; order Poales; family Poaceae; genus Melocanna; species Melocanna baccifera. The sequence goes on from JAYEVJ010000322.1 coordinate 75,332, forward strand.
GTTTCTTTTTCAATTTGCACTGACAAGCGGGCCCCACCTGTCATAGACCGGTCTGTGTGGACTCACTGCCAGCGGGTCCCACATGTCAAACCCGTCGTATCCGACGCGTGTCGTCATCTTGACCGTTCATGGTTGCCGTATTAAATCGCAGCCGCCCGTTGCCACTCAATACACCCTATCGGCCCAGATTTAATCAAGGTTGTCGGATTGAATCTCGATCGTTCCTTTTCACTTACCCCTTCGTCCGTGATCCAGCGGCCCCGATCTTTCCTTATGCCACACGTCACTAATCCAACGTCGCTTTGATTTCCTTCTCTTTTCTCTCTCAACGACATGCGGGCCCATCGGCGATCGTCTTCCCGCCACCTTCTTCCTCCGCGTCTACGCCATTGCCGCCATTAAGCAGAAGCGAAGCTTTAAAGCTTGGTTTCTTGGCCAATTATTTCCCCGGGCCGACTGCATATTAATCCCCGCCTCCACCGCGTCAGTTTCTGGCATAAAGACGCGCGTTACTCCTCTCCTCGCCGTCGCATTCATCTCCTCAAGCGGTTCCAAGTCCGCGAACTCGCGCGGCCGTTACAACCCTCCCGGCCTATAAAACCCACACCCCGAGGTCCTCTACCGCTGCCGCTCCTCCTCACCTCTCAAGCGAATCACCGGCGCGAGCCCTCCTACGCCCGATTTCTTCCCGCGGCTTCAAATACTCCGGCGAGCAATTCCGGTCGCCTCGGGCTTCCTCATTCCTCGCCGACGCCTTCCGGCGTTGCTTTGGTGCCAAGGCGAATCCGGTGACCCCTTCCCGAAGCTGCTGCGCATGGATCTCCTCCGCCGCCGTGAGGTTCCTCTCCGACCGCCGCCCCTTCTCGCCGATTCTACTCTCCGATCACCCTCGGTCTCGCGCAAGGTACCAACGCATTCCTGTATCCTCCTCTTCATTTTGGTACCCTTGGCGGTGCCGCCGATCACCGAGCTCGGCGACCCTAGGTCCCGCGGCGCCACCGCCGCCCCACCGTCACCGTCGGTGAGGTGGCAGCAGCGTGGCGGCGGTCGGCGCCACGTCGGCGCCACCGAGCACCTCCCCGCCACCTTGCGCGTGCGCGGCCACGTCGGCAAAAAGCAGTGACGTGGCAGCCACGCGGCGACCACGCGTCAGCCACGTGTGTGCCACGTTGCTTCGCCGGCCTCCCCGCAGATAATCCTCAAGAGGATTACCTACCCATTAAGGGTGGCGGTGCCTCCCGCTCACTTGGCTAGCGCCGCTCTCCTCCCCCTCTCACTCCCTCGGCGCGCGTTCGAGCCCCGCTCCGCGCGCTGAGGTTGAGTTTTCTCCGTTTTATTCCACGCTGACAGGTAGGCCCCACCCGTCAGTGACCACCCTCTGCGCTAGCCAGCGACAAGTGGGTCCCGAGTCCAGTGGGTCCCATATGTCAGAGACTCATTTTAAATGAAATTTCTGATCAGTGGACCCCACATGTCAGAGATTTCCGAATTTCTGGATTTATTCAAATCTGAGATTTTCAAATAGCCATATCTTTCTCATTTTAGCTCCAAATTGGTCCATTCAAATTTCTAAATTCATCTAAAATTTCAATCTTTTATTTGGTATATTTATTTTCAATTTTTGAATTTTTATTTTATTTTATTTATTTGGAATTCTCGATTTACGTGTAGAGACCGATTTGTCAGAGCAACCTCAAGAGCAAGTTGTGGAAGATTTCAACCAGACACAGGAAGGCAAGTCTCCTTTGACCATTTTGCTCCTAAGTTTTGCAAGTTTCCTTTGATCAACTTGCTCCAATGATTTATAAAATGAGTAGGTAGTTATTTTTTTAAATTAATGCATGCTTATGTTATATCCAGTGATAATTTAATTTAGAAAACTTAGTTAAAGACCCAATTTGTTATACCTTCCATTGAAAATTGTTTACCTTGTACCATTGTCAACTTAGGACATTCCTTTGACTCAATAATGAGTTAGTGCTACAATCGTTGAATGTTTAAATACTAGTAAATGCTTAGCGTAGTAAATGAATGTAATAATATTCAAATGAGTAGCATGTTTATCAAATGTTTTGATGAATGATTTGTTTGAACATTGGTAATGGATTTTACCATTGTTAAATGTTCTGTTTGAACATTGGTAATGGATGTTACCATTGTTAAATATTTTGTTTGAAAAGTGGTAATGGATGTTACCACTTGTTAATTTGAAAATCAAAGGAAAAGTTGACAAGGGTGGATGGAAGGGTTGGTGAGTGCGATCGGCACGAGAATTGTTGGGTTTGAGAATGAGCCACCACAGTCGATTAAGGACCGGCGCTTGTGTTTGTCCAAACCGAGCAAAACAGTACAACCACAAGTCTATATGGGTGCGACCTAGCTAACTACCCTATAATAGTGTAGTTTAGATATCACCGGTGGTGTATTGAGTGCCGGGTGTCTGGTTATTCATAGTGAGGGACGGGGTTTCTTGTACTCATATGGCGCAGAGGGCTCCAACTCGTGGATTCGAGTTGTGGTGAAACCTTAGCGGGTGGTATTTAAACTATCTTTGGAGTAGGCGAAAGGCTTTGTGATAATTTATGCGGGTCTCATGCCAAAGGAAGCGTGTTGACTATTAAGATAATTTATCTCTTGTGGGTAAAGTGTACAACCTCTGCAGAGATAAAACTATTCGAATAGCCGTGCCCACGGTCAAGGGCGGGCAAAGAATGCATTCACATGGTAGAAGTTTTGGTTTTAATTTCAAAACAAAATGAGTTGGAGAAAAACTCGGGAGTAGTATAACTCTCGTGATGTTGAGATCGGGGTGTAACTGAGATTTTGAAAATTGGTTGTGATGGCTCGAGATATTAGTGTTGATAGTTTAACCTTCACTAAAGTACTTATCCATTTTCGATTATTAAAAACAAGTTGTTTACAAAATGGCTTTTAAAGTAGTTATGTAGATTTGAAATAAAATGCTGATTTTTGCAAATAAACCATATAGCCTTCCTTTGTGAAACCTTACATCTATGCATTTTTCCCAAGACTTGCGGAGTACATTTTTGTACTCACTGTTGCTCTATAAATATAAAAGCCAGAGAATGGAGAAGATCAAGCTGGAGAGTATGACTTCTGTGCCGAATGTGGATGCGGTGGATTATTCTCGGATGCCTAGGATTCGTTTCCCCAGTCAATTGCCTGTGGCAGATTGATGGGTCGATCAAGTTATCTTTTGCTTCCGCTGTGTTTATGCTTTTGGTTCTGTGAACCTTAGTTAAGGCAATGGCCTTTGTAAAACTTCAGATACTATTGTAATAAAGCGTTGATGGCAATGTATCATCTTTTCTGTTTGAGCTGTGTGTACTAGCGTTGATCTGCGGGACTAGTGCAAGAATACGAAGTGCAGGAGTTTCTACTCGGGTCTCACGAAGTGGTATCGAGCCAACTTGACTGTAGGACGAGCCCTAGGTTTTGGGAAGCTTTAAGGATTTATATTTAATAAAAATTTATGTACAAAAATATAAGTTTCTTTTGCTTCTACTCTTTTCTTACTTAGTATCTTATTCTTGTCCTACTCTCATTATTTAAAAATCTTTACTGATCTCCTCTTATTTTCAAACTTGTAGATGGCGGGTTCTTCGTCGTCTTGACCCCATGGGATCACCATTCTCATGGCGAGAGTGAGGAGCTTTGCGACTCTTCTCGACGATTAATGCAGCATCGAAATATAATCAACGGCCCATTTTGAGAGGCGGAACACTAGAGTGATGACTATGGATTCATGGACCATGGAAGTATTCATCTATGCTCGGATGGGCAGCTTAACCCGTCTCTGCGCAGATTGAGCACCCTCGGACCTTTCGCATGCTGGGCGCTATCAAGATGCGGCTAAGATGGCGATAGCGAGGTGTGCAGAGGCACAAAGGGAGTTCTGACGATCGCCCATACGCTTCTTTCCGACTACGAGCAGGGCAGACTCACCCGAGGCTTTCCGGATCGTGGTGGGCGACCACGCTGTCTCATCAGTGCGATTCACCCAAGCATCGATCGCGACTTACGCGAGCTCAGCGGGAGATAGGACTTCTTCGAATGCTTCGACGTCGAGCTACGACCACTCCGACACTCTCGAAACACGGTATTGCAGAGTCGACCACCCACGCCGCGCAGATGCAGGCGAGGACAGTGCTGAGGCGAGGTGGAGCGTCTTGAGCTGCCACCACTACACCGACTCCACCAACTCCATTCTTTGCTCGGTCGAGACTCTCGGGACCTCGCACTAGGCTCACGGCAAGAAAGAGTGTGCGGCGCCCGATCCGCTACGACCTCGACATCAGCGGATCGGCCGAGGGCGCCCGGCATTCCGTTCGAGATCACCTACTTTCAGCGAGAGCCGATCACGGTCGCGTTCGCGAACAACTGCCGTGATTGTGGGCGAGTCACTCGTCGGACTCAGAGGAGGATCGAGGAGGAGCAGAGGAGCGTATCATCATTGAGGATAATTAGATGTTAGATAGACTACCCTTTTCAGTCATTTATCGATGCTAGAACGCTTTTATAATGATATGATGTAATAAAATGGATTATACCGAGCCTTATGCATTTGTGGTACAGCCATTTCAAAAGTTAATTTGAATTTCAAAAGTTGAGTTTTCTCAATCTGTTGTGTTGATCTTGTGTGTGGTTTTGGGATGATAAAATTGCCCGTCTCTCATCTATGCTTTCCTCTCTTTTCTGTACTTTTCTTGATGGAGCTTGGATGGTGAACACGAGAAGCAACATCAACAACAACCAGCGCCCAACAACAATGAGGCCCCAATTCCACCTCCGCCGCCCAAGCTCCCAACATGGAACAAATGATGGCCATGCAATCGCAACTTCTTGAGCTTTGGCCCAAAATCAAGTCAATCAAGCTCAGCAAGTACCTATTCACCCACCTCGGTCTAAGCTTGGGAATTCATGAGGACCCGACCTCCGACATTCGCGAGGATCTGCCGATCCGTTGGAGGCGGATGATTGGATTAAGGAAGTGGAAAGGAAGCTGAATTTAGCTCAATGTGCTGAACATGAGAAGGTTATATATGCTGCTCATCAACTCCAAGGAGTTCTTTGCCAAGCTAGTGGGACAATTCTTTGTTGCACACCGGGATGCTCGAGAACATTGGTTGGGCGAGAATTTTTGGAAGCCTTCCGTAATGCTCATATTCCTATGAGTATTATGGAAATGAAGAGGAAGGAGTTCCATCATTTACTGAGAGGAAACTGAGCGTTTCCGCTTATTTAAGCAAATTCATTCACTATCTAGATATGCCCCGAGAAGATGTGGCGATCGATGCCGCAAAGATTTGGAGGTTTATGGGAGGATAGACCCCAACCTCAAGGTTCAATTAGTCTCCAATGACTACCCTACTTTTCAGCATCTAGTGAATAAAGCTTTATTGCAAGAAGATGCTCAACGCCAACTCTTCGACTCCGGAAGAGGAAGTTCCAAGCTCGGCGATGCGGCGGTTCACGATTCACGCCATCACGGTACAACCGACCCCAGTTCATAATCATGCGAGGTACCGATTGCTGCACCTCGTCCCTTACCTCAAGCTCCTAGAACTGGAAATGCAACCCAAATGCAGCAAAGCAGAAATGTAGCTGCAGGAGTGCAATGCTACAAGCTGCAAGAATATGGGACACTATGCGAGAATCGTCCACGAAGCGTCAGCGGTAACACGGTTCGTTTCAATCTTGACCCTACACCAGCAAGAGCTCCAACAAATGGTCAAGGTCGTGAAGCCTCAAACTCCCAAGACTCCACAGAACATTAATCGGCGTATCAACCATGTTACCGCAGAGGCGTGGAAGATGCACGGATGTAGTTACGGGTAAGTTTCTAGTAAACTTCGATACCGGCAATTATATTATTTGATTACGGAGCTACACATTCTTTCGTAACAAAGGCTTTTGTTGAAAGAATAATTGGAAAATTTGTTTGCTAAAGGACCTTATGATAGTCAATCCTCGAAAAGAATTGAGGACTAACTTGGTTAGCCCTAGTGCAACCATAATTATAAATGGAGTAAAGTTCTAGCGAACCTCATTATAATAGACTCGATGGCATAGATATAATACTTGGTATGGATTGGTTGATCAAGTATAAAGGACAGATAGATTGTGCCAATCGTGCCATTATCTTACCAATTCGATGGAATTCGAGATAAGACATGAAGCGATTATGCACTCAAAGAAAGACGATATGTTAACTTGACCTAAAAGGAAAAAGTTTGGAAGATGTGTCGATAGTTCGCGAGTACCGGATGTTTTTCTGAAGATTTGCCAGATTACCACCGATCGAAGTTGAATTTGTTATAAACACGGTGCACAGTACAGCTCAATATCAAAAGACCCTATCGGATGTCGGTAGATGATTTAGCGAAGTCAAGAGGCAGATCCAAGAATTGTATGAGAAAGGATTCATCGGACCAAGTTCTTCGCCTTGGGAGCCCGGTGCTCCTAGTAAAGAAGAAGGATGGTAGTCAGCGGATGTGCGTTGATTATCGAGCTTTAAATGAAGTCACTATAAAGAATAAGTATCCCTTACCTCGGATCGATGATTTGTTTGACCAACTCATAGGATCAAGTGTCTTTTCCAAGATTGATCTTGGTCGAGGATATCATCGATTGAAGATTAGATCGAAGATATACCCAAGACGACCTTCGCCACAAGATATGGATTATATGAGTATACGGTGATGTCATTTGGTGCGACAAATGCACGGCATACTTCATGAACTTGATGAATAAAGTCTTCATGGATTATTTAGATAAGTTTGTTGTTGTTTTCATAGATGATATTCTTATCTATTCAAGAATAATAAAGAACATGAAGGTCATCTAAGGATAGTGTTGCAAAGACTCGTGAACACGATTATATGCCAAATTTAGCAAATGTGCATTTTGGTTAAAGGAAATTGAGTTTTGGGACATGTGATCTCAGCAGAAGGAGTATCTGTAGATCTGGAAAAGTTAAGGATGTATTAAATTGGACTCCACCCAAGGCGAAGAAGAGATCCGAAGTTTTTAGGATTAGCAGGTTACTATCGTCGATTTATTGAAGGCTTTTCCAAGATTGCGGACCTTTAACCCAGCTGTTAAAGAAGGAGAAGAAATTTGAATGGAGTAAATCTGTGAGGATAGTTTTCAAGAGTTAAAGAAAAGGTTAACTTCAGCACGGTTCTGAGGTTACCGATATCGAAAAGATTTTGAGATATTTTGTGATGCTTCAAAACAAGGTCTTGGTTGTGTACTAATGCAAGAAGGAAGGGTAGTAGCTTATGCATCAAGGCGATTAAGACCGCATGAAGAAAATTATCCCACTCATGATTTAGAACTATTCTGCATTGTGCATGCTCGAAGTTATGGAGGCATTATTTGTCGATGTCGGTGTGAAATATATACAGATCATAAAAGTTTAAAGTATATATTCACCCGGCTGATCTTAATATGAGACAAAGAAGATGGCTCGAATTGATAAAGGATTATGATGTGGGAATACACTATCATCCGGGAAAAGCTAATGTGGTAGCGGCGCTTTGAGTCGAAAGAGTCATATGAATAATCTGTCAATTCGGATAAGCGATTAACCCTCCATGAGGAATTCCAACGATTAAATTTGGAAATAGTTAGAAGGTATTCTGTCTACATTGAAGGTTCACTCTACCTTGGAAGATCGGATCAAGGCAGCCAATGAGAGGATAAATATGTTAAAGAGATTAAAGAGAATATGAAGAAAGGTAAATCGCTTGGATTTTCGAGAAGATGAAGAAGGGACTCTTTGGTTTGGAAAGAGAATACTAGTACGAGAAAAAGGAAATAAAAGATTTAATCTTAAAAGAAGCTCATGAATCGGGATATTCAATTCATCCTGGAAGTACAAAAATGTATCAGATTTAAAGGAAAGTTCTTGGTGGAGCAGTATGAAAAGGAAATTGCAGAATATGTAGCCTTGTGTGACATATGTCAAAGAGTTAAGCGAGCATCAAAGACCTTTGGTCTTTTGCAACCTCTGCATATACGAATGGAAATGGGAGGAAATTGGAATGGATTTCATAACAGGATTACCAAGAACCAAGTTAGGTTATGACTCAATTTGGGTTATAGTTGACCGTTTAACAAAAGTTGCTCATTTCATACCAGTGAAGACTACATATTCGGAGATAGATTAGCGAGCTTTATATGTCAAAAATTGTGTGTGCATGGAGTTCCAAAGAGGATCGTGTCGGATAGAGGAACACAATTTACCTCAAGATTTTGGTGAAGCTTCATGAAGTCTTGGGCACCAATTTAAATTTCGATCTTGCTTATCATCCTCAAGCGGATGGTCGACAGGCAGGTAAATCGAATCTTGGAAGATATCTTTGAGAGCATGTGCTTTAGCCAATAAAGCCACTGGGATAGAAGTTTGCCCTATGCGGAATTCTCATATAATAATAGTTATCAATCTAGTGCGAAGATGTCTCCGTTTGAAGCCTTGTATGGCGAAAATGTAGAACACCGTTATCTTGGTCGAAGCGGAGAGAGTCAAGTATTCGGACCGGATGTCTTAAAGTTAGCGGAAGATCAAGTTAAGCTTAATCCGAGACCGATTGAAAGCAGCCTGAGACCGGACAAAAGAGTTATGCGATAATCGTCGAAGAATGTTGGAATTTACTTGAGCGATCATGTGTATCGAAAGTGTCACCTATGAAAGGGATGCGTCGATTCAAAGTCGATGGTAAGCTTGCCCCAAGGTATATTGGGCCATTTCTAGTTATAGCAAGAAGAGGTGAAGTAAACTTATCGATTAGAACTTCCACCTCGGTTGTCCGATGTACATGATGTATTTCATGTATCACGATTGAAAAAGTGTTTGAGAGTACGAGAGGAGTTGATACCTTTTGAGGATGTTGATTTAAAGAGGACTTGACATATTGAATTTCTGTCAAGATTTTGGAAGAGGCAGAGCGCTGCACAAGAAACAAGACTATCAAATTCAGTAAAGTGCAATGGAGCAACCGTCCAGAGGAAGCAACACAGGAGCGAAGAGGATCTTGACGAGTTTCTAATCTATTTCTCAGTTCATCGAATCTAGGGTGAGATTCCTTCTAAGGGAGTAGGTTTGTAACATCCCAATTTTTGCTTTTATTTTGAAGAAATAGTTTTAAATTAATAATTTCGATTTTACGGAATTTTACGAAGTTAAAGTTTCGTTGAAAAGAAAATTTAATATCCAAATAAGTTGGAAATATTTTTCATATGTTTAAAATATTATCACTAAGTTATGTGAATTTTTCTGGAATTTTGGAATTTATTTGGTATTTTTGAGTATTTTAAAGTCTTCTAATGATTTTGAAATATATATAAAGATTTAAATATCAAATCTCCCTCGGTGACACTTGTCAAGCATCAGAGCCCTTCCTCCCGGCCCGAGCTCATCCCGCCGTCTCGCCCCATCCGCTTCCTCTCTCTCGCGGCGCCACGTGTCGCGCATCCGACGGCACCGGCCATCCCGGCTAACACTCAAAGGATAAATCAACCTTATAGGGTAGGTTGATCCTCCCGCTTGGCCAGTTACCGCGCGCTCTCTTTCCTCCCGCTCCTCGGCGCGTTCGAGCCCGCTCGCGCGAGGTTGAGTTTCTTTTTCAATTTGCGCGACAAGCGGGCCCCACTGTCATAGACCGGTGCGTGTGGACTCGCGCCGTGGTCCCACATGTCAAACCCGTCGTATCCGGCGCGTGTCGTCATCTTGACCGTTCATGGTTGCCGTATTAAATCGCGGCCGCCGTTGCCACTCAATACACCCTATCGGCCCGATTTAATCAAGGTTGTCGGATTGAATCTCGATCGTTCCTTTTCACTTACCCTTCGTCAGTGATCCGCGGCCCGATCTTTCCTTATGCCACACGTCACTAATCCACCGTCGCTGATTTCCTTCTCTTTTCCTCTCTCGCGACATGCGGGCCCATCGGCGATCGTCTTCCCGCCACCTTCTTCCTCCGCGTCTACTTGCTGCCGCCATTAAACGAGAAGCGAAGCTTTAAAGCTTGGTTTCTTAACCAATATTTCCGGCCGATTGCATATTAATCCCCGCCTCCACCGCGTCGATTTACGGCATAAAGACGCGCGTTACTCCTCTCTCGCCGTCGCATTCATCTCCTCGAGCGGTTCCAAGTCCGGCGAACTTGCGCGGCCGTTACAACCCTCCCGGCCTATAAAACCCACACCCGAGGTCCCTCTACGCTGCCGCTCCTCCTCACCTCTCAAGCGAATCACCCGGCGCGAGCCCTCCCTCGCCCGATTTCTTCCCGCGGCTTCAAATACTCCGGCGAGCAATTCCGGTCGCCTCGGGCTTCCTCATTCCTCGCCGGCGCCTTCCGGCGTTGCTGGTGCCAAGGCGAATCCGGTGACCCCTTCCCGAAGCTGCTGCATCTGGATCTCCTCCGCGCCGTGAGGTTCCTCTCCGACCGCCGCCCCTTCTCGCCGATTCTACTCTCGGTCACCCTCGGTCTCGCGCAAGGTACCAACGCATTCCTGTATCCTCCTCTTCATTTTGGTACCCTTGGCGGTGCGCCGATCACCGAACTCGGCGACCCTAGGTCCCGTCGCCGCCACCACCGCCGCCGACCGCGTCACCGTCGGGTGAGGTGGCAGCGGCGTGGCGGCGGTCGGCGCCACGTCGGCGCCACCCGGCGCCTCCCGCCACCTTGCGCGTGCGGCCACGTCGGCAAGCGATGGCGTGGCGACCGCGCGGCGACCACGCGTCGACCACGTGTGTGCCACGTTGCCGCCGGCCTCCGCGAGATAATCCTCAAGAGGATTACCTACCCATTAAGGGTGGCGGTGCCTCCCGCTCACTTGGCTAGCGCCGCTCTCCTCCCCCTCTCACTCCTCGCGCGCGTTCGAGCCCGCTCATGTGGCGAGGTTGAGTTTTCTCCGTTTATTCCACGGCGACGGTAGGCCCCACCGTCGGTGACCACCCTCTGCGCTAGCCAGCGACAAGTGGGTCCCGAGTCGATGGGTCCCATATGTCGAGACTCATTTTAAATGAAATTTCTGATCGATGGACCCCACATGTCGAGATTTCGAATTTCTGGATTTATTCAAATCTGAGATTTTCAAATAGCCATATCTTTCTCATTTTAGCTCCAAATTGGTCCATTCAAATTTCTAAATTCATCTAAAATTTCAATCTTTTATTTGGTATATTTATTTTCAATTTTTGAATTTTTATTTTATTTTATTTATTTGGAATTCTCGATTTACGTGTAGAGACCGATTTGTCCGAGCAACCTCAAGAGCAAGTTGTGGAAGATTTCAACCAGACACAGGAAGGCAAGTCTCCTTTGACCATTTTGCTCCTAAGTTTTGCAAGTTTCCTTTGATCAACTTGCTCCAATGATTTATAAAATGAGTAGGTAGTTATTTTTAAATTAATGCATGCTTATGTTATATCCAGTGATAATTTAATTTAGAAAACTTAGTTAAAGACCCAATTTGTTATACCTTCCATTGAAAATTGTTTACCTTGTACCATTGTCAACTTAGGACATTCCTTTGACTCAATAATGAGTTAGTGCTACAATTGTTGAATGTTTAAATACTAGTAAATGCTTAGCGTAGTAAATGAATGTAATAATATTCAAATGAGTAGCATGTTTATCAAATGTTTTGATGAATGATTTGTTTGAACATTGGTAATGGATTTTACCATTGTTAAATGTTCTGTTTGAACATTGGTAATGGATGTTACCATTGTTAAATATTTTGTTTGAAAAGTGGTAATGGATGTTACCCTTTGTTAATTTGAAAATCAAAGGAAAAGTTGACAAGGGTGGATGGAAGGGTTGGTGAGTGCGATCGACACGAGAATTGTTGGGTTTGAGAATGAGCCACCACAGTCGATTAAGGACCGGCGCTTGTGTTTGTCCAAGCTGAGCAAAGCAGTACAACCACAAGTCTATATGGAGTGCGACCTAGCTAACTACCCTATAATAGTGTAGTTTAGATATCACCGATGGTGTATTGAGTGCCGAGGTGTCTGGTTATTCATAGTGAGGACGGGGTTTTTTGTACTCATATGGCGCAGAGGGGCTCCAACTCGTGGATTCGAGTTGTGGTGAAACCTTAGCGGGTGGTATTTAAACTATCTTTGGAGTAGGCGAAAGGCTTTGTGATAATTTATGCGGGTCTCATGCCAAAGGAAGCGTGTTGACTATTAAGATAATTTATCTCTTGTGGGTAAAGTGTACAACCTCTGCAGAGATAAAACTATTCGAATAGCCGTGCCCACGGTCAAGGGCGGGCAAAGAATGCATTCACATGGTAGAAGTTTTGGTTTTAATTTCAAAACAAAATGAGTTGGAGAAAAACTCGGGAGTAGTATAACTCTCGTGATGTTCAGATCAGGGGGTGTAACCTGAGATTTTTGAAAATTGGCTGTGATGGCCTGAGATATTAGTGTTGATAGTTTAACCTTCACTAAAGTACTTATCCATTTTCGATTATTAAAAACAAGTTGTTTACAAAATGGCTTTTAAAGTAGTTATGTAGATTTGAAATAAAATGCTGATTTTTGCAAATAAACCATATAGCCTTCCTTTGTGAAACCTTACATCTATGCATTTTTCCCAAGACTTGCGGAGTACATTTTTGTACTCACCTGTTGCTCTATAAATATAAAAGCAGAGAATGGAGAAGATCAAGCTGGAGAGTATGACTTCTGTGCCGAATGTGGATGCGGTGGATTATTCTCGGATGCCTAGGATTCGTTTCCCCAGTCAATTGCCTGTGGCAGATTGATGGGTCGATCAAGTTATCTTTTGCTTCCGCTGTGTTTATGCTTTTGGTTCTGTGAACCTTAGTTAAGGCAATGGCCTTTGTAAAACTTCAGATACTATTGTAATAAAGCGTTGATGGCAATGTATCATCTTTTCTGTTTGAACTGTGTGTACTAGCGTTGATCTGCAGGACTAGTACAAGTAATACTGAAGTGCAGGAGTTTCTACTCCGGGTCTCACACTATCCCACAGACGAAACCTTAGCGAGTGTGACCCTTTACTAGGTGCATTGTAAAAATCATGTGATAATCTTTTTTGATCTGCATGTCTAAGGAAACATGTGGAATAAAACAACTGGATTATCTCTTGTGGGTAAAGATGTACAGTCTCTACAGAGTATAAACTATTGAATAACGTGCCTGATTGGGGGATGGACATGTGAACTTCCTCGAGTTAGTTCTATTTCCAAAATCTTTTAATGGGTGGGAACAAAAATAAGTGGAGGAGGTACTTCACTTTTGATTTTCCTAAAGGGATGTACTCAACGATGTCTAATTAGGGTGGATGTAACCTAGTAAACAAAAACTAGCATTGATGGATGGAGCCATGTAATCAATGGATGGAACTGTCTACAATATATTTATTGCACATTTAAATGCTACTCATGTTTATCAAAATCTTCTAAGTCATAGGATTTTATTACATAAGAGTATTTGAAAACGCTGCCTTCTACAACAAAAAGAAACCCAAGCCATCCATTGAAGAGCCATGCATTTCATACTATTGCATTTTGTGTGTTGGCTTGTGGAGCACCGTTGCAAGTGCTCACCCTCGCTCTCACCCCCCCTTTTCCCAGAAGGTGAGCAATAAGGCCACTATGAGTATTACAAAGAGCAAGGACAAGATGAAGGAGATAACGACAACAACTAGGATTAGTCAATAGTACTTTACTTTCTTGCAGTCAGTCGACCATTCTAGCTATCAAGGGGATTCTATATTAGTCAAATTGACCAATGTAGAATTCACTTAGGCTAACCCTAGTCTCTACCTGCGGGGAGTGCGCCTTCTTGTTTTCATGTTTTTCCGCTGCCTTTTTGTCGAGACCCGAATATGCAAATTCGGTCTCTCTGTGTAAACTGCACTAGTCCAGGATCACGCTAGTGCACACAGTCAAACATAGATATCATCACGATCATACACACGACAATAATAAAGGAAAACTCGAATATCGATAAAATATCAAAGTGCGACCTTATGGCCAAGCTTACAATATCTCTAGCGGAAGGGCTTAACAAAATAGCGCGGAAATCCAAAATAAAGCGTAGCGGCCAATCGACAAGCTCACGAGGCTATCGAGTGGAGAAGCGAAGCCTAATCCGTGAAGTCGTCGTAGAACTCTCATACGGAACCTCCTGCTGATAGTACTCCTCTCCCTCAACTGAGCAACATAGGCGTAAAGCCGTGAGTACATTGGTACTCAGCAAGTCGTTTGTAACAATAAATGCAATATAATATGCAAGGCTTACCAAAGGAGGGCTGAAAGGTTAATTTGCATAAAGGCATTTATCGATGAAATATATTAAATAACTTGAAAGCGAAAGTTAACTGAAAACAGTAACAATAGATAATCAAAGGAATAAACATGAACCACTTGTGAACACCAATTCACAAGTTAAACCAACGATGAACTACTGTCCACTCCCAACGAAACCACCAAGTTATAAGCGAAACACTAACCCTCGTGTGAAATCCCGAGCACCTTTGTCCATGACCGAGGGCGCGGCTATTCGAATAGTTTTACACTCTGCAGAGGTTGCACAAGCTGTACCCACATGATGTGATTAGCCTAGGCCTAAGGAAATCACAACAAGGCCTTTACAATGCTCTATCTCAATACAATCCTGCCGCTAGGGTTCATCATCACCCCCTTGCGCCACATGGAAATCGGCAACCATGTCCATCACGATGGCGAATTGAATTGAAATATTACAAATTAAGCAGCCAGGTCCATCCCATAATAGACATGTGGTTTGCGATTAAGCTCGGATCAATGGCGCACAAAGTTAAGTCCTTAACATTACCGGCGAGACTACCACATCCCCAAAGTACAGCTGTACTTCCCCTTTCTTGCCACGATCACTGCTTGAGTGCAAAACCAATTTGTATAACCAAGCCAGCGTCACACCAATGGCGTGGCACAAATTTTAATACACGTGGCACCAACCACAGTTCCATATGTCATTAAGTCAAATTAATAATTTAACATGTGTGATGAGATCAATCGTAAATATAAACCGGCTAACCAATCTAATCGTACCAACCCATGTGACAAATAAACTAGCATCACTAATAGATTACCCAACCTATGGTGACAATGGCATCATGGTATTCCAAAGTATCAAGGAGGTATAATTTCAATCGGAACGATAACTACCTGTGCAAAGGTTTGAATAAAAATAGCAATGCAATGTAATTTAAAACAAAATAGTTAAATAATAGTTTGCAAAATTGGGTTCAACATGATCAAGGGACACGACTTGCCTTCATTATGCTCGTGGGTACTTACGGTCTTACAGCGCGAAACCTGCTCCTCGGAATCGAATCTAACGAGAGAAAGCGATGAAAACAAAGAAACATATAAAATGATAAGCAAATGAACTCCAAAATTCACAAAACCAGAACCAACAGCTAGAGCTCGATTTTAGATGAATTTAGAAAAAGAAGCGGGTCAATCGGAGCTAGGGCGGAGGAGAGCGGGCTCGGAAAATTAATTCTAAAATTAATTCGGAAAAATCGAAAAAGTTCTTGTCTTTGTGAACCGGTCCACGAAATTCCGAGTCCACCGTGGACTCGGTCCACGCATCTTTGATGCAGGGGCGGCGTCTTGTGGCGGCGCGGCGGCGTGGCGGCGGCATATCTTGCCACGTGTCACCGGCGGCGTGGCGGTGGCGTGGCGCCACGTGGCAGGGGCGGCTCGGGGCGGCGTGGGCGGCGTGGCATGCCACGTGTCGTGCCACGTGGACTAGGGCTGGCGTGGCACGCGGTGGTGCTGCCACGTGGCTAGGCTGGTGGCGGCTCGAGCGCGGCGGCGGCAGCGGGATCCGGCGGCGGGGCAAGCCGCGCGGCACGATCTGGACCGCCGGTCGAATCCGGGCAACAGCGAGATTGCGCTTGCGCGGCGCGGCGGCAGGCGGATCGGCGGCAGCGTGGCGGCTCGCCGCGCAAGCGTCGCTGGCGGCGGCGCGCCTTGGCGGCGAGATCACGGCGAAGGGTGACGCGTGGCCGCGCGATGGCGGATCGGCGGCAGCGTGGCGGCGGCGCGGCTTGACGCGCAGCGCGCGGCGGCGGCGGCGTCGGCGGCGAGCGGCACGCGGCGACTTCGGCGGCGCGGGCGGCGGCGACTCACCGGCGGCGAGGCGGCAGCGGAAGGCGGCGGCGTCTCCGGCGGCGGCGAGACTCGGCGGCGTCGGCGGGCTCCAGCGGCAGCGAGCGCGGCGAGCGGCGGAGCGGCGCGAGGTTGGCGGAGCGTGCCGCGAACCGAGGCGAGGTGGCGGGTTTATCACGCGAACGAGGCAATCCAATCGGTTCTGGCGGCGGTGCGCAACGCGACAAGTTTGGACGATCGGGATTCAACGCGAGAGAGATCGGGCGGCTCGGACGCACGCGAGGGTTAGGGTTAGGATTTGCGCGCGCGCGAGGCCAGACGGCGGAGATCGCGCGGCGCGCGCGGCGAGTGGCCTTGGCGAAGCGCGGCGGTCTTGGCGCGGTGGTGCCGTGCCGCCGTAGTGTCAGCGAGATCTGCGACAGCGTGGCGCGAAGCGAGATCGAGGCGGCGGGCGGCGGTAGTCTTGTGGGAAAGGGTACGGTGGCGGCGGCGGCGAGGATGGGCGTGCGTGGCGGAGAGAGGAGCTCGGGCGGCTGAGGTTTAATTCTTTTCTTTTCTTTTTCCAGAAATTCAAATAAACTTCTAAAAGCTCTAGAAAATAGCAAATAAATCCCAAAAATTCTGCAAAAATACCAGAAAATTCCTTGAGACTTGAGGAACACAAATAAAATATTTCCCACTTATGTTAATGTTTATTTTAATCATATTAAATCATTTAAAACTTTAAAAATTCATTTGAAGCTTCAATTAAATTCAGAAAATTCCAGAAAATTCATTTTTAAAATCCAGGCTTTAAAAATCTCAGAAAAACAGGATGTTACACTTTTGTTGTAATATAAACTCTTTGGCCTGACGGCCTAGTGAAGGAGCTATTTTACCTTTAGTAGTGTAATAAGAATGTATAGTGTATGAAATGATCCAGTTATGTATCTGTGAGTACTATCTACTGATCTAGAGAATAGTGCAATGAAATCACAGAAGATTCAGAGATTTAAAATCCGGGTCCGACATAAACGGTAGCAACAACTGCTACGTTTACTTGCCTCTATCGAAGAAGCGAAGCGCTCAAGCACAGTCAGGAGTGAAACCACCTAGCTTGATCCCACGAGATCCCCCTTTTCCTTCTTCCTTTTCCCCTTCCTCTCCTTCCCTTCTTCCTCTCTTCTTCTTCTTTTTCTTCATTTCTTTTCAGCCATGGCAGCCATGGGGAGAGAGAGAGAGCAGGGAGGGGCGGCCACAAGGGGGTGGGGATGGCTAAGGGGTGGGAGGGGTTGGCTAGGGTTTGGAGGAAGAAAAGGGAGTGGCTTGCGCCCCTTTTGGGCTGGCTGGCCCAAAGTGGCTAGCCCACCCTTTTAGGCAGCCCAACCCTTGGTTTTAATTAATTAATTTATTTTTCACTTTAGTAAATTCCGTAATTTTTTTCCACCTCCCGTGATTCATCGAGAAACCACGAAACTCCGCGATTCCGCTAATACTCCCAGGGACGCCGTAAAGTTGTTTATGGCATTACACTGCAGTGAGAGAGGCAAATAGAATAATTTTCCCACATCTGTTTGAAGGATAAAGTCTCTTATGGAGACATCTTTGTTTTTTTGGAATGAATGTAGCCTAGGGATCCAAAGATCATGCCAAAATAAAGTAGTGTCTCTTGCCCCAACTATATAGGATGATATACCTCTATATGTAGTACTGAGTCTAAGAACATCCTTCCATCGGAAAGATCCCATCTCTTTCGTTGCATGTGGAATATAATTTTTGTAATACCTCTTCTATATGCTTGTTAAAAAACTTGTGTAAATTTTTTAGCAGTAGGGCTTCATTTGGAATTCTGGGATTAATAATACCTAAGCCACCCTTTTTCGGTTTGCAAACTACATCCCAAGTAGCCAATGAATTCTTTTTTACATGCAAATCTAAGCCCCTCCATCATCAATGATAATGAGCATGATATATAGTGTGTATAACACCCACTAGCAACTTAAATGTACACATGAAGTAAGTTGGAAGTGTAGAGAGCACTGGATTTACCAATGTGAGCCTTCCTCCATATGACAAAAATAAAGAGCATGTTGTTAATCTCCTTTCAATTCTGTCCATAATTGGTGCAAAATCATTGAAATTTGGCTTTGTCGTGCCTAAGGGAAGACATGTATGTAAAAGGTAAAGTACCAAGTTGACAGCCAAATGCAGCAACTAAGAATTGCCCTCTTTCATCACTAATATTTATAGGGATCAGACATGATTTATTGTAACTTTTAAACCAGTGGATTGAGAGAATGTTTCCAACCCCCCCTTTAAACATAATAATTGAGTTTAACTAGCTTGCATAACCAAGATTGTGTCATCAGCATATTGAATGATTGGAAAATCAATTTGTCCTTCTTGTGGTATTGGTAGCTAAATCAAATCTCTTCTATGGGCCCCATTGATAATAGACTATAATAAATCAACTTAAGGGTCTCCTGTGCACACCTCGTTTGCACCAAAAACATTTCCTATAACTCCATTTATAAAATGATAGATGAAGCATCAGAACTTAGAATTTCAACAACCCAATGAATCCATTTGTGATCAAAGCCTTCATGATATAGTATCTTGAGGATAGTACCATGTTCAATAGTGTCAAAATCAAGTTTGAGGATAATAATTTCCCTCCTTGAGTGATGTGTCGAGACTTGAATATGCAAATCTGAACTCTATGTGTTTTCTGCACCAGTCCAGAATCACGCTAGCGCATATAGTAGAAACATAGATGAAATATCAACCATGATCATGAATAACTATGAAAGAAGCACATATTATAAATTATCAGAGTAACGACCTTATGGCTAGGCTTACAAATAATAGCTTGAAAGGACTAATAGGAACTAGCAGCGAAAAATAAAGATAAATGCAGTGGCCATTCGATATGCCCACAGGCAACCGACTAGGGAGGGAAGTCCTAATCTGTAAAGTCGTCGAATAATCCTTCCTTGAGTACCTCTATCTAATATGGTTTTTCCTCAGCAATTGAGCAACAAAAGATATAGCCATGAGTACTGTTGTAGGGGTGGCCCCCACCTAAGCCCAACCGACCTGTTAGAAAGTTGTAAGCCCCAAGTGGGACATGTATAATGACGTGAATGCCCTTGAAAGGGTATGATTGTAAAAACACTCCCCACGAGGGCATCTACATGCGATACAAGCCATGGGGAAGAGAGGCAGGGAGCATAGCTCACCTAACTCCCCACTACACTCTCTCTCTTTATTTGGTCTGTAACCACAACAGTTGGCGTCATCCGTGGGGACAACAAGAGTAAGCCTAAGGATCTCGAGATGGATGGCACCGAAGAAAGCTTCATCATCGACAGTGAAGAAGAAGGAAGGGGACGCGACGAAGTCTCGCGTCAACACTAGGGCTTCGGCATCGACGGTCATGGGCGAGAATGACGATGCAGGCGCGGCAACCACGAGCGTCAATGCTCACGGCGTGACGATCGACCCCACCACCGCCGACGCAATGAGCGACCCCACCACCGATGCAACAGCCGACCCGCTGCGAGTAACGCCCGACTCCACCGCTGGCATGACGGTCAGCCCCAGCAGTACCGGTCGGGTGGCGGGGAGCGGTAATGTCGGCGCCCGTGGAGGCGCGACCGCCGTCCCTACACCTGGTGCGGGAGCACCGAGCGGCTTCGGCGGTAACACGGGCCTTGTCATCGACGCCAGAGTCTACCACGCCGACGCGGCGGGCAACTCAGGATCGCAAGCCGTGGTCACCGCTGTTTTGGCAACACGACCAGGTGCGTCGATCGCCTCGGCTACACAGGCAGTGGAGAACGCCCTGCTGGCGGCCCTCGGCACGCTCGAGCGGGAGTTAGCAGATCTCCGCAGAGCCGTGCAGAGTATGCAAGAGGCTGGGTCGATGGACCCGCCGATGGTCGGCGGAGCCCCGACACCGCATCATTAGCGTTATCTCGGAGGCTCCTCGCGGGGACCTCAGCGCAACCGCTTCCGGGAGTGGCGCACGGTGAAGTTACCTTCACGCCTGCCGACGCCCAGGGCGTGGAGTTTCCCCACCAAGATCCTCTAGTCATCCAAGCGGACATCGTAGGCTGTGACGTCAGGCGTCTTCTCATGACGAGGGCAATTCCGCGAACGTCCTATTTGCGGAGGCCTCCTGTAACAGCCCAGTTTTTTTAATAAAAATAATAAAAATAAAGTAAAGTAATAAATAAGTTAGTTTAAAATAAAAATCAAAATTATTTGGTTTCTTGAAATTTTAAAATTTTTAGCTAACCTGATTTTCTCCTAACGAAAAGAGCCTTTCTGTTAAAAAAATATTTTATAAAGAAAAATATCTAAATTTTAGTTAGAATTTTTTTATAAGTTCAAAATAGCTTTAGAAAATTCTATGAATTTTTATAAGATTTTTAAGATTTATTTGTATTATTTTAATGCTAGAAAAGAAAAATATTTTTTAAAATTAAAATAAACGTTAATTAATTCCGAAAATATTTTTTTGGTCTTTTCAGGTTCCAAGGATCTTTAGAAAATTTCTTTTAGAATTTTTTTGAATTTTCTTTTTCTTTTTTTGTCTCTCTTTTTTTCTCTCTTTCTCTCTCCTCCCTTTCTTAACCTCCAGACCATGCGGGTGCAGCCTCCATGACCGTTTTTGAAGTTTTTTTCAACCTCTCATAACTTATGATTTACTCAACGGTTTTTAACGAAATAAATTGCATTCAACTCTTCTCATCAAGCTCTATCATTCCCCTACCGTTTCCCCTTGCATTGATGACCATTTTTGCGCGATTTAAACCATGCCATTCAAAGACTTGGTCCTTTGATCTCCCTCTTCGGACCTTCTCAACCCCTATAAAAGGAAGCCCTGTGAGCCTCTCCTTATCCTCACTCAACCTCAAAAATCTCAAGTCCCCACTCCCTCTCTATTAGTCGCAATCGAAGTTCTTATTTCGTTGTACAAGCGTCGTTCTTCGGTCTTTTGCGCCTCGTCCAGTGGAGCGCCGCTGCGTTTGACCACATCGTTAGCTTCGCCTTGTCGTGTTCTACGCGGTGCTTACCTCGCCTTCATCGGAACTTCGCCGGAGCATCGTCGGCACCGTGGGCCAAATCGGGTCTGCGTTCCTCGCATCGCCATCGGCCGACCATGCATGTCCAACCAAAACCAAGGTGAGCATCACGTTCCTCACATTCTCCTCTTCGATTCGCCGCAATGCTCGCATGTCAATTCCTCTCTGTTTGCCCGGAACGCCGATGTCGAGACCCAAATATGCAAATTCGGACTCTCTGTGTAAATTGCACTAGTTCAGGATCACGCTAGTGCACACAGTCAAATATAGATGTAATCACAACCATACACATAATACAATAAAGAGAAAGCTCAAATATCGATAAATCTCAAAAGTACGACCTTATGGCCAAACTTACATTATCTCTAACCGGAAGGGCTTAACAAAATAGCAGCGAAAATCCAAAATAAAGCGTAGTGGCCAATCGACATGCCCACAGGCTATCGAGTGGAGAACGAAGCCTAATCCGTGAAGTCGTTGAAGTACTCTCCTTCTGGAACCTCCTGCTGGTGATACTCCTCTTACTCAACTGAGCAACATTGGGCATAAAGCCGTGAGTACTTTGGTACTCAGCAAGTCGTTTGTAACAAATGAATGCAATATAGTATGCAAGGCTTACCCAAGGAAGGCTGAAAGGTTAATTTGCATAAAATGACATTTCAAGGTAAATACAGTAAATAGATTGAAAGTAAACTTTAAGCAAAACAATAATAAGTAAATAATCAAAGGAATTGACATTACCACTTGCGGACCTCCCATCCACAAGCTAAACCAATCGCTTATGGACCTCCCATCCACAAGCTAAACCAACCGCTTATGGACCTCCCATCCATAAGCTAAACCAACAGTGGATTAACCATCCACTGTCCAACCACAATACACAAGTTTTAAAAAATAACTACCCCTCGTGTGAAATCACCGAGCATTGTCCATGATCGAGGACGCGGCTATTCGAATAGTTTTACACTCTGCAGAGGTTGCACAACTGTACCAACACGATGTGATAATCCTCACGTTAAAGAAAAACACAACAAGGCCTTTACAAAGTTCAGTTACAACTCAATCCGCCCGCTAGGGTTTCACATCACACCCCCCCTTGCACCGCATGGAAATCAGCAACCATGTTCATCTCAATGGAAAGATTAAAGTTGAAACATCCCAAATTAATTAGCCAGGTCCGTCCCATACCAGACATGTGGTTTGCACAATAAATCTCAAATCAATGGCGCACAAAGTTAAGTCCTTAATTCTGCCCGGGCGAGACTACCACATCCCTCGAAGTGCTCCAACACTTCCCCCTTTACTGCACGATCACTCGCCCGAGTGCAAAAGTAGTTTTGTATAACCACCGCCGATGACGCTCCAACCACGGTTCAATATCTTATTAAGTCAAATTAATTATTCACGTGTGATGATAAACCCAATCGTAACTATAAGCAAAGCTAAGTATTCTATCGTACCAACCCATGTGACCAAGAACCTAGCATCACTAGTATGTTTCCCAATCTATGGTGACAAAGGTATCATGGCATTCCAAATTATTAAGGAGGGATGAATTCAATTGGGACGATAACTACCAATACAAGGATTTGAATAAAAATAGCGATGCAATGTAATTCAAAATAAAATAATTAAATAATAGATTGCAAACTGAGTTCAACATGATCAAAGAACACGACTTGCCTTGGTTATGCTCAGCGAGGTACTCCTGGTCTTCGGGCGTAGATCCTGCTCTTCCGGAATCCGAATCTAACGAGAGGGAAAATGACCGAAACAAGAAAAATACATAAAATTATAAGCAAATAAACTCCAAAAATCATGAAACCAAAACCAAAAGCTAGAGCTCGATTTTAGATAAATTTAGAAAAAGAATGAAGTCAATCGGAGCTAGGACAGAGGAGAACGGGCTCTCGAAAAATAAACCCTAAAGATAAATCGGGAAAATCAGAAAAGTCACTGTGCTGTGAACCCGGCGCACGGAATATCCGGTCCATGGTGAACCCGGTCCACCGAACAGTGCACGCGGGCGGAGCGGTGCTGACGCGGTGGCTAGGGCTGACGTGGCAGCTGCTGGTGCTGCCGCATGGCATGGGGTGACGTGGCGGCAGACGTGGCTGCCACGTGGCTCAGGCGGCGGGATTTTGCTGACGTGGCAGATGACGTGGTGCGACACAAGTCTGCCACGTGGCAGGGGTGCTGACGGGGCTTGCCACATCAGCTAGGGCTGACGTGGCGGCTCAAGGCGGCAGCGGCGCGACCAGATCGGACGGCTCAGGATGCAACTCGTGGCACGATCTGGACCGCTGGCCCAGATCTGGTTGGGCGGCTCGGATGAAGCGTGGCGGCGGTTGGATGGGTGACGTGTATCCCGGCTCGTTGCGCGAGGCGTCGCGGACACGGCGCGGGGACCGAGGGTGGGTGCGGTTTGATTGCTTCGGTTTCCTTCCCGTTTACTCCCCCGCGCCAACGGCAAATTCAACCCCCACCTTCACCGCGTCCGTTTCGGGCATAATCACGCCTAATTGCGCCAGTTACGCCGTCGCATTAATCTTTTCCACCCGTTGCTCTCTGGTGAGTTATGCGCGGCCGTTACCACCCTCCCCCGCCTATAAAAAGCACTCCCCGAGGACCCTCAACTCACATCGCCCCTCCCTCACCTCTCAATTCCAGCACTCAAGCCCCGGAGACCTCAATGTGCACATTTTCCCCCTCCGCGGCTCCGACGACTCCGGCGAGCAATCGCCGTCGCCTCGAGCCTCCCCGAGCTTCACCGACGCCTCCCCGACGTTGCTGGTGCCCAGGCGAACCCCGGCGACCACTCCCCCGAGCTTCTGCGCCACCGGAGCTCCTTCGCCGCCGTGAACCCCTTCTTCGGTCGCCGCCCCTCTCCGCCGATTCTCCCCTCTGGGCACCCTCGGCGTCCGCGCAAGGTACCGGTGAACCCCGCACTCCCCTCTGCATTTTTCCCCGCCCGGCCGCCGCGCGCGCCGAGCGCCGGCGACCCTCGTCGCCGTGCGCCACCGCCGCCGCCCGCCCTATCCGTCGGTGAGGTGGTATGGCGTGGCCGCCGGTGGCGCCACGCCCGGCGCCACTCGGCGCCCCGCCACGTCGGCATATTGCCGTGACGTAGAAGCCACGTTGCAACCACGTGGAGCCAGGTGGCAGCCACGTAGCGCCACGTCAGCGCCACCCCGCTCTCTGCGTGCACGCTGTAGTCCTTTGTTAACAGCCGCGAAACGATTATAATAAAATAAAAGATTTTATTTGGCTCTTATTTGTGTTTTCCTCGCTTTTGTGTGTTCTGTTGGTGGGATCGTTACTAGAACCTATCCTGTTAGTTCCTCCTCTCCCCTCTAAATCTGGAAGCTTCGGCAGATGGTGAACACCAGGAGAAACAGCATGGACAACACCAACCCCGGAGCTCAAGGAGCGGTCGGCCCCATTCCACGCCTCTGCGAGAGTAGGACCGGATTGGGCTCGGTTGATGGCCAACCAGAACCAGTTAATCCAGCTGTTAGCTCAGAGTATCAACAATCCTCAAGCTCATCATCAACCAGCCCAAGCACCTCCCAATTGGCTTTCGGAGTTCCTCAGGATCAAGCCACCGACCTTCAGCGATGCATCGAACCCATGGGCGCCAGCGGCGGCTCAGTCGATTGGCAAAGCGGACATATTGCAATGCAGCGGCCGAGAGCGAGTTACGTTCGCCTCTCATCAACTAAATGGACCAGCATCTCAATGGTGGGACACGCGTTCACCGCCTCGCATGCCAACCTGAGACGGTGGCGTGGAATGAGTTCGAGCAAAGCTTTCGCAAGACTCACATCCCCACTGGCACAATGGCCCTGAAGAAGAAGGAATTTCGGGCCCTGCGTCAAGGAAGCCGTACGGTCAATGAGTACGTGCAAAAGTTCAACCAACTGGCCCGCTATGCGCCAGAAGATGTGGCCTTCGATGAAGCCAAGCAGGAAAGGTTCATAGAGGGCCTGAATGACAACATATCAGTACAGCTGATATCGGGTGACTACACTGACTTCCACCAGCTAGTCAGTAAGGCCATCCACCAGGAAGGCAAGCACATGGAGATGGAGACCCGGAAGAAAAGAATGGCGGATCAGAGGAACAACTCTGGAGGTTCTAACAAGGTTCGCAGCACTCCTCCGCATGCGAACAAGTTCAGACCTCAGCGTAGCAACTTCAAGACCCAGTCGGGCAAGTTCAAGTCCTCAACCAGCCGCCCGCCGTTCCAAGCTAGCCGCCAGCAGTTTCAAACCAACCGCACCCCAACGACCGGTGGACAAGTGCAGAAAAGCAGTCCACCATCAGATGGAGTGACCTGCTTCTACTGTAAGGAACCAGGACACTACGCCAAGGCCTGCCCCAAGAAGATGCAAGCATCAGCGACCCCAGGTGCCTCCGGAAGTCAGAACCAGGCGCAGCAGAAGCTGCAAACCTTCATCAAGGGGAGAGTGAATCATGTGACAGCTGAAGAAGCTTAGGCTGCACTGGACGTCGTGTTGGGTATGTTCCTTGTCAACTCAGTACCAGCATCAGTCCTTTTCGATTCCGGAGCATCGCATTCCTTTGTGTCAAAAACTTTTGTGGATAAGCACGGGTTGGGCAGGGTAATCCTTAGCAACCCTATGATAGTTCACTCCTGGAGCAGAAATGAGAGCAGGGACCTTGTGCCCCAAAGTGGAGTTGCTCATAGATGGGACCCGATTCCTAGCCGATCTTTTGGTTTTGGAATCGCAAGGGTTAGATGTTATTCTCGGAATGAACTGGTTAGCCAAGAATCGAGGTCAGATAAATTGCGCTACCAGATCCCGGAAGTGATCTTCTCTCCTCAGATCCCGGAAGCAGAGGAATGTGCTCTCTTCCACCTTCAAGTCTTGGAAGAAGTGCCAATAGTGTGGGAGTACCCTGATGTTTTTCCCGAGGAACTACCAGGAATGCCACCGGATAGGGAAATCGAGTTTGTGATTGACCTAGTCCCAGGCACCGCCCCATTTTCTAAGAGACCATATCGAATGCCTGCTAACGAGTTAGCAGAATTGAAAAATCAGCTCAAGGAACTGGAAGACAAAGGGTACATTCGACCCAGTTCGTCACCTTGGGGAGCACCCATCCTGTTCGTCAAGAAAAAAGATGAGAGTTGGAGGCTATGTGTGGATTACAGAGCACTCAACGATGTCACCATCAAAAACAAATACCCTCTCCCCAGGATCGACGACCTATTCGATCAGTTGAAAGGAGCCGGTGTCTTCTCCAAGATTGACCTGCGATCAGGATATCATCAGTTGAAGATTCGTGAAGAAGACATTCCCAAGACTGCCTTCTCCACCAGATATGAACATTATGAGTTCACGGTCATGTCGTTTGGACTGACCAATGCACCGGCCTATTTCATGAGCATGATGAACAGTGTATTCATGAAATACTTGGACAAATTTGTGGTAATTTTCATCGATGACATTCTCATCTATTCCAAGAATGAAGAAAAGCATGAGCAGCATCTCAGGATAACTTTGGAGAAGCTTCG
The DNA here is from genome assembly GCA_036346265.1 of Melocanna baccifera. NCBI lineage: Eukaryota > Viridiplantae > Streptophyta > Magnoliopsida > Poales > Poaceae > Melocanna > Melocanna baccifera. Next base: position 102,113 of record JAYEVJ010000322.1, read on the forward strand.
AGAGCATCAACTTTTTGCCAAATTCAGTAAATGCGAATTCTGGCTGAAAGAGGTTGCCTTCTTTGGACATATCGTGACGGCCGAAGGAATTGCTGTGGACGCTTCCAAGATAGAAGCTGTGATAGAGTGGAAGCAACCAAAGTCCGTGACAGAAGTCAGGAGCTTCCTTGGACTTGCGGGTTATTACCGTCGGTTCATAGCAGGATTCTTCGAGATAGCGAAACCCATGACTCAATTGTTGAAAAAGGAGAAGAAGTTCGAATGGACGAAGGCTTGTGAATAGAGTTTTCAGACCCTCAAGAAAAGCTAGTCTCAGCACCCGTGCTTGTATTGCGGACGTGCATAAAGGCTTCGAGGTTTTCTGTGATGCCTCTCGCCTAGGCTTAGACTGTGTTCTGATGCAAGAAGGCAAAGTGGTAGCCTATGCATCACACCAACTCAAGCCTCATGAGTGCAATTATCCGACTCATGACTTGGAGTTAGCAGCAGTAGTGCACGCCTTAAAGATCTGACGTCACTATCTTATCGGTAATCGTTGTGAAGTATACACGGACCATAAGAGCTTGAAGTATATCTTCATCCAGTCAGAGCTCAATCTAAGGCAGCGAAGGTGGCTAGAGTTGATAAAGGACTATGACATCGGTATACACTACCATCCCGAAAAAGCTAATGTTGTAGCCGATGCCTTGAGCAGGAAATCTTATGCAAATATGGTCTTATCGGAAGAAGACCAGACCCGACTTCAGGAGGGAGTCGCCCGTCTAAATCTAAATCCGGTGGGACCAAGCGTTCTATCTGCTCTGGAAATACAACCTGGCTTGCCTGATCAGATTAAGGAAGCTCAGAAGGTTGACAAGGATATTCAGGAAATCAAAAAGAATATGAGAAGAGGCAAGGCCCTGGATTCAGTGAAGATGAGCATGGCACCGTCTGGTTCGAGAACCGCATCTGTGTGCCAAATAATCAGGAAATCAAAATGATGATTCTAAAAGAAGCTCATGACACCCCATACTCAATCCACCCAGGTCGTACCAAGATGTATCAGGACCTAAGGGAAAGATATTGGTGGGTTAGTATGAAAAGAGAAATAGCAGAGTTTATTGAAGCCTGCGACACTTGTCAACGAGTCAAAGTCGAGCATCAAAGACCAGCTGGACTCTTGCAACCTCTGCCAATACCAGAATGGAAATGGGAGGAAATCAGTATGGATTTCATAACCGGACTCCCAAGGACGCAATCGGGTTATGATTCAATCTGGGTGATCATAGACCGATTAACTAAAGTGGCTCACTTTATACCAATCAAGACCACTTACTCCGGGAGTAAGTTAGTTGAGCTATACATGTCCCAGATTATGTGCCTGTATGGTGTTCCCAAGAAAATAGTGTCAGATCGAGGAAGTCAGTTCACTTCTCGATTACGCGCGAGCGCACGAAGAGTTAGGAGTAAACTCGGCCAAGATCGCTTACCATCCAGACGGATGGTCAAGCGAAAGAGTTAACCGGTACTCGAGGATATCTTTGAGCTTTGACTGGATTTCGGGAACAGCTGGGACTGTTCATTGTCCTATGCAGAATTCTCTTACAATAATGCTACCAAGCCAGTTTGCAGATGGCCCCTTTCGAAGCCTTGTACGGCCAAAAGTGCAGGACACCCTTGCTTTGCGATCAGCAAGGAGAACCCTAAGAAGTTGGACCGAATCTACTTCAAGACGCAGAAGATAAAGTGAAGAAGATCAGGGACAGACTAAGGATAGCCCAATCTTGACAAAAGAGTTATGCGGACAACTATCATCGAGATTTGACCTTCGAGGTCGGGGACTACGTCTCTCTTAGAGTATCCCCACTCAGAGGTGTAAAAAGGTTTCAAGTCAGAGGAAAACTAGCACCGCGTTATGTGGGACCCTTCAAGATTCTAAGTCGAAGAGGTGAAGTCGCATATCAGTTGGACTTACCACCAAGCATGTCAGGAGTGCACAATGTCTTCCATGTCTCTCAGTTGAAGAAGTGCCTCGGGTACCCGCGGAGCAAGCCGCATTGGAAACCTTGGACCTACAGGATGACCTCACCTACCAGGAGCAGCCAATCAAGATCCTTGAGGCAATGAGCGTCGGACTAGAAGAAAGACCATCAAATTCTGCAAGGTTCAGTGGAGCAACCACACCGAAGACGAAGCCACTTGGGAGCGAGAAGAGGATTTGAAGGCCAGCCATCCCCATCTCTTTTGCTAGCCGGTGCAAATCTCGAGGGCGAGATTTCTTTTAAGGGGGTAGGTTTGTAACATCCCAAAAATTTTACTCCTTTATTAAAATCAATTCTGAAATTTATTGGATTTCCTGGAGTTTATTTCAATGTCCTAATCTGGGTAAATTTAAAAACTTCTATTTATAAAAGATCAAAATAAATTTATTGCATTTCATGAAAGTCAAATAAATGTACTATACCTTCCTAAAGTCAAATATGTATTTATGTATATTCTCAGGATTTTATAAAGAATTAAAACCTTCCCTTTTAAGTGAAATTGTGCTTTTACAAAAAAACAAATGTCAAAATGGGTGGAAAATATTTTTATTAAGTCCCAAATAGTCCCAAGAGGTTCTCTGAATTTTTCTGGAATTTTCAAAATTTATTTGGTATTTTTCTGAGTTTTCTAGAGCTTAATATCATTTCTGGAAATCAAAAAGAAAACAAAAATCCTAAAATCTCCTCGAGCCGCCACGTGTCAGCCATCGGAGCCTCCACCACCCGCCGGATCTTTTCCAGCCGTCCGATACCACTTACCGGTTCGTCCCACCTCCCCCTTCTCCCGAGCCGACGTGTGTCACGCATCGAGCCATCCGCTCTCCCGTCTGATCCAATCTCGGCCGCCCGCGCCAACTTACCGCTTCGCCCGCTTCCTTCTCCTCTCCGCGTGGCACGTGGCGAAATCGACTCCGTTCTCTGTTGCCGTACTCAATCGCATCCACTCCCTCCCACTTATTGCACCAACCGCTGGATTCAACCCGTTCTTTGGATGAGATCGTGGCCGCCCCGTTTTACCCTTCGCCGCGATGGCGGTGGTCCGGATCGCTCTCCTTGCCACCCGTCACACATCCACCGTCCTCCTCGCCCTTTCCGTTTTCCTTCTCTCGCCGACATGCGGACCCCACCGTCGGACCCATCTTCCCGCCCTTTCCTTTCTTCCCGCGCGATCTCCGCGCTACCGCCATTAAAACCGAAACCGAAGCTTTGATTGCTTCAGTTTCCTTCCCGTTTACTCCCCCGCGCCAACGGCAAATTCATCCCCCACCTTCACCGTGTCCGTTTCGGGCATAATCACGCCTAATTGCGCCAGTTACGCCGTCGCGTTAATCTTTTCCACCCATTGCTCTCCGGCGAGTTATGCGCGGCCGTTACCACCCTCCCCTGCCTATAAAAAGCACTCCCCAAGGACCCTCAACTCACACCGCCCCTCCCTCACCTCTCAATTCCAGTGCTCAAGCCCCGGAGACCTCACTGTGCGCATTTTCCCCTCTGCGGCTCCGACGACTCCGGTGAGCAATCGCCGTCGCCTCGACTCGAGCCTCCCCGAGCTTCACCGACGCCTCCCCGACGTTGCTGGTGCCCAGGCGAACCCCAGCGACCACTCCCCCGAGCTTCTGCGCCACCGGAGCTCCTTCGCCGCCATGAACCCCTTCTCCGGCCGCCGCCCCTCTCCGCCGATTCTCCCCCCCGGGGACCCTCGGTCTCCGCGTAAGGTACCGGTGAACTCCCCGCACTCCCCTCTGCATTTTGCCCCCATCGGCCAGCGCCGCCGCCCGCCGGAGTGCCGGCGACCCTCGGTTCCCGTGTGCCACCGCGCCGCCGCCGCCGTCGCCGGCCGGGTGAGGTGGCGCAGCGTGGCCGCCAGCTGGGCATCACGCCAATGCCACCCGCCCCGCCGCCACCTCGCGCGCGCCGCCACATCGGCATGTTGCCGTGACGTAGCAGCCACGTTGCAACCACGTGGAGCCAGGTGGCAGCCACGTAGCACCACGTCAGCGCCACCCCGCTCCCCGCGCGCCCGCCTGCCACCTCACCCCTCTCTCCGGTCCATGGACTCATCCACGGATCCGGCCCCACTGTCGACCTCTCCCGAATAAACTAATCCTAGGGCTGACGTCATAATCTGTTATTTCCTTTAGAAAAATAAATCCGGCTAACGTCATAAATGATTTTCTGAATAAAAATAAAATTCAGGAAATAACTTTTTTCTTTTTATTTGAATTAAAACTTTGGAAGGCTATAACTTTTGCATTTTAACTCCAAATTGACCTATTCAAATTTCTAAATTTTTCTAAAATCATGATCTATCTTTTTCTGGAATAATTTTGAAATTTTGAATTTATTTGAATTTTCTTTGAATTTGCTTTTTACATTAGATTTTGACGATTCCGGAGTTTTCGAGTTCGACGAATCGCAGCAAGACTTCGATCAAGGCAAGTTACACCTTTGACCATGTTAAACCTAATATTTCAAATTTATTTATGTTGTTTTACTGTATATGCATGCGTACTTTTATTCAAGTATAATTTAAATTCTATTTAAACTTTAGTTATACCCATGATCCTTTGATTATAGCCAATTTAAATCTCGAACTCATACACCTTGTCACCATAACTGAAAACTAGTTAGTATTAACTAGAAAATCTATAGAATTGCTTAGCCTGGCTTAGTATAATTTTAGGTGGGATCAACTCTTCCACATGAAATGTCAGACTTTGAAAATGAAATCTTGACTTCGGTTAGTCAAGAATGGTTTATGAAAATGGTTTAAAAATGAAAATAGAAACTTATATTTTGGACTTAGGCTAATGGTTAGGTGGTGGGTACCGGCATGCCTCGTGTTTGGTGACACCTGGTTGATTGTCGTGTACGTGGGTATGTGGTTGATGCTAAATCAGCTTAAGGACCGTTTCTGTGATTCATTTTACGAAGTCACTTTTGTACTACCACAAGTCCGGTATGGGACGGGTCTGGCTAAGTAACTTGTGAGGTTCGAAACATAATTCCGCTATAGGCTGAATGTGAGCACGACGTAGGCTGTGGGAAGTCTCACATGGCACCAGAAGGGTCTCCAACTCGTGGATTCGAGTTGTGGTGAAACCTTAGTGGCGGCGTAATTATTTTGGCTACGGATCATTGGAATAGCCTTGTCACGAACTCTCCGCCGCACACCAAAGGAAGTGTGTTTACCACGTGGCTCAAGTGAGAGGAAATGTCTTGTGGGTAAAGTTGTACACCTCTGCAGAGTCAAAACCTATCCGGGATAGCCGTGTTCACGGTCATGAACATGCTAAGTAAAGTTGTCACAGATTAGACTTGTCTTTACAAAACCTGGTTTTAAGCAAAGTGATGATTTTGGTTACTGTCAGGGTGGATTCCTGTAGTTAGGTTAGTGTAGGTCGGAGCCTACACTAGCATTAATATTTGATAAAACATTATTTCATATACTGTATTAAAGTTCAGCTTTTCATACTTACATTATTGTATTCAAATTCAAATATTGCTTTCCGCACATTTACCCTATTAAGCCTTCCTTTGAAATCCATTATGCATGCATCAATTCTGTTATATTTCCTGGTGTAACTTGCGTAAGCATTTATATGCTTACCTTGGGAGTACTCGTTGTACTCACCTTGCTATATCTGTTGCCAGACTCCGACGGCAATTACGATGGTGGGGACTACTTCAGCGAGTAGGACGCGTCTTGCAGTCATTTGCCTGTGGGAGGCTGGATGGGCTGTGCTGCTACTTTTACTGTTTTCCGCTGTTTTATTTCCCTTGTTGGCCTTGTGCCCCTATATTGTACGACTTGGCTTTAGGGCCGTATTTTGTCGTTTAATAATATTCGATGGTGATTTTTGCATGATATACATTACTGTTAACCTTGTGTGCACTAGCTTTTCCTGGGATAGTGCGATTTACACAGAGGGATTTGGAGTTGTTGTTCCGGGTCCCGACAGAGGTGGAGGCGGCGGGGTTCACGGCGGCGGCGCTCGGGTGAAGCATGCGAACCAAGGCGACAGAGGTGGAGGCATCCCGGTCGCGTGCGCGCGGGGTGAGGCAGGATCGGAGACGAAGACGGCGGGCTTGACGCGTGGCAGCACGGACGGCGGGGATGGGGTCCTGGCGAGGCACGGCGCGGACGGCGATCGCGGATCGTCGCCACCTGGACGAGGTGGGGATCGAGCGGCTGGGAGCGGGGCGGGGGCGCGCTAGGTTTTGGGCAGCGCGGAGTGGCGCGGTGAGGGGGAGCGGGTGCCGCCACGTGGCGCGAATTCGGATCGGACGGCGCCGAGCGGGGGAGGCGGGGGCGGCTGCGCGGGGGGTGAGGTGGGCCGGGCCGAGGCGGCACGCGGGAGGGAGCTGGGGTGGCGAGCGCGGCTCGGATGGGCGACAGGTGGCGCGAGGAGGGCATCCGGCGGTGGGGGGCGAGCGCGGGGCGGGGCAAGGTCCAAGCAGTAAGCAACACAAGGGGTCAAAATAAAGTAGGAACCCTATCTATTAGGATTCTACCCGCTGCCTTGTAGTTAGATCCATTATCTGTCACAATTTGAACCACATATTCCCTCCCAACGGAATTAATTTTTTTCTCCAACAACCTTGCCAACAAATGTGCATCAATTGATTCACTAGAAACATTAACAGAATCTAAGAAGAAAGTACCTTCTGGACTATTGACTAGAAAATTGATCAAATGATACCTACTCATGTCGGTCCACCCATCGGACATGAGTAAGCAATGATATTCTTGCCATACCAACTCATGCTTCTCCCTCAATGCATCTGTCTTATTCTTTGCCCTTTCAAGCAATGGCAACCTTATGTCATGGTAACTAGGCGATTTATACCCATGACCATATTGCCCTACAGAATCTAATAGAATCTCCCAACTTCTTGTATTGATAGCATTGAATAGTATGTTGTTCTCGTAGAAGAAGTCAGCAACGTGATCATTGACAATTTGTTCATGTTCCTTTGTCTTTTTTGTGCATCGCTCAAGCTTAGGTTGAGTACTGCTCGAGCTATGCCACTCATAAACAACCTCTTCTGGTGTCTTTCGAAGCATATCAACAACTGATGTAATACACTTTTGTGGTTGTCCAGCCACAATAAAAGAAGCCACTTATTGCTTCCTTTTTGCAACTGCCATAGAACCGTTGGACCTCTCGCTTCACCTCCTTCTTCTTCAACTTCATCCTCCTCATCTACCGCCATGACTTTGAACTTTCTTGAATTCTTCTTCAAGTAGTCATGCATCTCTTTCCCGATTTCTGCAGATTGCCTTGGGACATTTCTCCACATCATTGTCACCCCAAAGAAGGTGTCTTGCTTCAATCTTCCCATTCGGCATAGACTCTCTTGTTGTAAAGAGCACATTGGATGAGATCCTTTCTCTCTAAATCTAGTCGAACTCATATTTCTATGTCGGGTCTTTGGACTTAGCCCTCCGCCTAGGATCCTTGGATGGATCATATGCCTCGACATCAATGGCTGCAAGTACAGCCACTTATTGGTCATCACTGTCTACCATGGTACCTGTAAATGGTGAAATGGAAATGTCAAATTGTGATATACTACTACTAGTACTAGTGCTACTAGCCTATTACTATTGTGGATATGACACAGAGCATCAAGTATTAAGGACAGGTAAACGACAAATATTATGACAAACCATACAACATGATCAGAACTGATAGCATAAATGACCAAGATGAAATTAAGCTGATAGGAACGTAGGGTGTCTACTACTACTGCTGTTATGTAATACTGATACTACTACTGCTATTCAATAAAAGTACTGCTGCTACTCTACTGCTGCTAAGTGCTTACTACTGCTACTAGTACTACTGTTGCTGCTAATACTGCTAGTCTACTGCTACTACTACTACTACACATTTCACAAGTCGGTGAAGGAGACGAGAGGAAGGAGAGGAGAGGATAAAGGGGAGGAGGAGGGAGTGCTCACCATGGCTCAGGTCAATGGCGATTGGGGAGGGCTGAGGAGGAGGTGGCGACGAGAGATGTCGACGGCATGGACAGGGGCAGCTATGGCTAGGGTTCCCCTCTCCTGGCGGCGTCGTGGGGAGTGGGGGAGCTGAGTATCGATTCATTGCATCTGCTTTTCCCTCTCTTATATATGGTCTTCGGTGGCTGAGCCTGGCAGTGGGCCAAGTCGCCCGACTCGCGCTAGCTAACTATTTGCGGTTAGTCGCTGACTAGTCGGACGACTAGCTCAACTAGTTGTGCCAACTTGCCTACGATTAGTCATGACTAGTGGTGCGACTTAATAACAATGGGACCCGTTCATATTGGTTTCTGCTTTTGACTTCTATTTTTAGAAGTAGAAGCTAATACGAACACCTCAGTTTCTATAAGCCGTTTCCATTTGCAAGTAGTTACATCGTTGATTGGTCTGACCATTAACTAAAGGCTGATCAGACTGCCACCAAAAATTCCGCGCAACACAACGTAGAACTATCTGAAAAATAGTTATCACCAACTACGGATTGTTACTAGCGCACTTCAGTTGGATCACCACCACAGCTGGTCAGACCACGAGCTGGTTATACTGCCACTCCAGGGCTGGTCAGACCACTAGCTACAGACAACAAAAACCAGAGATTCAAATGACATAAAAACAAACTCAAATAACGACAACAAAATATAAACAAAATTAAATACTCATCACCAACATAGAATTGCCATCACATGGTGTTACAGTAGCCCAATGAGGAGACCATGGAAAAGGGGGAGATGCAAGTGGCCAGCAGTACAATGGCTAAGTGGATTACTTCCTCCATCACTGAGTTCGAATCGGCTCATTGCTTTTGACTTTTGTACTTTGTTACAATAGCTAGCTTTCAAATAATACGTTATTTCAAGGCGAGTTTATAAGTCGATTGCAGTAGACACTGTATCGATTTCAGCTATACTGATCAAAATCGTATGTATCCATCTTTCTCTTTATAATCTCTCTCACAAATAGCCATAATTCAAAAGACATAAGCCACATCAAAAAAAAATCAACCGCATAGCTACTTGCTTTTCCTCGTAGTTCTCGATTTCAGCGGTAATTTGCTTTTCAGTTCACACCGTGCATTTCCTGGTATTGTTCTGACAGCAACTTAGATACTCCCATCCCCTAATGGATGGCGGTTTCTTCTCTTCTTTTTTAAAGATCGATAGCGGTTTTGTTCTGGAGTGTGAGTATTGTATTAGCAAACATGCCGAACAGTTTGACAAATTTGTCTACGTTGATCTAAAACAATTTTGTCAACGTGAGATATGCCTCAGTTTGGTTAGTCCCCAACACCCACCAACTACAATGAAGTCAAAGGTTTGGCAAAGAAATAGATGTTTCGTATTACATATGTTGCAGACTGATCCATATCCCACGTAATTGAAAATGTTGCAAAGGGCACCAGTTGAAATGTTGCAAAGTGAAATTAGGCGACTATACGAGAAAAAGACTAGTTTTATAATATTTTGAATTTCTTTATTATGTAATATCTTGAACTTTTTGTGCCAATTTATGTAATTCTAGAATTGCTATGCCATTTTAAACCTTTTTGGTTAGTATGACTTTCTAAAGAACTCGCAATGAAGTCAAAGGTTTGACAAAGAAATAGATGTTCCTATTACATATGTCCGCCACACACAAAAAAAAAGAGAACTTAAAATACTAAAATTTCCTTCGTTGCAAAAGTACCCACTTCTGTAAAAAAAAAAGAGAGGAATGATGTTATACGTATAATCCATGCAATTCAAGTATTTTAACTTTGACTAACATTGTTTTTATCTTTATAATAATTAGATTGTTCATATGCAAAATGATAAAAAAAAAACTTCTTAATATTACTTTTTTAGATTTTGCAAAGGTATTATAATACAAAATTGATGATCGAAGTTGTGTTTTGTAGGTGTTGCAAATGCCTGAAGCATTTCTTCTTGTGACAGGAGGTTGGAGGTAATAGATGTTGTGGCACAAATTTCTTAGTAAAACCGGATATTATTTTAGGTTTTCACTCTAGCATCTTCTAAATGTTTCCCTATATTAATTATTTGATGTACTGGATTATTACTCCTTTTGTTTCTAAAAGTTAATACAAATTTTAATTTGTATAACAAATTTTAATTTGTATATTGTGTATTCTTTTTATTTGGATTCACTGAATTCTATAAAAAAATATTTTAGTTATATGTTTTCGTAATTTTATAGATTTTCTACATATTTGTTTTTCTGGAAACGCTTTATATATATACATATATGTATGTATGTATATATATATATATATATATATATATATATATATATATATATATATATATATATATATATATACACACACACACATATATGTATATACATATATACACATATATGTATATGTATATATACATATATATGTATATATATATACACATATATGTATATATATATATATGTATGTATATATACATATATGTGTATATATGTATATACATATATATGTATGTATATATATATATGTGTATATATGTATATACATATATGTATATATATATACATATATGTATACATATATTGTGTGTGTATATATATACATATATTGTGTGTGTATATATATATATACATATATTGTGTGTATATATATATATATATATTGTGTGTATATATATATATATATATATATATATATATATATATATATATATATATATATATATATATATATATATATATATATATGAAGCTACTTTTCTACACCAGTGTAATTACACCTTATATCGTTTCTCACAACGTAGGAGTATCTCGCAACAGAGAGTATGTACGTATAGTATACAGTATTTAAGATCATTTAGGTGGTATGAACAATTTTTCAGAGGTAGTATGTATATTTTTAGACATACTCCTTTTATGTGCATATCTGAAGGTATTTACAAAATACACTAAAACTATGGACTCCTTACAATTTTTTCATTTGGTTCACATTGAAGTATCTTATAATTAGTATATGAGTATATCCAAAGTGATAAAGGAGTATTTCAAGTTCATTTAGGTGGTATATTAGATGTGGGTGTAATTACACCCGGTGTAGAAAATATTTTTCCTATATATAATATATTTTATATATATATATATATTTCAAATCTTTGCCGTTGTACAAACCCCACACCAAAACGGACATTTTTAATGCTCCCCAAATCTGCACTCCCGGAGAGCCCTCCGCCCCCCATCATCCCCAGATGTCCCGACCCAGCCAACTCCACCCGCTCCACCTCCTCGCCGCCGCCGTGCTCCTCCTCCTTTCGCCGCCGTCTGCCGCCGACCTGGGCGACGAGCGGTGCCTGTCTAGCCTTCACCAGTCCTTCTCCGACCCCTCCGGCGGCCTCCACAACTGGACCGAGGCCTCGTTCTCCGCCCCCTGCGAGGGCTTCATCTCCCACCTCCAGGGCGTCACCTGCAACAACGGCCGCGTCTACAAGCTCTCCCTCCCGGGCCTCTCCCTTGCCGGCACCATCCCTCCGGGGCTCTCCAACTGCACCAGCCTCCAGTCGCTGGACCTCTCCTCCAACGCGCTTTCCGGCGCCATCCCGCCGGAGCTCTCCGCGCTGCTCAACCTCGCAGTGCTCAACCTCTCCGCCAACCGCCTCTCCGGCGCCATCCCGCGGGAGCTTGCCAGCTGCGCGTACCTCAACGTCATAGATCTCCACGGCAACCAGCTCTCCGGCCCCATCCCCGACGAGCTCGGCCTCCTCGTCCGCCTCTCCACCTTCGACGTCTCGTACAACCGCCTATCCGGGCCCATCCCCGTGCTCCTCGCGAACCGCACCGGCGCCGGCGCGGCGGCGGGGACGGCGAGGTTCAATGCCAGCTCGTTCGTCGGGAACAAGGACCTGTACGGGTACCCTCTGCCGCCGATGCGGGGGCGCGGGCTGTCCGTGCTGGCCATCGTCGGCATCGGCCTCGGCAGCGGGCTGCTCAGCCTGGTGCTCAGCTTCTCCGCCGTCTGCCTCTGGCTCCGCGCCACGGACCGCACCGCCGCGACCATGCCTGGCGAGGAGGGCAAGATCTCCCACCTCATGCCGGAGTACTGAACCCCACCGAGCTGACGACGCCGGAAATATTTCGTCTTGTAGATGCAACCAGCTCCGTGCACTGCTTCCCTCTCAATTTAATTTAACAGCACCCGATAGATTTGGGTTTGGTTTGGGTTGGATTCTTGGAATCACGATCGGATCCTGGAGCTGGAAGCTGGATCAGAGCAGAGCAGAGCAGCCATCTCCTTTCAGCAATCTGGGTGTCAGAACCTGATCTGATTGGAGTTAATTGTTGTATTCTCATCTCTTTTAGATTAGGGTTTCCTGTTTTTAATAACTGATGATTTTTTGCTTGTTAGGCTCGATGACATCAACTCGTGTGTATACTGAAGAATTTATTTCACCAGAGTACCAAGACCTAACTGCTGATTTTGCTACCTTGGGATGCTATAACTTAATTTCTTTTTTCTCCTCAGTGGCGGCGAATTCTGATGCACATTTGTTTACGCCATCTTATATTGTTATTCTAGTCAGATGGCGTGCTCGATGGAGTGTGCATGTTGGCTACGACTGTTGGCTATTAATGATTTTAATTGAAAATAAATAGTAGTTAAAAAAGTAGTTTTAGAAAAATGACAAGTGGTAAAAATATGAACAAGATCGTGCATAAGATAAAGATGAGAGAAATATAGTGTATGATATGTTTATAAATTTTATCTTATCTTTAAAGTAAGAGAAGAAAAAACTAGTATTCTATCGGTTTCTACTTCAACCACAAGCATAATCCAATCGAGCCATCTCTTAGGTAGCGCTTAGTTTGGCGTTGGTTTATGATTTTTTTACTATAACTAGTTTATTTTTTTACTGTAGCTAAGTTGACTTATTTGATATAATTAATTTTTTTAAAAAAAGTAAAAATAGAAAAGAAAACATATTAACCCATCACGGATAATACAAAAGAATACAAGAAATAATAAAAGGCAAAAAAATCTAAAAATATTTAAATAAATCAAAAAAAGATAAAATTACTGAATAGTAGAAAAAGTATAAATTAAAAATAGAAGCTAGTCATTTTGAGCACACCCTTAGTTTATTCCAAATTATTTGTGCTCATGAGCTGTTTCCAATAATTTTGCTAAACAAATACTATCTCTTCCATTGCTTTGCTTGCGATCATGTGATGCTTCGATTGGTGCCGTGATCGAGTGGCAGGCGCACGGCTTCCACTACTAGCGCTGCTTTATTATTGTTGTTCCAGCTGCCGCATGTCGAGTGGCTCTTGATTCACGCAAAATCGCATATTCGCATGGGCGGCGCTGTCGTTTTTGACGTGCGGTGCACTACCGATGTCAGCTTTCCATCAGCTTTTGTCCCTTCCACAGGGGCACCGCCTTTTGGTGATCATAAACGAAAGCATCTTTCTTTTCTTAATTAAGGATTAGAAGCCTGGTTTCTAAGAGTAAGATATTGTTTGTTAACATGTTTTTTCTATTTTTAAATTTTTTAAAATTTAATTGTATTAAATAAGTTAACTTAACTACAGTAAAAAATAATCTAACTACAATAAAAAACTATAAACCAATACTATTTTGAACGCCCCCTAAATCATTTATTACTTCTTTTATAAACTCATAAGCATTAGCAGTTGGTTTTTGGGAGCTACAAATACAAGATTTACTGTCTACTTGTGAACGTCCTGACATGCTCTATTTACCGTGTTGTTTCTACGCGTAAGTCAGCACCACATTGAGAAATGGCGGGCGAGATTTGTGTTAAACAATGCAGTGATGTACTGTAGGGAATAGTAGTACTTTGGCGATACATGCTGCATTGTATATGTAGTGCTTGATTTTGTGCATTGAACTTTTGGAATGATCTCGGAAAAAATAAAAAGGGAGAATGGACTAATACCGTGCTTCTACCGAAAATTTTCTATTTTAGCTTTTTTTTTTTGAAAAATATTCACATTTAGACCCCTGGTAATTTTAATTCTGTATTTGGACCCAGAGGTCGGCGTCGTGGGACACGGCGCCGAGGTAAAACGTCTCGGCGCCGTGGTCCATGGCGCCGACCTCGCATGCCCGCTCCAGCGTGCCGGTCTGCGTGGCGCCGAGCCACCTCGGCGCCGTGGGTCGTGGTGCCGAGCACTGGGACAAAGCAAAAGTCGGAATATGTACGATGTCTTCGACCATCAGGCAGACCCGATTCCATAAGTCAGACTCCATGTTCGCCTGTGTTTGAAGAAGACTTTGGAATCGCATGAAAATGTTATTTGAGTCCTACGAACCCAATGGGGAGGGTCTACTCCAATTGGAATCTATTAAGAAGCATAATGTGCTCAAACTCTGAGAGAATGAACCTGCCGTTAGTAGTAAGTAGATTCTTTCCCGGCTATTGCATGCGAAAAACCGAGATAATAAGTTTATAAAGTTGGGATGAACATGGCGCGTACATTTTTATTACATGCATAGCATATAGCATGATATCCGACTAATCGACCTAATCGCACGCATTCGACCTCTCGTGCGGACTGGGTCTATTACATCTTGTCTACTGGGTGTAGCGTGGTTGTTTCCCCTTTTTGTCGCACCCTGAAGATGGCTCCGCTGCATCCTTCTTCCTGTCACTCTTGCTCTTGAGAGCTGCCTCACAAGCTTAAAGCTCTTCCTCCTGACGCTTGATGGTCGCTTCACGCAGATTAATCGATCCCGCCTCCTTTGCGGCCCATCCTCCTTGCCCTTGAGACGGATTTGGTCCACCTCACGCGGCGCTCTTGCTCGCCGCATCCGCCGCTTCACCTCGCGAGCCCGAGTCATCTTGGCAAAGTATTGTCCTTTGTTTTCCACCTCCACCGGCGGTTCCGTGGTCATGCCGCGGCACCGATCCACCCATTGCATGAACCCACAAGACTATGTGTGGCGTGGTAGATGTCATGGATCAAGTTGAGAAACAGTAACGAAACAAAGGATTTAGTTGTCGTTGTTACCACGGTCGCCATCCGTGTCCGGACACTTGAAGAACCTATGGCCGTAGTTGGCTCGTTGTACTGGATCCGTCGAGACGCACAACATCGTCCGAAAGCCGCAATGGCACTTCGGGCGCTCATGCCACTCCGGCACTCCAAATGGGTCGGACCTCCAGAAGACATTGTTGTGTAGTAGTATTGTGATGTCTTGAGGAGGAGATGTTGTATGGAAGACATAGGAGGCCTTTATGTAGGCTTTTCGAGAGGCGTAGTCGCGTAATAAATTCCAGTGTACCACTGCTATGTTTGGTGGAGGATGCGGCGCGCGGGGTGGCGGTGGAGAAGCGGCGCGAGGGAGGGCGGAGGGGTGAGGCGGGGCGCGGAGGAGTGGCGGTGGCGGGGCGGAGGGGTGAGGGCGGAGGTGCCCGAGGGGAGGAGGAGCGCGGCGCGGGTGGGGGAGGAGGCGGCGGGGCGGAGGTGGTGAGGCGGAGGAGGGAGGAGGCGCGAGCGGCGGCGGCGAGAGGAGCGATGGAGAGGCGAAAGAAACGAGGCGAGAAGGCAGGCGCACGGGTTGGGTGGGGAGGCAGCGCACGGGTTTTAGGGTACGGTGGCGCCGAGCTCGGCGCCACGATCCACGGCGCCGAGGTGGCTGCCACCTCGGCGCCACGCAGGCCGGCACGCTGGAGCGGGCATGCGACCTCGGCGCCATGGACCATGGCGCCAAGACGTTTTACCTCGGCACCGTGTCCCACGGCGCCGACATCTGGGTCCACATATGGAATTAAAACTACTAGGGGTCTAAATGTGAATATTTTTCAAAAATATGGCTAAAATAGAAAAATTTCGGGTGCTTCTATGCCTTTTCAACTGAAACACGAAGGATATATGGGTGGTGTTAAACCACGAACACAGATTGCAACGCAATACTCGAGTATTGTTTTCTAGCTGAAATATTTACCAGTTAATACTTCCTCAATTCTCTTGTCATTTTAGAAATCAACACGATTTCTAATTCACCTCTTTGATCATTACCTATTTTGACTGTGTTAAAAATTAAAAACCTAATGATATGGAAGCATTTATTATGAAAAATCTATATATTTTCATGTATATTTGTGGTTTTAAAAAGTTGAATGCAACCATTAAGAGTGTACATTATTTTCTAGTTATTGTTGTTGTTACTACTGCTACTATTATTATTATTATTATTATCATCATTGTCTCTTTCTGTTGCAATTTAGGTGCTGGCTATACTTGAGTGGACGATTATCTTGCACTGTTTTTTCCAAAGAGAGCATCATTTTTTACATCCGCGTTGCTGCCTTTGTTGGTTGTAATCATAAGCTGTTAAATTAATCGTATGGTCGCTCGTTTTAGTGATGGCTTCGACTTTTGGTTGAAATTTCATCAGATCTGGTTTTTTATCAGAGCTGATTTGGCTTTTTAGGTATAATTAAATTTAAAAAAATGTAAAAATAGAAAAATATGTTAGCCCATCACGGACAATGCAAAGGAACACAGAAAAAAGAAAAAATGCAAAATAGCCCAAAAATCTAAAAAATTCAGAAAACACGAATTATCTGAATAGTAAAAAGCTGAAACTAGAAGCTAAAACTAAAAAAGCTGAAACGAGCGGAGATGTGCCTAGCTTAGTGCATAAATAAGCAAGTACCCTGTTATACCTGACACCACTGGGCCGTGCACTGGCATGCCATGCTCTCAGCACGACATGTGCTAATCAATCCTATTAAGGAAGACATCCGTGAGTTACAGGACTACTGCTACGCTATATTAGTGTGTGTATACACACATATACATATACACATATACGGCTACACTATTCTACGCTTGCACACACTAATACCCCCGCCGCCCCCGTGCCCGAGTCGCCTCCGCCGCCATTGTTGCCCGTGACGGTCGCCGGACCTCACGCGCGTCTGCCTCGCCCGCCGCGACGCGCTTGCGCCCGCTTGTCGCGCTCGCGCGATGCTTCACGCGCGCGCTGAGCCACGCTGGCCGCCATCGGCCGCCATCTCGCCTACCCACCCGATCCGAGCCGCTCATCCAGATCCAAGCCGACGCCGCATATCGTGCCGCGTGTCGCTCCCCAGGCCGTCGGATCAAGTCGCCGCCGCCCACGTCGACACCGCCGCGTCAGCCCTAGCCACGTCATCCCTAGGCCACGTGTTGTGCCACGTGTCACGCCACGTCAGTAATATCCGAGCCCCGGTGCCACGCCGGCCGTGCCATGTCAGCTGCCACGTGTCATTAACAATGCACGCCATGTCATCACCCTGGTACTATTCTGTAGACCTAGTCCACCGTAGACCTCTCTCACCCGTAGACCCGGTCCACAGTACAGTGACTTTTCTGATTTTCTTGATTTTCCTTTAGGGTTGATTTTTGAGAGCCCATTCTCCTCCGTCCTAGCTCCGATTGACC
The DNA here is from genome assembly GCA_036346265.1 of Melocanna baccifera. NCBI lineage: Eukaryota > Viridiplantae > Streptophyta > Magnoliopsida > Poales > Poaceae > Melocanna > Melocanna baccifera. The sequence continues at coordinate 119,564 of JAYEVJ010000322.1, forward strand.
CTGTCTTTTTCTAAATTCATCTAAAACCGAGCTCTAGCTTTTAGTTCTAGTTTCATGATTTTTGGAGTTCATTTGCTTATCATTTTATGTGTTGTTCTTATTTTGGTCGTTTTCTCTCTCGTTAGATTCCGATTCCAGAGGAGCAGGAGCTGCGCCCGAAGACCAAGAATACATCGCTGAGCATAACCAAGGCAAGTCGTGTCCTTTGATCATGTTGAATCTAGTTTACAATCTATTATTTAATTATTTTGTTTTAAATTACATTGCATCGCTATTTAAATACAAATTTTGGATACAATAGTTATCGTCCCAATTGACTGGTCCTTGATAATTTTGAATGCCATGTTACCATTGTCACCATAGGTTGGGAAACATACTAGTGATGCTATGTTATTTGTCACATGGGTTGTACAATTAGTATGCTTAGCCTTGCTTAATTTACGATTGGGGTATCATCACCTGTGAATTATTAATTTGATTTAATGATATATGGAACTGTGGTTGGTGCCACGTTTATTAAAATTTGTGCCATGACATTGGTGTGCCATTGGCGTGGTTATACAAACTTGGTTTTCACTCGGGGTGAGTGATCGTGCAGTAAAGGGGGAAGTGCAGGTTCACTTCAGGGGATGTGGTAGCCTCGCCTGTAGAATTAAGGACTTAACTTTGTACGCAATTGATCTGAGCTTTATCGCAAACCACATATCTAGTATGGGATAGACCTGGTTGACTAATTTTGGAGGTCTCAACTTAATCTTGCCAATGAGATTAACGTGGTTGCTGATTTCCATGTGGCGCAAGGGGGGTATGATGCGAAACCCTAGCGGGCAGGATTAGGTTGGGATTGAACTTTGTAAACGCCTTATTGTGATTTCCTGAGATCGAGGCTAATCACATCGTGTGGGTACAGTTGTGCAACCTCTGTAGAGTGTAAAACTATTCGAATAGCCGCATCCTCGGTCATGGACAATGCTCGGTGATTTCACACGAGGGTTAGTATTGTCTTTTAAACTTGGTGGTTTATGTTGAAAGTGAACAGGTAGTTCACTGTCGGTTCAACTTGTGAATGGGATGTTAACAAGTGGTTTATTTTCAATCCTTTGATTATTTATTATCATCGTTTTCGTTTAAAGTTCGCTTTCAATCTATTTAACATATTTACTGTGAAATATCTTTTATGCAAATTAACCTTTCAGCCTTCCATTGGTAAGCCTTGCATACTATATTGCATTCATTTGTTACAAACGACTTGCTGAGTACCAATGTACTCACGGCTTTACGCCTATGTTGCTCAGTTGAGGACGAGGATTATTATCAGCAGGAGGTTCCAGAAGGAGAGTACTTCAACGACTTCATGGATTAGGCTTCGTTCTCCACTCGATAGCCTGTGGGCTTGTCGATTGGCCGCTATGCTTTATTTTGGATTTCCACTGCTAGTTTTAAAGCCCTTTCAGCTAGAAATATTGTAAGCTTGACCATAAGGTCGCACTTTGAGATTTATCGATATTTGAGTTTTCCTTTATTTTATTGTGTGTATGATTGTGATTACATCTATATTTGACTGTGTGCACTAGCGTGATTCTGGACTAGTGCAGTTTACACATAGAGTTCGAATTTACATATTCGGATCTCGACAATAAGCATGACTAAGCATATTAATCGTACCACCCATGTGATGACTAGTATGGTATAACTAAAGCTAAAATTTAATACATTATGAGAAACGATAATATAACAAAGTAATATCGTTAGTGTGGCTCCGACCTACACTAACCTAACCACGGGCATCCCACCGGACCATTGTCAAAACCACTATTGTTTGCAAAACCAAGTTCTATAAAATCAAGTCTAATATGTGAAAACCCTACTCAAGATATCCATGACCGTGGACACGACTATCCGTGATAGATTATCACTCGCAGAGGTGTACAACTTTACCCACAAGATGTGTCCTCCCGCGAATCGTCAAGTCGTAATCTCCGAATCGTCAAAATCTAACGTGAAGAACCAATTCAAAAGAAATTCAAAAACAAAATTCAAATAAATTCAAAAGGAGTGCAGAAATAGAAAGTTCATGATTTTAGAAAAATTTAAAAATTTGAACAGGTCAATTTGGAGTTAAAATGAAGAAATTATGGTCTTCTAAAGTTTTAATACAATTAAAGAGAAAATACTCAATTTCTAGAATTATTTTTAAACCGAAAAGCATTTATGACGTCAGCATGAATTATTTTTTTGAAGAAAAATGATGATTATGACGTCAAGAAGATAATTAATTTTGGTCGAATTAATTTTAAACAAAAATTAGGTTTTATTGCGTCAGCATGACGTCAGCCCTAGGAATTAAATAATTAGACGTGGGACTGACAGGTGGGGCCGGTGTATGGTGGATTGAGTCCATGGACCCGGGTGGGCTGAGGTGGCATGCGGGGGTGCTGGCGTGCACGTGGCGCGTGTGTGGCAGGGCCGAGGCGCGCGTGGTGTCCTGTTGGTGCCCATGTCGGGTGCCACGTCAGCGCGGCTGCTGATGTGGCTCGTCGGCCGGAGGAGGGGCGCGCGGGGACCGATAGTCGCTAGTGTTCCGACGGACGGCGGTGCCGGTCGATGATACCAAAAGCTAGAGGGGGTCACAGGGAGGCCAGAGGTACCTTCAGAAGGACCCGAGGATGATCGGAGAGGGCCGGCGGCGGTGAGGGGCGGCGGTCGGAGGGGGTCGCCGCGGCGGGGTGATCGCGCAAATGCTGGGAGAGGAGGCCGAGTAGAGGAGGTCGAGAAGGCGGCGAGGGGCGAGAAGGCCCGGGGCGATGGTGATTGCTCATCGGAGTTGGTGAAGCCGGGGAGGGGAAAAAATGGGCTTGGGGAGGCTCTGGTGCTCAGATGCTCGAATTGAGTGGCGAGGGAGAGGCGATGCGACGAGAGAGAGCTCGGGGAGGGTTTATATAGGTCAGGGGGAGAGGTAGCGGCCGCGTGCATTCACTCTGGGGTGAAACGACCGAAAGCTTAATGTGACAGCGCACAAGTCATAATTGGGGGTAATTATGCCTGAAACGGGTGCGGGGAAGCGGGGATTTGAATTTGCATTCATGCAGGAGGAAAAACGGGAAGTAAACCAAAGCTTTTAAAGGTTCGGTTATCCTGTCAATGGAGGCAGCGGCGGCGATGATTGCGCGGGGAAGAAGGAAAGGAATCGGGGACGATGGATCGATAGGCGGCTCCACCGATCCACAGAGAAAGAAAAGAGAAAGAGAGGGAGGCGGCGGTCAGATTGGTGACAGGTGGCAGGGGTGAGGAGCGGGGCCGCCAGATCTGGAGTGAACCATTAAGTGAAGGGGAACGATTGAGATTCAATCCAGGAACGGGGATTAAATCTGAGCCGATCGAGTGCCTTAAGTGACAGGGAACGACTGAGATTTAAATCAGCAATAGCGAGCGGTCTCGATTAAGCCACTCGTCACCCAGGGGAGAGGAAGGCGGTTGAAGCGTAAGTGAACGGTGCGGTGGGATTGATTCGGGCGGGAGGTGGCCGGTCCTGATATTTACACGCCTCGATTTAAGATGCATGCATGTGAGTTGGCCCGATCTTCCGTCGTAGGAGAAATCCGATAACTTGAGTTACGACGTTGATGAAGGGGAGGCTAACCACGATCCGATCGTGACCAGCAACCTCACAATCGCTACACCGCTTTCTCGATTGGTTACCAACCGTGTCAAACACAATTGGCCTGTTTCACGAAGAACGGCTCTAGCAAATCCAAGAGAAGACGCAAGAGCAACAAAGGAAGAGTTTCACTTGAAGATGAAATATTGATGAGACCCAATTGTTCTACAAAGAGCTAGTAGCAAACATGCAAACAAGAATCGAGTCCCCTTAGTAGAAACATCATGGGTATTTATACTAGGAACCACCCTCCTAGTTAGGTGTGAAAGTTCTTGGAAAGAAACTTGAAGATAAGCCAGCCCAAAGGTCATCCATTAGCCTGCTCGCTCATCCTTTTGTCTTCATGCAGTCCTTACTAAAACAGTCATAACTCTTTATTGGGAAGTCCAAATGACAAGCCGTTTATTGGAGGTGATAGTAGACTTAATTATCTTTCCATCTATATGTATTATGCATGCTAAAACATTACAGGTTGGCCTTCATAATGCTGAGAATTGATCTGTTCATGCGCCCTTTTGTCTTCACATGCCCTTACTGTCATAACTCTTTATTAGGAAGTCCAAATGACGAGCCGTTTGTTGGAGGTGATAGCAAACTTAATTATCGTGAGCACGGCTATTCGAATAGTTATTTAGACTCTACAGAGTCTGTACATCTTTACCCACAAGAGATAGTCCAATTGTTATATTCCACATGTTTCCTTGGACATGTAGATCAACCGGATTATCACATGACCTTTACAATGTATCTAGTAAAAGAATGCACTCGCTAAGGTTTCCGCTTCACAGAAGGCCATTTAGACACCAGCTAGACCCCTCTTGTGCCCACCTCTATCCAAAGGACACGACCATCTCTAGGATGCTTTATGCCCGTGAGAAAATTCATGCTTTCCCCAAAATGCATTCTGCCATCAAGTAGTACAAATTATTTAGTCATGCCTACACTTTGCTAGCTTGTGGTTGTACTGTTTTACATGGAGAGGTCATCACAGATTAAGTCCTTAATTTGTCCAGACGGCATACACAAACCTAATGTTACATCCACTAACCATTCCTACCATCCGCCTGCATGTAGGAAATTTTGTAGGGTTTGAGAAGCATAATATAGCCTTTAATCAATCTACCAATCATGTACCACCCATGATTGCCCAAAATGATTCAGCTTGTTGAGAATGTATGTCAGGACATGCTAATGTCCTGAGAATTTACTGGACAAGCTTCGCAATTAGTAATGTGGCTTATCTTGAAATTGTTTTTATTATTATTAGCTAGGGCGACAATGGTAACAAGGTTCCAAGAAATGGTTTCAGCTATGTAATGCCAATAAGCAAGGTGGGTGAATAGCTAATGAAAGCAGCAAACTATCGTTCATAAAATATCGCATGCAATTTGGATAATTTTAAACAACATAATTAATTTAAAACATGGGGATGCAACATGGTCAAAGTATTGACTACTTTGGATCTTGTGCTGGTAAATCGGGTTGTTTCTGCATGGCGTCGAACGCTTGATCGGGATTTTCCTTGTAATCTACTCGCACGATAAAACCGGAAAAAGCAAATAGGCAAAAGACAATAATTACCAAGACATAATTCAAATGAACTTCAAATTGAACTAAACTTAGATTAACAGCAAGATCATGAATTTAGAAAATTGTAGAAACAAGTTTCACCCAAATCAGAGTTACGGTTAAAAAGTTATAGCCTTTCAAAGTTCGATTTCAGAGAAAATCCGAAACTTGAAAAGAGAGAGAGATTTACTCTAACTGACAGGTGGGTCCCACGGATTTATTATTTTGAAAATTGGATTTTCTGGTTTTTAATTGGATGAGTGCATGACAAGTGGGTCCCGCGGCTCGGGTATTGTTCAATGGGGCCCGCTTGTCAGTGACTGGTGGTTTTAAAACCGATTAACTTTAATTAAAACGGGTGGGGTCCACATGTCATTCTCTCATTTTCCTTAAACGGTTGAGGGGCCCATGGGTCAGGGACTCATTAGCCATTTTAAAACACCATTAAGAGAAATCATTAGCATTTAAAGACCCGGGTTAGTGTTAAACGGTCGGAACGGGGCAGCGGTTGCGGTCGAGGGGCAGCGGCGCGGCGACTTCGCCGGCGGTGAGGGGAGACCGGAGCGGTGGTTGCAAATAGCAAAAGGAGTCCACAGCGACTCGGCAAGGCATCACCGGTGGCGAGACTCGAGCATGCCGAGTCACGCCGGCGGCGAGCATGGTGGCGGCGGAACTGGAGGAAATGGGCGGCGGCCAAGACGTCGATGAGAATGCAATTGGCGGCAGTGGGAGCATCTAGGGACCATCAGGAGCTCACCGAGATGCTCAGATGAGCTTGGGGTGGCGCGGTGAGGCCTAGCGACGGTGACGTGCGGCGGCGGAAGGAGGTGATCGGGCGCGAGGAAGATGAGCGGGGATTCTCGACCGGTGCCGGAATGAGATCGCAGAGTTCGCGAAGGTCACCGGTGGAATCGAGCTTAGGTGGCCGGAGGCGACGCGCGCGCGTTGCGGCCGAGTTGAAGAAGACGGGTCCGCCGGCGAGCTGCGAGGCAAAGGAGTCCGATTAAACGCTATGGGAGCACCGAAAGAAGTCAATGAGCAAGAGCAAAGGGTCGCAGGAGCTTGCAGAAGCTCGGAGACTGCCGGCGATGACGACGACCGAAGGATTCGGCGGCGGTGCAATAAAATGCAATGGAAAGGCTCGGAAGAAGGGGAAAATGCGAGGGAGTGGAGTGCAAGTCGGAGTGAAGCGGGGATTGCAACTTATAGTGCGCAGGAGAGGCGAGAGCGCTGAGGAGCATTCACTCATGCTTGATGTCAGGTGCTCGAGTGCGGTACAGCACGAGGCGAGGAGAGATGGGCGAAGCAATGCAGCGCGTCTCCTCAGCCTTCACTGTGCTGCAGCCGCGCGGTGAGGAGTAAAGGGCGGTGCTGGCGAGTGCGCTTGGGTACGGAGAAGCGCGGGCGCTGCCACGGAGGGGAAGCTACAGCGAGAGAGTGGAGGAATTGTAATACCCTGAACGTCGTTTCGGCGTCGGATTTAAATTAATCGCAGAGTCGCCCGAGTTTTCGGTAAAGCGCGGGAAGAGAAGAAATAAAATTTTATGGAATAGCATAAAGTGTAAAATATGTGGAAAATATATTTTAAATTAAAAAAACCCTGTTAACGGGTCGACGGAAGGGTGGGCCTGCCACCTTGGGCCAGAAGGCCCAAGGGGTGGCCGAAACCCCCCTCCACTTAACCCTAGCCCATCTTGGCCGCACCCCTCCCTCCCCCTTTTCCACAGCCGCCACCCCCCTTTCCATCTCTCCTGCGCCTCTCCCTTCCTCAATGGCTGCTGCCCATGGTGCAAAGGAAGAAGAAGGAGAAGAGGGAAAATAAGGAGAAGAGAAGGAAGGGAAGGAAGAGTGGAAGAGGAGGAGAAGAGAAAAGGTGTGATCCCAAGGCTAGGTAATTCTCCCTCATCCCAATCCTTCTGATTTCTGCTATTTTAGGGTTCTTAGCCCAAGATTTTGGTGGGGATTAGGATTTAGAACATCCGATTAGAGAATCCCTGCTGTCTGCCTGTAGATTGATTCGCATAGTATTGCTGTTCGTGCTGTTTAGACCCCGAAGACGATTTTTCCCGAGGGTCTCCCCAAAAGAAAAAATGTAGAGAGCGATGATACACATCTACTATATTTTTTCCAGATTTTTTGGCTGCGTAATTTAGGCGTAATAGGGTCTGGAATCTCGCTGTCCGTCAGGGGTAGACCGCTGTTCAGATGGGAATTAGGGGTAGAAGATGATGTTTAAAGTTTTAGTCATAATTGAGAAAAAGGTAGGGAATTAAGTAATCTAGCTCCTGTAAAAGAACCAGAATTTTTAGAGCCTTGATCTGTTCTGAGGACACGTTACAAGTCAGCTGTCCAGACTTTCAGAACATAAGATGTCCTCTGTTTTGTGCATTAGATATCACCTTGTTAATGACAAGATAAAAATATATGATCTACATGAAAAGTGTGGGTAATTAAGTGAGAAACCAGATATATATCTTTTGCTGTGATTAGTTTTATATTTTTAATGATAGAAAAATGTTAAGCAACGCCGCTGCAGTGGGAAGATTGTAGAACCGTTCTGCGGGAAGGATGTCGTGGGGTTTAGGGTTTTGGCGACACTTTTCTTTGAGATTCGTGATTGCATTGATGTGTATTGTGCTGAGAGGTACCTTGTTGGATAGGCGGATTTGCTTCTGATCGAGCGTGATCTCGTCGCTTCACCGGTAGAGGCAAGTAAACGTAGCAGATGTGATACCGTTTAACCCGTTATTCTTACTACTTGCAATATGCGTGATTTTTCGTATTGATAAATGATATGCCATGATTACATGTTTTCTAAGGAAGAATGTGGTAGCAAGATATTAATCAATTACCATATTTGGATGAGTTTCGGTAGTATTGTGGTAATTTGCTTAATGAGCTAATTGTGGTATATGGAAGTAAATGCATGGTGGTTATGATGATATTTTCTTATTGTTAAATTCATGAGAATCATATTGTTGCCCTTGAAGTTGGTATTATTGTGGCTTTAGTAGTAGTATTCTTAGTGAATACTTGTGGTCGTGGTGGTGGCAATCTTAATGGATATATTGTGGTCTTTGTGGTAGGATACACTATAGATCGATTGATTATGATCTTGGTGAACCGAATGTGGATTATATAGTTGACCTTCGTGGTCAAATTCTTGTGGTTTAGGATTATCATATCATTCATAACATGTCATGACATTGCATTGTGGATGTCGCTGCTTATAGCATGCGAGCCGTGCAGACTGATATCGTTGCATTGCCGTAGCACGATGCACACTTTACCTTGTTGGGTAAAGGTGCAGTGGAGCATAGCATGCATATGCATTGCATTTATGGAAAGATCATTTGCATTCTTATGTAATATATTATGGTGAAGTTATTTTACAAACAACTACAACCTCATAGTTGTAAGGTGGAATTGGCTCATGAGGGCCACTTGTGGTATGAGGAATGTGGGTGTGTGGCCGTGGATTGGGGTTCATCCCTTGTGGTATGGTTGGGGTTGTGGTATGAGATTCTTTTCTCTTGTGGTAATTGTTGATAGCAGTTGTGGATGCGAAAAATAATAAAAGTTAGTGAGGTAAAACATGCTAATGTTTTATTGTCATTGGTAGTGGTAGTGGTGGATGATATGAAGTAGTTAATCCAGATTTATATGCTAATGTTTTATTACTGTTGGTAGTAAATATGGTTGAAGCTATAATTATGGTCATTATGGAAAATGGATATTGATGTTTAATATCGTTGTAGTTTAACTAGCTTGTTAATGAATGTGGATGTACATTGTGGATGTGGACATGTGGATACTTTAATGATCTTTGTATATTTGTTTGTAGTCTGAATAGCACATTAAGCAGTTTGCTTCTTGAGAATTTTATCTCACCCTTGTTTTCCCCCTACAGGTGATTCTTGAGCATTCATGGGATGGATAGAGCGGCACCACAATAATGCACTTCGTTCATCAATTTATGTTGTAATAAAGTTGATGGAATTTTAGCCAAATGCTTAGCTATTCGTGGATGATTATTTTATTTAAGAAAGATGAATTTGTGAACAATTCGTTGTTGTTTATGCTT